>NNCF01129495.1:74008-164807 GCA_002313205.1 Laupala kohalensis
TTTTTTTTTTTTGCTACCAAAAGTTACGCACACCTCCTGAGGTGGTGCAAACTCAGATTCCATGTATTTGGGATCAAATGAAGATATTAATAAGTTTTCCTGATTTGTCCGAATTTATTTCATCAAAAAGTCTATTTTTACTGACCTAATAGTGTTTCTTCCTCTTATATTTTGACCTCTTAGAACGAGAATTGCGTTTCCTGAACTCTGACACCTAGAATGTTTCTCTAAGGCACCAAACTGAAAATCTCGTATTAATATTTACTCCTGACTATTCGAAATCGCTATATATTTAGAATAGTAGGTATGATCAATTACTGAAAATCGCAGCAACCATTTCCTCTTAGTTAAGAATCAGAGAAAGCTATATTGTATTCACGATCCGTTTATTTTTCCTCGATTATTTCGGTGCTCAATTATTTTCCATGGCGTTTGATTCACGCCAGAATCCTTAACTACCACGATTAGTGCGTGAAAACATACTGATAGTATAGATTTTTTAAAACAGAAAGAATACCCTATTTAGAGTTGTTTCCTTCTAAGCTCACCTGTAAAAGATTCAGAAGAGCGTAGAGCTCCAGACCCTGTCTCTTATACACATCTAGATGTGTATAAGAGACAGGTATGGGAGTCAATCAAAAAGATATCTGGAAGGTATTCTCGAGTCCCATTATCAGGACTCAATTATTAGGGTCAGGTTCTCACCAACAAAAGAGAAATGACAACAGTGATGGCTAAATACTTTGTTGATCTAACATCTACAGCAAACTGCGATTCTGATTTCGCGAGGAAAAGGGAAATAGCAGAGAGCACCTTCTTTGACTTCTGTTCCACAAACTGGGAACCCTGCAACTTTTACTTTTCAATGTGGGAACTTGAGTCAGATCTAGCGACAACCCACGACACTGTTCCTGGCCCTGATTCCATTCGCTATGACAACTCAGTCTAGAATCGAAAGAAAACCTTCTGGATGTATTTAATCTTTCATGGTTCGAGAGAGTATTCCCTAATTCCTGGAAGGAAGCCACGCTTATCCCTCTACTAAAAGTCAGAAAGGACAAAACGGCTATCACTAGTTATCGAAGTATCACCTTCACGAGTTGCGTCGGTAGAAATNGATAAGCTTCAATAGCATGCTTTTAAAAATTACAAATTGGAATCAATTACAAATACTACAATAAAAATGACAATTGTTGTTTTTCAATAAAATGATTAAAGAACACGGGCACGTCACCCTCAACAATAACACAAATTCGCAAGATCTGTCACTCACCGAGTTGCTGCCACAGAAGAACAAGCGCAATGGCGATTTCGAGAGGTGCCGCCCACGCCAGGTTGAGATACGAACACACGTCCAAGAAGCGGTGAGCGTCCACAGACATCAGGTTGACGATCTCCCCCGCCGTGGCATCTTTCCTCGCTGCGCTCGACAGCCTCAACGCCTGGTGGCAGATACAGGAACTAACTGACACGAACTGACGGGTTCCCAAAAACACCCGGAGTAAATGTATAGTCCTCTCGGCGAGAGAATAGTAACGAGATATAACCAAAAGCGCGGTGTTGTCATATCTCTGATGCGAGGGATGACTATGCATAGTTCTACCAGTTGTATTCATTCCAAACTGCATACCGTTGCACCCACACAAAGGCTGGTATAACCAGTGAAAAAACTAACTTCAGGCCTCGTATACAAAAACTACAGATCAAGTCCCCCTGTTCGTCACCTCTGGCATATCACTGCCTCTCATACGTATAAGTTGATGTAGGCGGCAGTATCCGAACAAAAACTCCGTAAGATCGTGCTGACACGAATAAAACACCCAGGTGTCTACAGCGAGAGTCCCAATGTCTGCATTTGGAGTCGACGATCTCCCAATGTTGACATTGGCTCTTCGACTATCTTTAGGGTCTTCCCTCACTACTATTCTTTCACCGCGAGTACAAAATTCGACTTTGATTTTTTTGAAAGTTAAACTCGTGTTCACAATTACACACAAGTGCAGGTAGCAACTAAGGAGATTGTCCAAGTGCTAGTAAATGTATAATTAGGAAAGAATAGGTTTTTTCAGCGAATTAATATATTTCTAGATTATTAATTCAATTTAAACATATTTAGTTTAAATAACGTTTGCGAGTAGGTTAATAGTAGGTGACGCTAAACAGACAAATTTCTTCTGCAGTTTTTGTAAATTCAAAATGTAGTATATAAATATACACAACAATTAATCAATTTTCAATTCTACGGATATTGTTCTAATAAATTACGATTTTGCATTTTAATACTAATATAACTCTAATTAGTTTTTTGTTTAATTAAATTTTTCTGATTAGTGTTGACGCATCTACTATTATTTAACATTCTAAAGATATCGGTAAGGCCAATGAAACCGAGGACATTCTTTGGTATATTAAATTTGCGACAAGCGTATTAGTCCCTTTTACCGTCTCCACCGTGTAGTTCCAAAATTTAAAATTATGAATGTTTCATAGTCTTTCTCCACAAGACCAAATCCAACTTCTCAGTTTTATTACTTAAAATTAAATACGGTAAGGGTAACAATGTTATAAGACGTTTGGATCGAACATTTTCTTTCATTTAACACAAATTTTTAAGTCGGTATAATGCAATCACCACGTCTTTCATTATACTTGATTTAGAATAGATCTTTGTTTCTAGGAAATGATTCAGTAAGGTAATAATTGTCGAAGCGTAATGGAAGATGAGGACAAGTAAAACTAAAATATTATGTCAAGTAATGGGTGGTTCATCCCTTTACTTTCGTAAGCCAAGTTCACAAAAAGCTCACCTTCTTGTAGATAGCAGCGACTAACGCTGTGTGCACTCTCATCCCAGTGGTGGTAGTGATTCGGTTGTATACTCCAAAGGTCAGAGTCTCCGCACCCGCAGCGAGCAATAAGCCCGTCGCATACAGATAGCCCCGCCATTCTGGTTCATCACTGTCCGTAAATTTGATGAGAGCACTATGACATAAGGAACGCTTAAAACAGTCCATTATTGACCTTACAAATCGAATGGTATCGAATACTATATAATATCCTGTCTTGCATTGTATTGATAATGTAGTTCTTAATTAATATACCATACATACACATGTTAAATCACATGTTTCAATGCAGTTTTTTTCTCATTTTTTATGTATGTGTAATATTGTATGTTTTATTAATTTTGAACAAAAAAATCAACCCCCGTAAATTTTTTAATGAATTAAAAAGCTCAAAAAGTAACTCATATTCTGTTTTAAGACGTCACTTAATCACACAAATTTACTATTGAATTTTCGTAAGTATAAAAACGGGGCAGTGATTAATCAATGCTCAATAAAAGTTATGTGAGGTCATTTAAATATTTTCATTAAAAAAATTGAATCCTCTACTTTCTGAGAAATAAGTAGGAGCACATCCTGTAAGTCTTCCTCGACCATGCGGCAAATGGAACGCGGAAATATGCACTGATTTTGATGCAAATCTCCTTCGACAGCAACTCACCTAAGAAGAGTGGGCGTCGAAAATTTCAACGCAACTTGTACAAGACGCAACACCGAGCTGACGAGGTAGTACGGTCCAAAGCATCGAACGATCGCCGGCAGCACCGACGTCGCTTCCGGTCTGTCAGTCGACGCCGTCACCACGGTCACATTGGGTTCCGATGCAGCGGTGTTGGTAGCCCTGGGAGCAGAGAAGCACGAGGGCGAGTTCTAGCAGCGAAGATGGAGTAAAAGCGCCGGGGCCGAGGGGACCGGGGATTCACCGGAGAGCTCAAGAGCGTTGCGTAGGCGGGCAGACGCGAAGGGGGTAAAACGAGGCTTACCTAGGCGGCCATCGGAGTCGGAGGGGTGGAGACGTCGGGGGTAGAAACGACCCGACCCGACAGTTTCCAGAGAAAGGGAAGCGTGGAGAGAGAGAGACTCACACATAATGCTGCATGTGGAGACGTTGAGCTAGATATTGCGCAAAGGGGGAGAATAGACGATGGTCCTCGTTTGAGGAGGAGGACGAGGGGTAAGAGGGAAGGAGACGCGTAGATGAGGAAGCCGGAGAACTACGCATGGAATATTGAAGAGAAGCAGCGGCAAATTGCGAGGCTGAGGAAGGGAAGGAAGGGCGAAGGGGCGATTCTCTCTCTGATAGAAGGTGTGGGTGCGCGTGAACGAACGAAGGGTCGAGCGGGTGACGGGATTCGGAGAGCCCTTGCGCGGGAGGAGTGGGAGGCGAAGGGCGAGCGAACAAGGGGCGAGAATCGCGACTACGCCCGCGGTGGGGGGAGGCGTAAAGGGACCGGCGACCGCCTTTCCACACAGCAGTCAAGCAGAGGGTGGACGGGTGGCGGAGGAGAGTGGGGTAACGAGTGATGCTGCGCCCCACGAAGCGAGGAACGGGAAAATGGAAGAGGATCAAATGAGGGTGGGAAATATACGAACATCGCACGGCGCGGAGTATGGCTTTGGACAGAGAAAGGATTATAAATGGAGAGGATTGGTGGAGGGGAAAATAGATAAGAGGGAAATGGTGTGCAAGCAATAGAGATATGGAAGGTTCTGAATAATTCCATCTGCATGGGATCGAGAGAGAAAAACGAAAGAAATAAAGACAATGGCACAAACCCAAAAATTCAACTGAATTTACCAAGAAATGCAACAGATGTGAAAATTAAACCTTTTCTCTATTTTTCTTTGAAATCATTAGATATAGTGACGAGTAGCAAGGTAGTGCAAGAATCACATAGTTTATGACATAACTCCGATGTCTAAGCAATATTTCGAGAATGAAATTGGTTGTTGCGGTAAAAGTTTTAGTGTGGACGGGTGTTTTGGGTAAGAGTGAATATGAATACGGATGAGAACCGAACGTTTGGAACTTTGAAGATCTGAGCAAAGAACTGTACCTGGGAAATATATATGACTCTTGTGTAGTATTTGTAAATGGGAAATGTAGCTTAGTGCTATTGAAGCTTATCTACATGGAGCGATTGGAGTTGGGAGTCGGGTGATAGGCCATTGTTTTTAGGTGGGTCCGTTAGCTGCGTTTACCAACAACTTGGCCCACGTGGAGGGGTTAGAAGTAGTAGTTAGTAATAGTTAGAGATATTGAGACTAGGAGGAGGTGGATAGAGGGAGGAGGGTTCGCTTTTCAGAAGTCACAGCTATATAAACTGGTACATTAATGTGATAAGCTACAAAAAAATTTCGGATCCCGCAGATAATTGAATCCGGGATGACTTGGTGATGAGCCAGAATGCTACCACCTGCACCACGGAGGGGCCCATTGATATGACTTGCTTCGAAACTGAACAGAATCAGTCATTTCTTTTTCTTTATTCCAATTCCCATACGTCAGCTCAGATGAACGATATGATTGCTGATTCTCACCTGACGTACGCCGGGATGGATTATGAAGAGAATGAGTTAGATTACGTACGGGTGATTAAATTATCGTGAAAGGTGAAATTCCTATCAAAAACACGCGTGACTTTCAAATAATTTAAACCCAAGCCTTATACACTTCATAAATTGTCGGCGAGAAAATTCTTGTCCATTAATAGTGTTACTCTGAATGGTCGAAAATTCTATCAATGTAAAAAATCAAATGCGTACCCCAATTTAAATTCTAATTACCAAGACTGATGATTAGTTTCTTTCAAAAGATTACACAGTAGCATGAGAGATTTTAATGTTTAAAAACCCTATAGACATTTTATTAAAAATTGTTTCTAACTAATTTTACCACTATTTACTATACATATGATTCTAGAGTTTGTGTCATTAAAAACACATTTCAAAGGTCTGGAAGTGGCACACCGGAAATATACCATGGTAATTAAGTTTGGTAGTTACGTTTTATCATTAAATTTACATCTTAGTATGTACAAATTCAATGGTTTTATGTATTACGATACATTAAATATTTATAAACAACAATTATATTTGCAAGAAATGATATATTACAGCGTCGAAGAAGACTAAAATGAATCTCTTTTTCTGAAATAAAACTTGCAAAATGTCATCTGCATCAGGAAATGTTTTACAAAATACTTTTAAAAATTATTGATCGGGATTTTAAAAAATTATGAATCTGTTAAAAATGTTCCTGTATGGAAAGAAAAAAAGACATGGCTATGATTCTTTCATGTACAATGGTCAAGAAACTCTACTACTAAGATCTCAAATTGTGTAACAGACGAATAAACACGTCGCTTAACTTGGAAAATCTCCTTATTGTGTGCATTACTGATATTCGAAAAAAATATAGAGCGTGTGTGTCTCATTTCACGTTCCGCTGAAATGTAGAATTAAAAATTCATATACATATGAAAAAGAAATATTTTACGGAATCCATTTTTCAACTCAGCTCGAAAATGGCGTTATGTGTGGAAGAATCCACGATTGGTATTCCTTTAATTTTTAAGAGGTACCGTGGTCGATTTTGCAAACGAAACAGAAATCATAATTTAAACATTTTTTCGCTTATTTTAAGCATTACTTTTAGAGGTTATTCACATCCATGAACTCACTTTATGAAAATAATAAAATGTTTTCACTTTTTTAACAATGAAGCATATTCATAAGTTTCAACAATGAACAAATATTTTCAATATTTCCACAATTATTAAATTCTAGAGCACTTTTTTAATCTATATACATTGCATATTTTTATCTGCACTTTTATATGATACACCAACAAATTAGTTCAGTATCAATGAACTTCTTCTTTGTCATCTTCAAACTATGTTCTCATTGGAACAAGAAGTCGTTGGTATAAAAGTTGCGTAATAGTGATTCGTCCTTGCGGAAGAAATATCCGGAGAAGAATGTGGATATGAAGGGATTTTAATATTTTTGTTTGTTTGATATCTCTTTGACCTCGTCATAATATGGATAATTTAGTGGAAGTAAGTTTATAAGACATACATGGAAAATTATTTCAATGTTATAATTGGGAAGACATTCCAGTGTCCTTAAAAGAAACTTTCTGATATGTCTTTTGATAAATTTTCCGTACTGTCTTTTCGAGAAGTTGTGCCCGTCCATAGAGGATATTTCCTGAAGTTCTTTCGAAAAATAAAAGGAGTTCATAACCCTTAAGAATAATTTTCTAGTGTTCTTAGGTTGTTTGCGAGTTTTCTTCCAAGGACTATTTGGGTCCTTTCAATATCGTACAACGTGTTGTATAGTGCCTCCCATTTGTGAGGACAGTCTCTGGTGCAGGCACAGGTTGGTGGTGGTGACATACGAGAGCAATGTCAAAAGCTGAGAGGAGCGGTGGGCGTGCAGATGGGTAGGCATTGTGCAGTAGCAGCGTGCACGCATTGCAGATCCAGAGTATTGCGGGACGTTGATGCGTGGAGGATATCTTGAGGCGGGGTTCGGGGTGGCAACGACTGGGAGCTTAAGTAGAGTCGGGAACGAGGGATGGAGTGGCGGGGAATGGAAAAGGAGAGGATGCTCTTCAAAGAGAGAGAGAGAGAAGCAATGGCGTTGACGGCACAGCGCTGCCCTGTAGAGGAGCGGACGGAGTGATAGGGCGAGTGGGTGGATGAAGTACGCTCTGAAGCGGTCCCGGGTGGCAAGGGTTGTGCAGCGAGGGGGAGGGTAGTGAAGCTGGGAGCTGCTCCTGAAAGTCGGGATCCATCTCTCGCCCATTGGGCGCGACGTGAGGATGAGAACGCAATTGCTTCCTTCTCTTCCTTCCCTCTTCGTCCATTGGTGCAGTTTCCTCTTCAGTACTCCCACGCTACATGACTAGTAAAAATGAGAACCAGTATTGGCATCAACTAAACCCTAGCTGACATATGACAAGGCTCACGAAAGTCAATGAAATTTCAAAGTGTTTACATCTTTATACTCAATGTTACGTTTCATCGTAGGTCGTGGTCGTTTCTGAGTGTGAGCGATAGTAAAATAAAAACAAAGAAACCTTTTACAAGAAAAACGACGGAAGATACGATAGAAGTAGCGAGAGGAAAAAGAAAGTGGACTAATTTCTGGGAGAACTTATGGTTGCGAGTATTTCCAACCTCCGAGTTTACGGTTCCTCCAGGGTCAGCGCGTAAAGATCGACCATTCGTTTAAAACTTTTATCGCGACTGCAGAGGGTTAGAGGAGGCAAATAGGGATGGAGATGTAGGAGGGATGACGTGAACAGACAGTCACGGTGGGAAGAGAAACAACCAGACTCACAACCACGGAGCGGGGGAGGAGGGGAGGAGGAGAGCTGTCCGGACGGACAGAACATGGCAGCAGAGAGAGACATGGCATATGGGCGGGGAACCTCAACCAAGTGGCTGAGAGCGAGGGCTATGTAAAGCAAACGAGGGAAATGGAGTAGGAACGAGGATACGCGTCATGGGAAATATTTTGATAGAACGGAAAGACACTTCAAATGAAATACTTCAGAATGGATCAAAGTAAATAATAAGAATATATTTCAAACACGGAAAAGAGAATAAATTGCAAAGAAAAAGTTAAGTGTATTTGGAATCAAATAGGACAGAGATATTTAGGAATTGGAAAAGGAGAGATGGAGATTGGAAGATTTGGGAGAAGGACGAAGCAATCTTTGTGAAGGAAAGAAAAGAGGGAAGAAAGGATTATGAGGAAAAGTAGAGTGGAACATGAAAAGAGAAATGTGTCGTAAGAAAGGGAAACAGCTTAGAATAATTGGAAAAGAGAAAATAGGATAGAAACGTGGGGAGGTAGAGTAATTTCGCGCGAGGGAAACATTACATAAAAGAACTTCTGTGTTGGAGGGGAAGGGCAGCATTTGAACTTTGTATAAAAAAGGACAGCATTTGAACTTTGTATAAAAATGGGGTTGGAGGTAACAGCGAAATGTTTGGGAGGTTAAGAAAACTTATGGGAATGGGAACCGGGAATTTGAGGAAAGTGGAGAAACCGTGCAACGATAGAGAACTCTGGGAACAGCAGCAGCGGCGGTGGCATGTGGCCGAAGGGAATTGTCAGAGCCGATGCGAGGACCAGAACTATGGAGCGGAGTGACACGGTAGCTGCTGCGTGGTTCCGTCAACGGCGAATAGAGGGTGGGTGAGGACGGCGGGGGTTGACGTTAAGGCAACCTCGTTCCGACGACACGAGCGACGGGGGTGGACGAGGTGGTGTTACGAGGGTTCAGAGAAGCGACAGAAGGGGGATGAGCGCGGCGGGGGCGGTACGGGATGGCCTCTGCGATAGAGAGAGAAGCCGAGGGAGGACGGAGCGTTCGTTGAACTAGAGACCCTAATCAAGAGAGAACCGTCAGGGAAGGAAAAATAATGCGCATTCTCACATTTCCGGAAAATACCATGCGCAGTTTTCTTATTTAGTTTATGTCTTAAGGCGATGTTTGGATCGTGAGGCCTGCTCTTCCATTGGGTAAGGGAATTGGGAAGGAGAGACGTTGAGTTGCCAGGGAACTTACGGTATCTGACAGACATTTCTCTGGAGTAGGTGAAGGAAACCCCAGCTGCAAACTTCACATAGTTCGACCAAGCAGGGTTTGAACCCACGCTCTACTGCTCAGAGGTAGAACCCACCGCTAGGTGATTCTCACAGTGATATCACCCGATTTTGTCGTGTCATCCTCCCTTTTTCCTCACTCCACTAATAAGAGGTAAGAATCGAGTGACAGCTAGCGCCAAAGAGGCAATGAGAAATTGTATAATAGTTGCTAGTCGAGAAATTACGTGCTCTAAAGTTGAGGACGAGACTGACGGTTCTGTCTTGATTGAGGTCTCTACGTTGAACGAACTCCGGTAACAGGTAAGGGGTGCAGTGGAGATGAGAGGGAGAGGTGACAACACGAACGACGGTGGCGTGTCGGGTGGCGGGAGCGGCAAGCGGGGGACGGCTGTTCAGGATGGCAACGAGCGAACGAGGGAGCGAGAGCCCGATGCTGGCTTATGTGTCCTCGGCGCGAGGACGGGGCGAGGGCGGC
This sequence comes from Laupala kohalensis, assembly GCA_002313205.1. NCBI lineage: Eukaryota > Metazoa > Arthropoda > Insecta > Orthoptera > Trigonidiidae > Laupala > Laupala kohalensis. The sequence goes on from NNCF01129495.1 coordinate 83,957, forward strand.
ACTCACTCACCTCGGCTTGCGGCGGGTGCGCTGTAGCAGGGCTCGGAACGGAGGGAACACCTCTCGGGTGGAGTCTTGGGGTCGCAACGTCCACAGGTCGCTCAGTTCCAGCGGCCGACGAAATCCTTTCCAGATTATTTTGCTGCACCACGAGTACAGATACTTGGATGGGAAAGACGCACTCTCGTCTGGACATGGGTTCTGCAATGTATGGCATGTGATTTACCATTTTGAGTCATAAAATCCATTTAATAATTTTGTCTCTTTTTGCCATCCTAATCAGTTTCACTTCTTTATTCTTGACGAAAAGAAATGGAACTAAAGACATAACGAATCCCTGAAATTAGGACTGTATTTTTCATGGCGCTAAAACAAATCAAAAGTAACTGGGAATGCTATAAAAACTAAATCTAGAGATAAAATCGAGTAATCGTTGTCTTGAGATGACTAAACTATGTGATCGAACAGTAACTAAATTCGTCCTAAAAAACTAGATTTTATCTCAATGTTTAAAACCGAGTAGTTTTCTCGTTAGTTTTAATTATAGGTGAGTCCTGGATATTAACAAAAAAAACAGAAGTCTCTCAGTGATATTACTAGAAGTCACTGAGAGTCAGCCCCGAAATCACGTAAGTGGTGGAGCTGTTCTTTTACTTGCATTTTACGAGGTGGAAAGTGATGTAAAACAAAAACAACTCAGGAATTTTCTGATTAGCGACTATTGACTACTGTCATTGGTACTTTATTTAACGTCAACACATGTTAACATTTTTATCCTCGTTCTCACGAATACTCTATTTTTCATCAAATAGTTGATTTCACATGGTATTATAATGCTATATATTAGAGTAGTAATTTGAAATTTTGAAAGGAACAAAACTAAATAGTGCAGCATCGGGAAACAAACGAACAATGCACATGGTTGAAACAACGAAGAAGTCATTTAATGAACTTACTCCGAAATATTAGCTACATTGTTTAGAACGAGGTGAGAAATAACTTCAATTAGCTTAGTGTCGATACACGGGAAGATATCGCCAACTCATTCTTTATTCTCTGGAGTACTAATAATGATTCATAGCGCTTTGTTGTCCAGCTTGTTCGTATGTTCGAGAATTTTTTATCACGCATGGTTTGGGTTACAATTACTTTGACCATTGATAATGATAAACATATTCAATACATGTAAATAAGGATTCAAGGAGATTATTTATTTAAAAAGTCAAAACATGACGTTAGTGAAGTTATAAATACTCTTTTACTTATAAAGTTACTCATAAAATATTCGACTCCGTTCAATGTTAGTTCACGAGTGCGCGCTTTCAGTCACGTGACTGAAAAGCTAGAAATGCGTTTATTTATTTTTTCCCCTAACCTCTTGCGGATTAAACTCACCTCTTGGGGAGGGCGTCCTGTCACTAAAGGAGCAGCATCTGGGAAGAACGCCATCAACAATTGAAGAGCGGCCGCTACCCACGTGATCGAGAAGCTCAGCGAACGGAATGGATTGTCCTCCTAAGCACACGTTATATATATTTGCACATGAAACATTCTATCATGGAACCAGGGAACATCATATCACTACACGCAAGGAAAGTCTAAGTTGAAAACACTTTGGACTAGCATTTGCTAAGTGAAAATGGGATCCACGGCAGGAATCGATGCTAGATCCCTTGCTTGAGATACATAAAATTATTTAAAAAATTATTTTTGTCAAAAAAGCAGTTGCAAACTGCGTACGACCACGTGGGGGATAATAAGCTAAGTTACTCTCCGTAAGCAAGCAAGGAACCATCCCATGAATTCCGGTCAAGGGTCCAAGAGCAGTGGAGGACTAAATATAGATTAAAAAACGAAATAGAGAAAATGAGAATATGAGGGAGGGAGGAATGTTAAATCACAGACAAGTTCAAAATGAAAGTGAAAAGGATAATTTGTGCAAAATGAAAGTGAAAGAAAGGGAAAGATAATTTTGCGAAAATGAGGATTGGAGGGAGGGAGGAACACAAAATCAGGGACAAGTTCAGCAGAATTACAGCAAGCAGAGAGTAAAGAAGGAATGAAAAATAGAAAAGCGGAGAAGTGAAAGAGGAAAGGACCTAGTCATAGCCATATATTTTTGTGAAAGACTCAGTGTTGCTGCGTCATTTGGACTCACCGCTTTCAAGAGACTCACAATCTCTTTGCGTAACTGCGGGACTCCACAGAGAACCAGCAGCAGCCAGAAGAAGAAGAGAGCCCCAGAGGAACGCAATCCACGCGCCCGATGCCACATACCAAGGATTCCAGCCAAAGCCTGTGTATACATTCAATCATTCATTCATAGATTATCAATAAATATTTAATACTTTTGGAGGATTTAAATGATAAAGGAAACAACAGAAATGGCAGGACACTGAGATAACTTTCTTTGCTCCATCACGACAAATATCACTCGGATCCTCCTAGGATTGAATCTCGGTACTCAAAGGTGAAAAGATAGGGCAGTAACCATCGCACATACATGTATATTTAATGAATTTGGACACTTAAAAAAACATTTCAGGCAAATGAAAAAATGGAATAGGTTCTCTGTTTCAAGAATTATTTGATTCAAATAATTGTAAAATCATTCTAAAACAAAAGAGGCTGTACAGGAAAGTTTTAAAAGAATCAAAGAGACTCAACCATTCATCAAAATTCCTGCGCCAAACACACAGTGCAAATTACAATCAATTCAATGCAGAAATGCGTGGAAGCGTAATTTCAGAAGAGATCGCTTCAGACAAGATTAGGCAAATTTGTATTTGCTGAATATTTACTTGTACTTGGAAGATTTGTCAGGGAAATATCTGCATTTGATTACGTTTTTATTTAAATTTGTTACTTGGTAATTGTGGAGCGTTAGCAACATTATCAAAGAATGATAAATTAAACGACGTTTCTATTTTGCTCATTGTATACAATTTATTGATTGAATTAATTTTATTTTCTTAATCATATTATTTAATTATTGATGATGGTGACACAGCAATCCATAAACTTTTTAATAACAACAAGTCATGAGACAATTTGACGTCTTTCAATACAGTATTATATTTTGACATTTACAAGTTTCCACTGTAACGACGTTACCCACTGAGTTTGATTCTAAGAAATATCATAGTCCACAAACAGTAGAAACAGTAGAATAGAAAGTCTTGGAGGTGTGAGGATGAGGAAACCGGGGGGNTGGATGCCCTGCCTTCCTTGATCCCACTAGTTGACGCGCTTCATATCCAGTATCCATAGATGATACCAATGCCATAATCATCACCAAAATCTATTTAAACACAAGTATTTAATGGGTGTAGCAAACTATGTGAAATTGTGACTTATATATTTAATAATTATGTACAAAGTATTAGATGCCGAAACAATCTACGTACAAGGTGACTTCTAGAGAGTGTAAATTTCGAGCTATAGCGATTTTAAGGTTTACTATAATATTAGTTCAAAATGTTTAGATCTGTACTGTTTAGATGAGTTGTAACACATTTGGTAGTTTCCACAAATAAAATAAAATTAAAATGAGAGTTACTAGTTAAATCCATTGTTAGCAATATCTGAGTAATGAATGACTAAATTAAAACATATTTATATTTTCTTGAATTTTTGGATTGTTTTTAGTACCGTATTTTGAGAAATAGAAATTGAGAGTTTTTATTAAACGACTGAAATGGATTTTTGTAAAAATGTAGTTTCAAAAACATTATCAGGATACATGATCCGACAGGTATTAAAATTTATAAACAAAATATCAGGTTCGAAAACCCTTTTCACTTCAAACTTATGACTATTAGTCTACTTCAATAATGGGAACTGAGGCGTGTATTGAATTGATGTATTGTCACGTCCAAACCCCATTCCCGGTCTCTGAAATGAGCTGTTGGTTATTTATGTACATCGTCTGTGGTACAACGAAGCTTCCTAGTTTCCGATCAACTCCTAAAAACACCACTGTGATGGTCCTCAATTCAGACTCGACAGTTCCATTGAGATTAAAGACATGGTGATTAATTAAAGAGTCCCTACTGTGGTGACTCACCAGACGCTTACTCCTCTAAAAACGCCACTCTAATGGTTCTCAATTCAGATTTCCCAATACCTTTGAGGCTAAAGAGAGATGGTGATTGTCATCGGCCATTCCCATATGTGGTGACTCACCAAACGAGACGCGTTCAGCCATGTCCATGGAATCCGCCTGGCGCTGGAACGAGCTAATGTAATTGCCTCCAAAGGTCCCACTAGCCACAGGAAGCCACATGGCACCCACACCAGAACTGTTAGCTGGAAACACCTCGGAAAATGAGGGTCCTTCGTGTTCCAGGTGGTGTTCCAATCCTGAAATTGCGCGCGAAAATATCTTTCATTGACTCCAGCACTCAAGTTGGTCAAATCACTGAGATGTATAATTATTTTCCTTATTCTTATTCTGCTGTAAAACACAGCAATATTAATTATAAAGAAGTAAAAGTATGATTTAATTTCTTTCTATGTTAGTAATATTGTACAAAAAATATTCAGGTACTCGCTTGACTTGTTTGAAATGCATAAGAACATGTATAAACATGGCGGTCGAGTGCAACGGTTTCGTGATTTATGCATCTCACCTCAGAAACTAGTGGTGCAAAATCATTGCACATACTTTCTCATATACGTGTGGACTAGGGCGCGGCATTAAAGCATTCTATTAAGAGAGGGATGATTTCAACTTATTTCTCTCTATTTTGGTTGTCTCCATTTTACCTAGTTTGAAAAGTTTATTAAAGAAATATTTTACCAGCATTTATATAAAAGAATCTCTAATATACAAATTCTGTTCTTTCGTTTTTGAGGGAGATAAGATCAGAAAGATTTATATTCTATTTATCTAAAGATATATTTATTAATAAATATAAAGAAAAATAGGGTATTATTAACGCGAGAACAAAGCCAGCAGACCATGAATATTCTTATATAATTTAATTAACTACTAAGGAGTTAATTTTTTACAATTGTGAATTTCAAAATTATATTAATAAACATTAATCCTATCTATTAATAATTTCGGTTAAATAGGTGATACTGTTTGTTTTATTAACTTCCTGTTATTTCGTAACGCTCCTTATGTATCTCGTCAAATAATTCTGTAAGTGTTAAAATATATTATTTACAATAATATTATTTTTAACAATTGAAACTTCTATAATGCATTAAATTTTTAAAAAATTATGAAAAATAAACAAAAAGATTTATCACACATTACCTTAAAAAAGAAGAAACAAGCCAAGTTAATTCTTCAAACAATAAGAAATAACATTTAAAAAAACCTCACGAATCAAATAATGTACACTAACAATAAATATGACACACAGCAAGCACAATGTAACAAGAAAATCCAGCAATAGAAGCTATGGACACATCTGATACGTAAGCTTACGCAGCGAAATGATGCACCATCATCGGGTGTGAGGTTACGACTAGTGCGTAGAGGTCTGGTGGGAGGAAGATTCACGATACCAAGAGAAACATGTGATGCAGACATTCATCTGTTCTCCATTTAAAAGTAACATTAAAAAGACACATCTACAAACATATACTCTTTGGATTCACTCCATTGGCAAACGATAACTAACAATTCGTCGGGCTTAAAGCCAATAATTCAACTTATTAGTGTCTTTTATTGGAGATTTGAAAGTAAAATAAATATTCAGAATATTATTTTACTCTACCTCTGCTTCATCCATATTAAATAATATTAAAGCTTCTTGAAATAGAAAACAAATTCGTAAATGTAGGAGAGAAATTATTTTACTGCGTCTATACCCAACTTTCAAACGAAATGCCGCTAATGCGGATGTAATGCATACTAATAGTACTTGACGTACAGAAAATTTAAGCAAAATCGTTGGAGCCGCTTTTGAGAAACATTCAAAAGAGTACTTTGACCTTCATGTGAAGTACCGTATTTTTTAAAGCAAACAAAAAATCAGAGCACGTGCATCGACAACAAGTAAAATCTATCGTAAATACGAAATGTGAATTAAATTGATTCATCCATTTACTCAGAATCGCTGCGCACAGACGGACGGACGGAATGCCCAAAACCACTTTTTCGGAATCAGGGGGCTCCAAAACGGATAATTCCGCAAAAATCTCGTATCCGAAATTTTTCACGACAATTTTTCTATATACTACGTATATGAGAAATTAAAGTTATATAGCTTTCTTAAATGTCCGATGATATAGATAAAACTGATGTAAAAATTACTACGGAAAATTTCCTACAAATCAATGTTAACTTCCATCACTTTCGTGATTTAAAATGTATTAGATCATCAATTATAATAGCAATGTATTACATCATCAATTATAATAGCAATTATTTTATTTAAATTGCTTGTGAGGTATGTATTTCATGTTGAAATCACAATAAGTGCATGTTACTCCGTTTATTTATGCCGTATCCTGTTATTTTAGTGATTTAATTCTATTTACGCAAATACTACCTTAACAGTGTTTTAATCGCTGAAACATTCATAAATTTCCTCCTCGAATTTCGAAAATGGTTTTCTTCTTTGTTTATTCAACTTGTCGAAGCAAATAAATAAATGAGTAATATCCAGAGTTCAGTATAAATTGCGTTTGACCACAAGGAGGACAATCTATCGACAGCGATAGTCTAGTGGTAGCGTCCCGCTGAGCTGTAGAGCATGGGTTCAAACCCTACTCGGCCGATCTAGGTGAGGTTTTCAGTTTGGATTTCCCTCACCTACTCCGACAAATGTCAGTTTGGTACCGTTAAGTACCTGGCAACCCAACATACCTCGCTCGTAACCCCCTCCTCCAAGTCTAACGGTTAGGTGGAAGAGCACGCCTCATGGGCTGAACCTCACCAAAAGACACAAAAAACATAATAAATAAAATAGCTCCGGAATTTATCCGGAAGCAAGATAGGGACTTAATTCCGAAAACCGAAGTATATATCGAGGTTTAATAGGATTACAGAGAGAGTGTATACGACCGACCCAAATTTGATGTTGAAAGAATGGAAAATAATTTTCACATGTTAGTATAAGTTCTTGTGAATACTAATCTTGGTGAAACGAGAGAGAGAAATTACTGATAGTAATTGTCACTTTAGTCAGGTCTTTTCAGTCCGACCTAAATCGATGAAATACGATATGGAATGACGTGTATTTCGTTGGAAGAGCTGTAAGTGCGTACGAATATATGGAGAAAAAACAATTTTCTACTCGAATTCTGACCAATAATTTTCCGTTATAAAAAATACAAGGCCGAGATAAACGTATTTCAAATAAATTCACTGTAATTTGCATAAATTCACTGTAATTTTTTATCGTATGATCTGCTTAAAGAACGATATTTTAAAATGGTTAGTCAATCATTTTCAGAACAATTTATCATACGTTTGATTTGATACAACCAATTATGGAATTAATAACTATACTTTCTGTTATTTCAAGTTATTGAAAGTTTAACTAAATTTCTGATAAATTTTGAACAAATCTTTGGTGTTACAAAGGATACATGGTAGTATTGAAATTTGACGTTTACACATAATAAAAAAGTATCACCGAAATAATTTTATTAATACTCCAAGCATTCATTCAAATATTATTTTCAGTCACTTCCTTTGTACACGAGGGTCATGGCACAGCTATATCAGTGGTCACGGTGTCTTTTACTTTGAGCACATATTTTCCTTGCCATGATAGTTTACCAGAAAACCACAAGACCTTGCGCATCTAGGAATATATGTTTGATCACCGCTCAGGGAAAGAACATATTTTTATTGAGTTACTAATTTTACTGAGTTTCCTTTTACGTTCGACACTCCATTACGTATTCCTCTGTACAAGTATATAAGTGGTCTTTTCCTGACAGACCGATTGACTGACTGATTAATCAAAGAAGAGTCTACACTAATAGGGCTAGAAATTTGGGCATGTAGGTGTCTTTAGTAACGTTACCATCCACTAAGGAAGAATTTTTCGAAATTCTAATATCAAAAGGGTAAAACGTTGGAAAAAAGTTTTCGAATTTTCGCTGTTCTACTATATCTCTAATTGAACTTATTGAAAAATCATCTGTTTTTTGTAAGAAATAATTGTAAATTTTGTATCAAGAAACGGATCTTTGGATTTTTCCAAATTTTATATTTTAATGAGTACGAAGGGACACCCATGATTTCATGTTTTTATCGATCGCGCAAAAGATATAATTTATTCGCTGTATCCCATGAATGAATAGGGTCAAATTTATTTTTAAATATAAATTATGCTTAATTAAATATCTAAAAACTGATTTCTGGAATTTCACATTGTAATGGGTAAAAAGGAGTGGAAAAGTTTGGAGCGTTTTCCTGAATGACTAATACATTAATAATTTTATGTCGGCGTTGATTAAAGATAGAAACTTTAAATTTTGGTGGGATGTTGCATTTGCGATGTACAGGCACACTAAAGAAGGTTTTTATGAAATTCGGATTCTAAAGGGGATATTTAGGGTGAAATGTGTTTTTTCGAAGTTTCGCTATTTTTACTATACTTCATGAGATGATTGAGTCATCATCTCTGTTTTTTTTTAAGTTTTGTAAATTGGTATATCAACAGATAAATCTTTAACCTACAAGAGATTTTTGGGTTTTTAAATGTTTCATCTTAGTGGGTGTTAAGCAAACGGTTTTTTTTCGGGAGTTAATCGTTATTGATAACGATACGATAAATGTATTTCGCTATATTTAGCGAACTAATTGAGCCTTTTTTGAATGTAACTATTGTTAAATCAAATATCTAAAATATTTTTTCTGTGATTTTCTAAATTTTATTTTAAATTAGTGAAATGACACTGTTTGGTTCGTTGTCCTGAATGTCTAACACATTCATCAACGCCGACAGAAACAAAATAAGATGGGAATTTGAGCACATGTTGCTTATGGGTCATTCTTTGTATAATCGGCAAAAAAAAACATTTCTTCTAGTTTATTACGTAAAAAATGAGATTTATACCCACTGATTCCATATTTTTGTCATTTTTTACCTTTGAGTGAATCCAAGTCTGTTTTAACATAAATCAAGCCTATATGAACAGCAAATGAAAAATGCTTAAAAAGTACTCTCATACAGATAATTATAGTGTTTTATCCGGAAAGTTTAGACTACATTCTATTGTTTTTAATCATATTATTATTTTCTTTTTGTCAAACGAAGACCATGTTTGAGTTCAAAACAAGGAAATGCTACTTTTTTTCCAAATTAATTTTCCAAAATACAATATCACGGATTTTCGCGATTGTTATTTGAAAAATACCCAATAATTAACTAGAAAAAAAGGTTTTTGTTGAAGTTCGCGATGATCGACTTTTTTTGCCGATTATACAAAGTACCCTTATCTATTAAAGAAACTACTGAAACATACTTCGAAATTCGTTTATTAAAGAGATGATATAGTTTAATACATTTTTGTTCAAATTTTTGCTAAGTATCACAATCTATTTAAGATATCACAGTGGCTTTGAATGTAAACGTGCAGTTTTAATCGACACAAAATTAAAGCGAAATTTCAACCGCAACACAACATTAAAGACTCCCATAGGATCGTCCTGTCAATTGATTATTGAAGAGTGTTAAAAATGATTTTAATTGATTCTTACCCAAAATGGGGAACCACAGAAAGCATCCATTTCTGGAAATGTGGAATTTCCATCAAGATAAATTGGTATCCTCCAGTCTGTATTGTCCACCTCCACTGAAAAGAAAAGAAAGAGCAAGTTTTTATATTAACAAAAATATCCTTAAGATTTCAATGGCAACTCCCTCATCTCCCCATAAAATTATTGATCATGTTTCTCAGAGAGCTACTAAATATCTTTACAAAGTTTTCCTTATCTGGATTCTACATCAACATTAAGGATGTATGAAGAAAGAAACATTGGGTTATTAAAGAAAATGAAGTGGGATCCTAGAGGAACCGCTCCTGTAAATAGAAATAGATTGGACTTCCAGTATACAATAAAGTAATACATTTACTCATATTCTTCCCGATGAAATTAAAGAAAATGTTTTAAATATTAAAAAATTATTTTTGAAAATTATCCCAATGAACATTATTCTGACGGAAACAGTTTTTGAGTTCTCAAGAATCCTTGAATTTACCCTCGGATAACTTGATTACGAAACGTGGCATGTTACCAAGGATATATATGAAGATGAAAACAAACCTTATTTCGTTAGCGATAGGCACAACTACTGCAGTTGACTGATTTAAAAATGAAAGGATGTTTAGGAACTTGTTAGATTGTAGGAGTGACAACGAGTGACTGAGAGAAGTGAGTGAAGCACATGAAATAATAATAATAATAATAATAATAATATATTTAATCTTCATACAAAGTAAAATAAAAATGAAAATTAACACGTGAAAATGATGTCTAAGGGATATTTAAGTATCACGAAGGTGACAGGGAAAATTGGGAATGCCACAAGCAAAATCGTCTGAAGACAACGGAATCTTCAGGCGTTGACGATCGAGGACAATAGGAAGTACTCAGACACTTGTGACTGAGAAGAACTTCAGACATTGGTGACTCAGTAACACAGAAGTACGTAAATTTATAGTGAATGAGGTGGGAGGGATCCATTCCATCACCGACGCACTAAAACTTCCCCCAAGTAACCTACATCACTAATCTAACTCATACCCCGAGTTTCCCACTGGACAATCATTGGCTGCGGGGGCTGCCATAGACCTTGCAATAAAGTCTTCGGTTAGCAACGGACATCTTACGAACATCAGCGATACTGACAACGTAACAGCTTTATCCAAATAAAGCTGCAAGAAGAGCACCGTCTGGTGCAGGCTTGACAAATAATCAGCAAGATCACCGAACTCTATACTACATTCAGTCAAAGAAAATGAGAAAAATGAAATTGAGGCAACGTCCATGCTGGTTCAAAGTAGAGTCCTTAATAAGAAGTGAACAGCCAGCAGTGCCCACAACTTGAAACCTCATAATTTCTCATAAAAGCTATATTTACTATGCACAAATTCTCATAATCCCAATAGCGTCAGCTGTCACTCGGTTCTCACTTCTAATTAGTGGAGTAGGGGTGGGAGACACGACAAGATGATATGACAAACTACAACTGATTCAAACCACTATGAGAAACTGCGCGTTGTTGCTTTTTTTGTGGTAATATGATAAATTGCGCATCATATTTCCACCCATGACGGTTCTATTTTTTTCTCTTCAAGGGCTCTTCAAAGATGTGGCGCAGGCGAAGATAGCGAGCGCTAGGGTTCTAGCCAGGTAGAACCGCAGCCTGGGTGACATTACAAGGTGGCAGTGGGAGAGGACAGTGACAGGGGGGAGAGGGTGGATGTGACGACGACGACGAGGGGCGCAATGACGGTGTGGGTGGGAAGTGCACTTTCGTGTAGAGGGCACGCCGGCGGGGAACGCGTTTCCTGAGGGAGACTTGGCAAGCGTCCCCCCTCCTTCGCAGCAGTGGCGTCTTTATCGAGGGACGAGGATCAAGTCGTGGGGGTCGGGGAGGGAGCAGGGAGTAGACTTCCTCCGTGGGTGCGTCGTCGCTCGGAGAGGGAGGATGTTCACCGCGTGTGACAGCGCTGGGATCGAAGTAACGTCCTTCACATTTTCTTTCTTTCTTTCTTTCTTTCTTTCTTTCTTTCTTTCTTTCTTTCTTTCTTTCTTTCTTTCTTTCTTTCTTTCTTTCTTTCTTTCTTTCTTTCTTTCTTTCTTTCTTTCTTTCTTTCTTTCTTTCTTTCTTTCTTTCTTTCTTTCTTTCTTTCTTTCTTTCTTTCTTTCTTTCTTTCTTTCTTTCTTTCTTTCTTTCTTTCTTTCTTTCTTTCTTTCTTTCTTTCTTTCTTTCTTTCTTTCTTTCTTTCTTTCTTTCTTTCTTTCTTTCTTTCTTTCTTTCTTTCTTTCTTTCTTTCTTTCTTTCTTTCTTTCTTTCTTTCTTTCTTTCTTTCTTTCTTTCTTTCTTTCTTTCTTTCTTTCTTTCTTTCTTTCTTTCTTTCTTTCTTTCTTTCTTTCTTTCTTTCTTTCTTTCTTTCTTTCTTTCTTTCTTTCTTTCTTTCTTTCTTTCTTTCTTTCTTTCTTTCTTCAATAGAAGCAAATTTTCCTACAATACAAACAAAAGTCCTATAATCCCTCACGAACTATTTTCTGCGTCGACATCTTCGACCGTTATTATCCTCTTAAGCATACATGTTAAGATTATATGTTTTCCTTTTATTACTTTCTCTCGTGACGTCACGTTAACGTGACGAAGCGTGACACGGGGGGCCGGGGTAGAAACCCTCCAAGATGGCGTGACGTAATTCATGAACGGTCCCTTACAACTATGCGAAAAATTAACACATACTGTTAATTAAATGTTTAAAATGTGAATGAAACAAATGAACTATTTGAAACATTTTGAGGACAATTAATTTCAACTTAGCATCGATAAATTACTGGCCAGAATTTTGGACAGCCCTGGAAATAAATTCCAGGTTAATGGCAGCAACTACATTATATATTTTACTATTGACATTCTAAAATGTTACGCCATACACCATTCATCAATATAAAATTATAATTTAATTACTAATGATCATTCAGTTTATTTTCATAAAAATTAATGTAAGTTAATTTGATAAAATTTGACGAAAATTCATGCTATTTCTTTTATATAATGTTCCATAAGAACTATTAAAAATATTGTAAACTGGACTTAAGATTAAATTGCTCAGCTAATGTATATCACCTTATTTGAAGAAAGAAAAACTTTCTGGGATTTTGTTTACATTGGTTCACAATATTTTATGGTTAGATCTGCACGACGATCAACTACTAGAGAAGTTTATTTTCCAATTGATGCATCTTCAGTTTAGTCATTAATACTGAAATGATATAAAATAGCAAACCCCTGCCCCAAAAATTCATTAAATCTACAGTACTTGAAGGAACTGGAAAACAAGCACAGGAAGTAAATGACATCAACTATCAACAAATATTACCCCAACGATAAGCATTACATTTGTTTTTACGCTTTCGTGTTCTATCCGTGGTATTTGGAGCGATTTTTGGAAATCATGTGTGGCGCTCAGTACATTCCCCATATTTTGATTATTTAGAACTTATAATGGCTTCAACGGAACACCTACCACTTGGGTAAAATTCAATTCTCTTAAACACCACTAGTGAAGACCAAGTAATCCATGATGATTATTCCATAGCTTTTCATAATCAATAACTTTTTCGGCTCTTCAAACGTTTTTCATTTACATGCCTCAATTCTGTCATAAAACCTCGTTCCAAGTTGGTTTCAACACTTCGTAAAGCACGACGTCGGAAAAAGCTGGCCTTCACAGTTCCGCTTTTCCGTTCGGCGAGGCTGCACATATATATAGCCAGCGGTCAGCAATATCCATTGCCGAAGCTGGTCTCCGGTCTCTAGGCGTTCGCCGCTGACGCAAGTTGACAGCTTGCGATACATCGCGGTCAGGTGTGGAGGGGAGCGACAGTGAAGCAAGGATTATTCTGCAAATTGCGACCTGAACCGTTTCAAGGTTCGCACTTTCTCCTCCCTCTACTCCTTGATTTTTTCATATTCTTTACACAAGTACTCTTAAAGTTTCCTTCGTACCGAGGTAAGTAATAATATGACGCGAATGAGAATTGAGAACTAAATTAATTACCTAGATAGTAATAAAAAATTATTGGCTTTACATATAACACCAAGAAAATTGGAGAGAAAGATATGAGAGGATTTTACATTAACAGCTAGTACAACATGTTTCCAAAGCATACAAAATTTAGTAACTATACAATTAAATTAGCTTTTAAGGACAGAAGTATTTTACAGCTGCGGTAGCCAACCGTGATGGTCCTTGAGTAAATTTTAATACCGCAGAAAATAGTGGAAGTTAATTGCAATTTTTTATCTTCTTTTGAAAAACTAATTTATTATGGCATAAATATTAGTTGGTTAAATTTCTTCGAATCATATTTGAGAACAAATAGTAAAAATAAACATTTGTCTAAAGTAATTCATATATAATCTCGTGTTAAACATCTTAGACACGGTAAACAAAAACATCACTAAAGGTTTTGTTGCATCAATTGAATACAAATATTTGATTAAATAAGGGTTTACAATTTTGTTATGATGAAAAATGTATTATAGTTTTACATTTGTTTTAAATAGGTCCAATTCATATTTTAGATTATCAATATTTCTTTTACAAAATTCTCCGTGTTCCACAGAATTTAAAACGGTGGATTTAATGAATCGTGTGGTTTATGAGGTTGGCGACCACTGTCTCAGAGAATTCCTTATTTTTAATATTCAAACAAATGAATTAAGTTTGGGAACTGTATTAAAAGTAGTCTCGAGTGAATTCAATCAAAACACTCAATGATGAAAACGTTTTTGTTGCAATGTTTCTACAGACTCATACCTGATAAGAAAAATCACCTTTCCCTCTTTCCACGCATTATAACTTAGGTAATCTACAAAAATATATTTGCAGGTATTAAGCTACATACTCAACCAACCTGACAACATTAATATTTTCTCAGTTTGACATGTGGATAAGGGTAAAGATATACACGGGAATAGATGACCGCGAAACACAATAAGTACAACAACCAAATATTTGTTTCTTGTTATGAAATAGAATTAAAAGGGGAAAAGAGTAGTATTGTATAGGGGTATATCACTATTTCTTGTTGGGTTAAGGATTTCTTTCTATTCAGGTGCAAACTCGGGTATCGTTAATTTTTAAGTCGATAATTGGAGCCAGTTTCAGTATGCGTGTGAAAAATTCAATCGAACACCTAAGTTAAATCGTGTCGAATAAATAAAAGGAAATATATATAATTCCGGACAAATGAAATCACTCGCGCGTCTGGTAAGTAATGAACAAGAAACAAATTCGTAGGGAAACAAACACGAGAGTTACGTGATGATCAATTGTATAACATTATATAATATTCATAACTGTTATGATGTCCTGTTTAAATTGTTAATGCTAAATTTGAAACCGTGTGAAACTTGCATACAACTAGAAAATGAGGGGAAAAGTAGTCTCTGCCATATTACTCAGGTAAGTAAAATAGACTTGCTACATAAAAGTATATGTAAATATTTTCATACAGGATATAGGTTAGATGCAATTCAATCTAGTATATCATAATATACGTATATCACGGTTTAAACATTAATCACAATTTTGAGAAGTCAATAGATTTCTTTCAGACGTTTGACGTTTAAGTTAAATGGACGACACTGTACTTAATGTGCTCAATTTCATAGAAGATGGAAGATAAATACCCGCAAGATTTTCTTTCCACAATTTATAAAAATATGACGAACTAGTTTAAAGGATACAAATGAAGAATTGTACTGATATTTTAAAAGGGAAAGAATCGTGAATGGCTAAGCGAAGAACTAAATCACTTGTCGAATACAACAAACTTAAACGTTTAATTAATATCAGAAAAGCTACGACACGGATGAGATCCAAAGATTTCGTACTCATCATAATGCTTGATATATTAATACAGCTTCTAAAAGATCACCCAATATGGAGCCTATCTTGTTCAGCTGTTCCTTACTTCCGCAATTACAGATCTGTCGTCGTCCATATTGTCGGCCTCCGGTGAAATTTACACAAATTATTTGCGATGATCGATTATTTAGATGACCTGTCAGCAATGATTCAAGCGACGTAACAATTGGTGCTGATATTCTCATCCATTAAACAATAAGGTGAACAAGATGGTTGCAAACGTATCATTACAAAAACAACACAAACACGCATTCCCAATAAAATATTCGCTTCAGAAATTAAGTTTGTTTAGTATGGTTCAGATTCTCATTTAAGCAAAACAATTTGATTCAAAATACTGCTAATGCTCAGTTTTATTAAATAGTTTCGTATTTTGATGTTACATTTGTTGTAGATACTGATGTAAAGTTGAAGATTCGGAAAAGAGATAATATTTTTCGTCCATTAGAGGAAGTAAGGGTACAAGAAAGAAAATGTCATTTCATCCACCGAAACGTTTTCTCGCAGTAAGTTATTCCTATGGACGACAATTATCTGTAAATTAATTTTGAGTCATTTGTGTAATTTAGGATTCCTATGATCATAAGAGGTGAAACATGAAGAACACACGACTTGAATCTACATCTCATAAAAACAAGTGCGCTTTTCAGAGTTAATATTAATGTCAATTAATATTTAATATAAAAACAAAAACGGATAAGTTAAAAGTTTACCAAAAATTCATAATAACCATCACTTTCTTATAATGTGTACTACTATTCTTGAAATATGCATAATCTGCTGTTTCCTCAGATATCATCTAACACAAATTCCTAGCTGTTTCCAAAGAGTGAAGCAAGCTAGTCTGTACGAAGCCATAAGCAGTCTAAATTGTTTTCTACCACATAATTACGAAAAAGAATAAAAATAAATATCGTAGGTTACTCTCCATATCAAATTGGTGCTAAGCATTTCAAAAATTTATGAAAATGATACGGAACAACCGAAAAATAATGTAATACAAATGTAAAAATAGGATTAGAAATTGATGTTGGAATAGTCATTTGTTTCGCATTATTAGTCATTTGTTATTTAATTTCGTTCGTCACTTGTTAATATCGTTGAAAGAATAAGAGATATCAATAAACGTTTAATTTCTACGCTTCTCTGAAAGACATGTCCGTAATGATAAGGAAAATGTAAATATGTTTCGAGTCATCATTGCAAGTAAGTACTTATACGTTTATTGTGACACATGTCTGAATCGATATTTCGCATGAGTCGAAATAACTTATAAATAACAGAATGGTAGTGCAGTCAACATGAACATCACGACAAAGGCGAAGCATACCTGCAATAATAGAAGTCTTCAAACCACTGTTCTCCGCTCGTAAGGAATTTTCCCAACAAAATGTAACAAATATCTGGCACTTCATTTAATTGCAGTTTCGATGTTATTGTATGTAGCAACAATGATCATTTTTCCACTAAATGATCAACTACGGGTACGGATCATTCGCCACTGGTGATCATACCTTACTGAACTCCGCTCATCTTCCGTTAAACCGAAGATCATTCATTTGGGAAACAGAATACCGTCGAACTGTGGAAAATATACGTATTTCGAAACTTATAATTCATGAACAAATCAAGAACACTTTATAAGTAATGACTAAATGAATCGTTCTTAAGATATGTACAATTTTTGGAAGCACTTCTGACACCGAATGGATTATAATTTATTTTAGAATGAGAAAAATTTATTTTGTTTAGTGGCGTGCATTAAACAAAGACAAATTCAGTGTCTCGAATTCATATTATGTATTGTGTATTTCCCCGAGAAAGGAATCTGCACACGAAATTAAATTTGAGCAGCAACATCGCATCCTTGGAAATATCTCGCTCTAATCTCTTGGATATAATTTCTGTTAAAAATATTTTGTAGAAATTCTAACAAGCATATAGCTATTCTGTTATTATTCTAGAGGGGCGCATTTCAGGATTTTGCCTCGGGAGCAGAAATGTTAAATCCGTCTCTGCCTTGGGTCGTAAATTCGGTTTGTCGCAGATAGACGATGCCGACTATATTTGCGAAAAATGTTTGACTTTGAACAAATCATTGTGATTAAAAACTATATATGTATATTAATTAATAGTATATTCAAATGATTGTACGTATTCTTCAAGAAATTTTTTTTTATTGGAGATAAATTTATTTTACAATTACCGGTCTTGTCACAAAGACACTGCCTTTTTAAATATCCGAATGATAAAATATCCGAAGTGTTAGATATAATACTTGAAAGTATTTCGTTTGATACAATCTAAAACTGTTTGTATTTTTAGGTATGTTAAATTTGAACGTCTTTCAGTATAATTTATGAATTTCAAATAGTTTTAGTTCGAATGATTTAATACCCTTTTTGCATTATAAATTTTACGGTTAACGATCACATTCCTTATTTAACGAATCAAATTCCATGTACACCAAATGCACCCTTTATTGAAATTAGTAAGAAAAATTCAGTAAGAAATTTGGATAAAATTTTAAATAAAAAATTGTACTATTTATGCTTACTTTTTATCTAGAATAATTAAATATATTAAATAACCTTATAAAGGACCGAAATAAAAACAATAGATATTGTCCACTGTCCAGCATAAGTTCGTTTAATATATTTGATTAACAAAATTTACTTTTGGAACATGCAGGTAATTTTTACCTTAATTTTCTCCTAAAATTAAATTTCTTCAAGAACACTTACACGCCCTAAAATTTTAGCTGATACTTGAAATCGTTTCCTCCTGTACGTTTTCTAAGCGTAATTTTACCTTCACGCACTTCCAATTATTGCTTGAGTTATATGTGAAGTAACCAAATTGCCATTTAAAACACAGTTCAGTTTCGTTGTTATTGTTATACCTTGAATTCTTGTTCATATTAATAATTTAAACAATATCTTAAAATATAACTAAATCAAGGGCAAATTACGTATAAAAATAAATTAATCACACCTGACGAATTATAAGTGGCAGCAAGTGATTAAATAATTCCAGTGATAAGTTCGAGTTATGGTAATGATAAACGATAATAGTATTTTTATGAATTCATAAATAAAAGTTAATCGAGCCGTATGATAGCGGTGTATGATACAACAACCACGTGTCTGTCTGAGAAGATGACGAATCGTTTATAAAGTTGTCCGTCAGACGGGAAATATCGTCGTGCGTATGGAATCCTCATGTGATCAGACGTGGTATTTGAATTTTTGGAAGACAACTTACTGACCATTCTTTGAATAAATTTCTTCTTTCCCTCTCCTTCCTTTTTTCATTTTATTTCTCTCTTTCTTTACCACCTCCTCTGTTCCCTTTTACTTTATTTTCCCCATTCATTCTTTTCTCTCTCTCTTTCTTTGCTCCACATGAGTTATGAAACTGGGCTTTTATCAATCACTTTTTAATGAAATTTTATTTCACAATTTTCATTTGATGTTTATGATGTGACATGGACCAGGCCATTGGGTTTGCTCTTTCATTTCACCACATGATTTGGGGGAAGGAATTAAAAAGGATAGATGTTAGGTTACCGGGGTAATTAAGATACTGATCCAATGTGGTGGAGTGGATGAGCGAAATTTCAGCTGAAAATCTCACTCTTCGGTCGAGTGGGGGGGGGGGGNTTAAAGGGAATCCATTCTAATACACGTATAAATGCGAAAATGCGCCGGTCAATTGGCTACCTTTTCGCAACAAAACCACTGAAACGATAGTGATGATATTCGACAAGACGATAGCCTATATTCTTCCCGGATATGGAAACTAACTTTAAAAATGTGTGAAAAGAAAGTTAGAAAACTGTTTTTGACGATAAAGGTCGATGAAGTTGGGAAAAATCCATGTTGGACGAGGTATATTCGCTTACGCTGCCTAAACGGTTAGAGATAGCTGACAACTATGAGTGACATGGTTTGCCTCATAGAGTCCACGACAGCATATGCCTATCTACAAAGGTTAACCTAAACAATCGAAAAAGCGTTTTTTAAAATAGAATTGTTAAAATATTTAAATTTAACAATAATAGACTAATTTAAGAAGGAAAAATTTAATTATCAAATTTAATTGGTCCTTTGTTTTGTGCATTTAATAATAAAATATTCGTTCAAATTTTACTATTTAGACTTGACATTCAACTTCTGATGTTATGTCACAGTTGGACCACCATTACGGTCAGGGGAGGGGGGATGAGAAAAGCCCTAGCTTGGGTGTAGTGGGAAGGGAGGTTCAGGTAAAAATGTTTAATTGATAAAGATGGGTTTAATCCATAGATTTTGCGACCTCTCAGATAAACAGTGACATGATGCCGCATAAATACAAGTTCAGCACATATGAGGGTTCATTATCCCTAACACTCCTAAGGGTGAGGTGGTGTGCTCGGCTATTTGGTGACGTTTTGATTGATTTGTTTCCCGCATGAACCACTTTACGTTGCTTCATCCAAGTTGCTTGGTTTCGTTCAAGGATTTATTCATTCTTGCTGCTGGAGGTGAAACTTAAAATGGTGTACACAATCAAGTTTTGAATTAAATTAAGGTTGGCCTAACAATAAAAAAAATCCTGGGCAACACCGATAATCTACTAGTTAGGAATAAATCGTGTTCTTATAACATATTTATTGTATATTTTTTCTGATAAAAGAAACTAGAGCTAAACCTGTGCGAAAAATGTACCCGTTCAGTTTAAATGAAGGTTATTTAAAGTATAAATACATCAAATTGTTGTATAGCTCAACCCCCCAGGGGGCTTACATCTAGTAAGTACGTGTTTGGCGAACACGGGGCCCCGAGCTGAGTCTGGCATTACTTCCACTTACTTGTGCCATGCTCCTTCCTTTCTCTTTTCTGACCTTCCTGGGTCACCTCTTGATATTTTCGATCCCGACGCTACTAGGTTGCGAGGGCTAGGGTATCGTTCATTTTCCTCTTTCCTCTTCTTCTTCTTTTTTTTAATGTTATTTAGTAATGTCGTGAGATATAATGGGATTTGAGTTTTGAGTTGTAATACAGGAGGGTTTTTAGTGGGTATGGCTGAGTCATTCGGCGAGTCCCACACGCGGGGAGAGTCATGTTGGCTCTCCCTAGTGCGTAACTGCATTTTCCCTACCTGTACAAGTTTTAAGGGCTCTAATGANAAAAAAAAAAAAAAATGTATAGCTCAAAAACGGGTGATGAAATGGGTAAATGTGAACAGAAGATGATGATAAAGGAAAAATGATACATTTATATCATAGGAACATAACAATTGTCTGATAACATCTACAGTAAGGAAATATCTGGATGATAAAAGAGCAGTAACTGTGTATGGTGTCATTAGAGTAATGAATCTTCTGAATGCTTTCAGTGATACATGGGAGAATATTCATGTATTGAGGTATGCAAATGGAAATTGTTGTGACTTTTTTTTTCGCGAAAAACTTTCACATTGGTGACGCCAATGCCGTGTTAATCGATCTAAGTGTGGTAGACCCTCTGTTCATAGTTTAATTGCTGCGAAGATAACACGATATCCACGAGTCTAATGTGTATTATTCAATAACAGTCGGGGAAATCGTTATTATAATACACTTTTTAATAGTTTTTTTCAACAATTTGTCGTAACACAAAGCAAAATTATGGGTATTAGGCATGGCAATACACGCTTTTTTGTTTCTATCCTTGATAATTGGTATGTTTTTTTTTTGAAATTACAGGTGACATCAACATTCACCATGTTTAAATTATTTGCAGTTACAATGGTTTCAACAGACACCTGAAATTTTGATAAAACTTCATTCTTTAAGCACCATAAGTTACAACATTAAACAAGTAATCTGTGATGATATTCAATAATTGTTCATAATCAAATATGCTTAATCAGTTGTATGTGTCCACTGAAAAATCATGTTTTATTTCACTTTAAAAAATTTCAATTTCCATATCTCAATTTAGATACGTACCCTAGATAAATATGCAATACAAATAAAATGAAAGTGTTTCGTACTTTTTTGTATCCCCCCCCCCCAATAAAAGAAAATTAGATGAACCACGTCTTAATTATGTTGTTTTAATCCATGCAAGAAATTTGAACAATTCTTGTTATAATTCTTCATTCATATCGCAAGAAATACTTAATTATATGCATTTTAAATAAGAATTGGTTGCTTAGAAACCAGGTTTATACCTTTTTTTCAACGAACTAATACTTTAAACCAATACTAATAATTTTTTAAACCAATACTTGTATTTTTTAATTTTATTTTCGTGCTTCAGTACCTTCTTAACTTTTACTACTACAACTTTCAATATTATTGGACATGTTCAAAATTGCAATACGTTGATCGAATATTAAAAAACGCCAACAGTGGACATAATTTGAAGTTATCAATATATTAGTGGGAAAATTATTTTGTGTGCTCATTAGAAAAGAAGACTAATACTTCTTAAATATTCAATATTTTTTATGTTTTTTGTTGTTATTGCAAATACGGAAGATAATTTTGATGGATGAGTAATCATCAAGAAATTCGTAATTATCTTAGGTCAGTTACCATAAGCAGAAAAATCGAATCCTATTCCATCACAATATCTGAGCACAATCCTTGACCTCAAACAAGCGGTTTCTGTAGAACTGGTCGTTGACACAATCTTGCTACTCTTTCGGTGAATAGATTGTGCAACATTAGCAACTAGAATATCGCAAATTTAATGCTAAAACTAACAAGTGGAAAAAAACGATATTTACCTGATTCTTTTGTATTTGTACGACTTTTATATTGCTAAATAAATATTTTATGGTCGTTTTGAAAATAAAGGAGCAAGATACCCTGTCCAATGCTTCCAGACATTACATCTGTTAGATTTTTATGGCAATATTATTTTTAGAATACTTGTTGATAGTTATACAATTACATCTGTTATTACAGTAATACACAATATCCTGAACTCTTTGTAAGTAGACATTTGTTTTGTCTTAAAAAAATTCCATTCCTTATGGGAACTATTAACTGATTTTCCTCGAGAAAGCATACAGCAGTAATTCTGCTTGCAGCTTGAGGTTTCGGACTAACGAATCAATACTCGTGACCTCAAATCCTGTTTAATGTCTTCAAATCGATAATGTTAAAGGGCTTCACAAGAGTATTGGGTATATTTATTGATAAAACAACCGTTATTACCGTTATGTACGAATGAATTTAATACATGGTCAAATCAAATGTTGGTCGGAGGAAGTATTAGAAGCACAAGAGCTGTTGCACGAATAGGTGGAGTGACTTCACATGTCTCAATCATGACCCTAATTTATAAAGGTTTAGCGTCATAACCGGCTTCATGGAATAATAACATATTATTTGTGC
Source organism: Laupala kohalensis (assembly GCA_002313205.1). NCBI lineage: Eukaryota > Metazoa > Arthropoda > Insecta > Orthoptera > Trigonidiidae > Laupala > Laupala kohalensis. The sequence goes on from NNCF01129495.1 coordinate 106,932, forward strand.
TTACGATAAATTATATAACAGAAGTACAACACATTGGTGACACTCGTGTGTTATGCAACATGCAGCCACTGGTAAATTTGGAACCAAAATGCAATAAACTCATCTATATATCTGTAATAAACACATGCAATAACTGATGCCACACGTACCAACACGTGAAGCCGGCGAGTCCGCCATGTTGTGACGTCACAACTAGCAGCAACGCGGGAGAGGAGGCGGCTAAACAGCTGACAGCCGGGCGCCGCCGCGACCGCCGCGCGCGCGACAACGACCGAAGTACGAATGAATGCTCGAGACCAAACGACTTGGCTTTTACCAACCGGCGGGGCCTTGCTCTACTGCCGACCGCCGGGCGGCTGATGGCGCGCGGGATCTCGCTCACCCAACACGCAAGCACGCACAAGTTGCGCAACCACCTTGGTGACGATGGTGGGAGATTAATGGAGATAATTTCAGAGCAGATGGTGACATTGAAGACGATGCAGACAATGACAAAGTTGAGGGTAGACTAAGTTTCATGTTGGTGGTGGGACGACTATGACTACGATAGAAACGAAGTGTTAATAACGGAGCAGAGGACGAGGTCGGAAATTTGTAATGGAGGCAATGAGGCGCCAAGACTAGCACCAAGTTGCTTCCTTCCCACAAGAAATAATACCGAGAACGCAAAATCTCCTCTCCGCCTACGTTTCACACTTGCCACGTGCGCCTCGACTGCAACATGTGTACTAGGAAGCAATAAGGAATTGAATGCCGCGAAGTAACGGACGATTCAAACCGTTCTCGTTATGATTACGGTTGCCAGTCCCTTCGATAATTTTGAAAATAGTGTCCCACATAATTGGCATGTGTTTCCTTTTAGCCAAAATTAAAAATACGTTTCCTGTCACACAATTCCGACAACGATCTCCTGTACTGGATGCGATAGTTCTTTTCTGTTAACTTGAATTCAGAATATAGTATGATAGGTTTCATATTCTACCCTACGTCCTGCATGTCCCTTCGAAATAATTGAGAATAAATATTCCTCTATACTCCAGGAAGATAATATTATGTTTCTGAACAAAAGAATGGCAATTAATAAATCACAAGCTAAAAATATTTCTTCCTGGTTAAAGTAGATTTATCTTTCTCAACATTTACTGTACTATTATAGTAATGTTTTTTCACTCTGTTCCGTGTGATATAGCCCTGTTATGTAATGTGCGAACGTTTCTTTATGAAGGTATAATTAAGAACGATCTATTGCGCAATTTTCCGAAAGAGTATTCTACTCTAAATAAAAATATTTAAGGGAGACATTTTAGTGAATTTTTTTCTGACGACAGTCATACTCCATCGCTTTATTTGGAGACTTCGCCAAAGTTGAAATGGAAAAAGTTATGAATAAACCAAATTAAGTGTACTCATGAATTATGCAAAAAAAGTCACTCAATATTTCTGTTTTCCCTATCTTTCCCTTTAGGGACTTTAATTATTGAATGAATTCGTAATGAATGTTTAAATGTTGTGTTCATTCATAGAAAAATCATGAGATTCTAGTTTAAACAGAAACTTTAATGTACAGCGCAGGAGGACGTAAATCATACACAGACAATATGTATGAGGAAATATTATTGATGTAATATTTGGATAATTTAACGTTACTCTTTCTAGAAAAGATTTCAAGACCTTGCAAATACATATTTGAATCAATTCATTCCATCTTGAGCGCAGCGAAAAACTCAACTATGACCAGAGACGATTGTTTTCAATGTTATCAATAGTTATGTCGCAGTCTTCGTCCATCACCTTTAAAATTTACTTTGTGACATTTTATTGTATACATTTCGTGAAGTGATTGCGTTACTGGCTGTAGAATTTGATTCAAACGTTCAGAGTAAGTATGAAATACTTACTGTACAGGCGATGAATAAAAGAACTTATTAATTAAGGTCTAAATATTAGAATAAGGCTATATATATATATATATATATATATATATATATATATATATATATATATATATATATATATATATATATATAGAGAGAGAGAGAGAGAGAGAGAGAGACTATCTACACAAACTTCCTACTTNACCTCCCCTGAAGCGGTGATTATGAATGGAATAAGGGTGAATGATTATAAGTGAATGTTGTGGTGGAATGATAGGCAGGGGAAACCTGCCGCGAACACAGCTCCGTCCACCACCTTGGATCGGACGGGGTTTGAACCGGCGTGCGCGTTAGGCGAGCGCGTTAGGCACAACGCCACTGGTCTCCCAAGGTGTAAATATTAGAAATGCTACAGAAAGTCTGGGAAGATGATACATGTCATGTGTAACATTTATATCTTCATTTCGGATTGTGGTAAGTCCTTGAATTTGTATTTTTGGGGAGCAGTATGATGAAGCAACACGTGAGATAATCAGACCTCCTAATCAGGAGTTGTTTTGTGAGGGGTGAAAATGGTTCTTTTTAGGAAGTGTGGTGTTGGGAAATAATCCCTAACATATTTAACGTTTGAAGTCACGAGACTTGTACTATTTTCTTTGAATAATATTTTTGTCTTTTTTGTCTCTTCCCTTTACACCGATGTGTTAAAAGAAAAAAAATTCTGTTTTAAATATTAGAGACATAGGAGAGAGAAAATGAGTGAATGTGGACTAATTAATGTTTTTATTCCATGGCGTGTTGGTAAATACAAGGTTTCTTATGGTTTAAAACAAGGAACAAAATTCGCTTGAACTAGGAAGAAGTTCAGGAATATGGAAGTCATGAATACATTTTCACGTAACATAATCTATTGATTATTCATGATAGTTCAGTTAACAAAATACGTAGCCACTTTCTATTTACGTTCAATAGTTGAAACAGGACAGCGAGTGGGAGAAACAAAGGTTAATTTTATCGAGGTATGTTCGTTACCATGCGCTTCCCCTGCCCCTGCGGCAATCTTCCCGGGGACGGTTGGGCGTCCGCCACGAAACAGCTGACTGTCGCCGCCTCACCACTTCACGGTCTACGTCCTTGTACGTGGCCCTGGGAACCCACAGTGGAGGCGTACGATAGAGACATTCGCAACGATATAAAACTCATGTTTGTCACTTCATATTTCTTTGGACACAGTATGGGTGGAGTGTTAGGTACACTTTTCCGTCTAAGAATAAAAATTACAGTAGACTCTGTGATGTAACTGAGCGCTAGTATTCCGAGACTTATTTCATCCCGACGTTCGGCAAAGCAATTGAAGTTTCTGTGTATTCTCAGTCGATTTTAGTTATAATATCCTGTGCTTAATTCCTAAATAATAAAGCCCCGATTGTCCAAGATATATCTTTGGTGTAATGGAGGTGGAGAAAACTTATGCTCTGATGGTAAGCTATGCTAGTTACTTTCAAAGATATTTTAACATCTTTATTGTATTTAATGACGTACTCGCCGTCTACTTCTGATGACGCTGATTCTAACCCTGTGTGACCCAAGTAGAATTCGCGGTGGTGGACGAAGTGGTGTTCGCGGCAGGTTTTCTCGGGGTACTCCCGTTTCTCCTGCCTATCATTCCATCTCAACATTCACTCATCATCATCATCCACACTAATGTCATTCATTCATCACCCGCCTCGGGGAGGTGCGTCAGGAAGGGCATCTGACACCCTTGTAATTCCCTCGCCGTAAGAGGCATCATATCATCCTCATCTCCGACCCCTACAGACAAGGAAAAGGGAGTTAAGGTTCACACATTGCATTTAATGACGGGAAATCTTAGCTTTGTGTTCATGACCAGCTCATTTATAAAGAATATTTTTTATTTTATATGGTTTGAGCTTTCAAATGTGTTTTGGAGCGTTTCCCGTGAAATGACACATTACCATAGGGATCTGAAGAGTCATCAAATTTTGTACGTCAGATTTCAATCATTTAAACACGTTTTAGCTGAAAAACATCTTGGGGCACACCCGTTTTTATATTTTCTCAGATTAGAATCAACTGCTAATAAACTTAGACGCTTCAGATTAGAATCAACTGCTAATAAACTTAGTATACACATATTCAGGAACCTTAAATGTTAAGGAAATGTGTTGGAATTTACAATCACCCATCATTCTAAATGAGACGAATTTTTTCTGAGGTATTTTTCTCTAGTTCTGTGAATTTTGATAATGTGGTAAAACTAATGAGAATGGTCTTACCTCTCGAAACTTTTTTGTTAACATTAGTAGGGCTCTTGAGCAGCATTGGAAATTTGAGTGCAATTTTTTTTTAATTTTTAGATCGCTTAATCGAAAATGAAAACATGAATAAAATGTAGTGATTTGTATTATTATGAACGTGAGCTCTTTATTAAATTTACTTTTAAATATTTTTATGCCTTACCATGGGTGGTATAATGATAGTGTAGGTTTCCATTATATTAAAATTAACTAATGAATGATCTTCAACCATAGCTCGAAATGTCTAATACAATAACGAAAGAAAAGTTTAACTCCCTTCAAGCGAAATTTTTACGAGAAAAAAAACAACTATTTCCTGTAAATAACACAGAATTAATAAATATAATATTTTGTTATATTTATTACAAAATAAACTTAATGGGTTATCATAACGGCAGATATTTTAAGTATACACAATAAAATTATTATTCGACACGAGGTCAATAATAAATTTGCATTATAATATGGAATTAACAAACAAAAATAATTTTAAAAATTACAGACGTAATTTGCCTACCACTGTTAATTTAAGAAATGTCTATTATCATTTCATATTTTATGTTGAAAGTTAATTGTCAACGACCGCCATTATTGTGACTGATTGTGACATCAGTGGTAGTAGCTTGCTAAGCCGGCGCTACTGGTGATTACAATCTGGGTTACGTATCCCGGCTGTGGTTATTTATCGACTTGCGATTACAATGTAATCTATGTTACATAGTTAGGTAGATATTTAATATTCGTCAGAAATATTTCCTGAATAAATATTTGCGTATTACCTACATGAATACGGAGAAATATCGGTCTGGCTGCAGATTTACCAACAACTCTCGGCAATGAAACGGATCACGTAAGTAAAGTACTGAAATTCATAAATGGATCAGGGCTTCTTCCACAAGTTCTCGAGAGAGTATAAATTTAGTCTCTTCTTTCAGTTCCCTTTTCTTCTTTCCTATCATACCTCTCTTTCTTGTGTAAGATAATAATAATAATAATAATAATAATAATAATATGATCAGAATTAATCATGGATTTTAATTTAATATATTTATCAATTATTGTCTCTTCTTTCCCATCGTCCGTTTATTTGTATATGTGAGGGCGCTAATGACCGAGAAGATGGCGAACCTAAAGCCCAAAGAATATTAATGATAATGATAATAATAATAATGTTAATAATAACACCTACGTGTACCTATAAAAGGGTATGCATGAAAGTGATCGTTTTAATTTTATTCTAGGAGAGGACTAATTTTTCTTCGCGATGACTAGTATAAAATAGGTCTAGATCAACGCTGTCGAATTTAGTCCGTGGACCATTTTCTATACACTTCCGATCGATCGGACCGGTACTGGATGGAGTTTGGCAAAATGTTGCTCAACGAATAAAACTATTGCGTCATATTTTTTGTACTTGGAACGCGAAAGTTTCATTCTCATATTCAGATTTATAATATTTAAACCTTGAAAAATTAAATAGTATATTTCTTTATTTTTAATATTACGTATTATTATAAAGTGTTTCCATACTGTAATGTGTGACGGGGTAATTCGGAACACAATTTTCTATTTCTCTCACTATTTTCTTCTATTTTCTATTTCTATGCCACGTCAAATATTAATTCCGACAGCGTAGATCTATAACGCAAGGTTCATGCGAAATTCCACGTCCAATGAACCAAAATTCGCGGACGTAAAGAAAGTTTCAAAGCGGACTGTGCCATGCCAGTTGGACTGCTCTGGTCCAGACCTATCAAAATATCACATGGACACATCAGTGTTAAGATCATATGGATATCTATTTCCGTCACGGTTCACTTAATGCTCTTTTCACTCGTCTCAATATTTTTTAAATCTCCATTGTCCCTCTCCTGTGATTACACTGTCGATTACTCTGATTAGAGTAGAAAAGAAAACAGTGAATAAGAAAAGCTTCAGAGGATGCCATTTTCCCTACGAGATTGGCAGACTGGTCGAAGAAACCTCCTTTCGTTATATTTTGTAGAGAACATTTAAAATGTAAACGTCTGTTTTGTTGATATCGTTTTGTCAATTATTTAAGAAATTTATGCAGATACCATTTATTTCCGCTAATTCCATGTAGTTTATTTACTTTGATTTCAATTTCGCAAAAGCGGTCTAATTTAATGGTCCTGGGAGTATCTGTTGTAAAGTCGCTTCACTATCCATTTTTCAAACAAAATCTCCAATCTGCGCAACACGTTGTTAGGTGAAAAGTCAACATTAACAAGGGATAGTCCTCTTCACTGAGATACAGTTTTTACTTTGTAATGATGATGAACCTTAACTCATTATCCCTAATCTGTAGGGGGTCGGAGATGAGGATATGATGCCTCTTTTAGATGTGGCGGGGGAATTACAAGGGTGCCGGATGACCTCCCCGAGGCGGATGATGATGAGTGAATGTTGCGGTGGAATGATAGACAGGGGAAACGGGAGTACCCCGAGAAAACCTGCCACGAACTTTGCTTCGTCCACCACCAATTTTTACTTTGTAATATCGTTAGCAAAATTTTTGTGGAAATTAAACCCGCCTGCTCAGGTTATATATATTTATTTATTATGAATGTGTTTTTTTTCTTCTTAAGACTGAAAAGGCAATACAGACATCTCAGAAACTCCAGTTTTGATACCATTACTCACAGGTTCAAGGCCAAACACTAAACCCGCTTGATATGAGGTTGTTATTCATGCCAGCATTCCTTTGCAATTATCTACGAGAGAACATACATGACAAGTGGAAACCGTTAAGACGTAACCAGATGCATGTTGTGCAATATTACGTAGTTTATTCCACGTGTCACAGTTTGCGCAATAAACTCCACGTTGCAATTGTTAATAACTCAGTCTGTAGATAACACAATAAGCTTGTATTCATCACAATCCCCCCTTATATACAGGAATGTATCACACTAGAGAACGTGACCAATATTGAAGACCTACGTTTCTTTACGTATTATTTCTTTTAGGTAGTATTGAAAGTGGAGTCTGGCGGTCATTGTTATTCGGTAACCATTTGTAATTTTTCAACTGGGAGCTACGGTAGTCACACTAAAACTGTTTTCAAATGTATTATTTCAACTTAAACGGGGTCATAAATGATTGGCAGTTTTTAATATATCATCATTCATTCATTCATTCATTACGGTTATAATAATTTTTAACATAGAATATGTAACATTTTTGAAAATTTCATAAATTGTTGGGTGTTTGACTAGCGTCTGGCTGACTCATGCTACCTTAAAGGTTTTTATTTATCTTGATCGTTCTATCTCACTCGGGTGGTATTTTCTAGTCGAATATTCATACACTTCCCGATAAGTTACCAATTTGTAACTTTGTACCGGTACTAGAATCACCTGACAGTAAAAGATAAAGACAATGCGTAATTTTATTTTTTATAGATGCAATCAAATGAGATTTTCTTCATTTGAATTGTATACAATAAGTATCGCGTGCGAAAGACTTCGACCCGGAAAGCACTAATGTATTAGGGTTAGTATTTAATAGGATTCGTAATATACCATATTTTCTCGAATGAAATTAATTTGGCAAATTTAATTACGTCAAATACGGAATCTTGCTAGTCACTAGTTCTTATGAATTCTGAATGGCAAATATGATCAATTTTTATTATACATTTAGCACTTTCAGCGGTTTATATGAACTTATATGCAAAACTGTATTGATAGTAAATAAACAAGGCAATGAGTCCAGGGTTTGGTCGGTACGAGGCGTGGAAGTAGTTTGCACGGCAATCTCGTGACTTTTTTTTCCAGAGCAGTGACTGGGTCACTTTACAGGACGGTTAATTTCAATAAAATACAATATGTTACCATGCATCAAAATACAATGATCATATAATTAATTGACCGTAATAGGGAGGTCATCCCCTCTGTTCTCCCCAACTCAATTTTGTCTTGTGACTTAATTTATTTAGTTTTGTAGTACTTAATGTGTGGTTATAAGGAACATTTCTCTTCTTTATTGATCGATAATTTCTCCGGGAGGCCGGAGGGAGTCTTTGGAGGGACGAGTATTAATTCTTGTTTTGCGTGGATATGAGGTTTCGCCAAGGCGAAACAGATTGCATGAAGGAAGTGCCCTTGGTCTTCGTCGGACGCCAGAGCAAGATGGCGTAGTGGTGTAGTGAGAGATACCGAATAATGTGCTGGGAAGGGAGGATTCACGATTTTCTAAACTTGAATATACACAGTATCGGTATAACAAATAAAACTTAATACTGATTAAATTTGGTTAAACTAGTTTATAAACTATTCCCTTAAAAATTCTTTAGTTTTTTTAAAAAATGACGATAGACATTTTATGTTATAATATTTAAAATTAAATCATTTTTCATCAGATGGTATATGTAAATGCGTATTTGTTGTTCGATAGGTTCTGGTGTCCACAAATCAGACCCAGGTACTCAAGAGCGTCTAATCCCCTCGGAACATACTTGATATTTTTTTCTTGAAACTTGAGTGTATGTATAAATCACTCACCTCGCTCTCGAGATTCTAGTTCAATTTCCTATCACGAATCATCTCATCATCATATTTTGGTTGATGATGAGTGATAGAACAGTAGTTGGTATTTATGTTAATGTTGTATAGCTGATGGAGATGAAGTGGTTAGATGATGGAATTTTGTTGAGGATCAACTAAGCCCTGAGGAAGATAGCTTTCGCTAACGAAAGGTAGGCCTAGTTAATAAGTATATTGCCTAAACGCAAGAATTAATTTTTAAAAATTTCGTTATAGTCTGTATGTATGAAACACTCTAATAAAATTTAAATAGTACGTCAAAGCGAGGTACTTGCCGTCTTATTACCATAATTCTTTCCACGCTAGTATACAAACGGAAGCTCCAGTTGTTGCTACTTCGTCCCCAAAATGAGTGAGGAAGATTTTTCTTATCGTATGTCGATTATCGATGAATGTGATTTATTATTTAGCATCCCAAAATCATAACGCTATTTAAGCCAATTGTAGTGATAAATGTAAAGGGCAGTCGTGAAAAATTATAATTTATAGTGATATTTCACGATGCTTCAGTATCGTCTCCTACCCAACTGAATGAAGTTTTCTAATGGTTGATATTTACTACTTACCCGACCTTCAACGACTCGACGATAGAATTCACCTTCTCGTATCGTTCGCTCTCAAGGATTTCTATCGGAGTTTTTATTATATATTTTTTATTTTATTCTAATAGTTGTTGATGGCTCAAAAAATCGTAGAAAAACCAGTTAACGCCATTGGATTTGTCATTTTGTTCTGCGTATATGCAAGTGAAAAATTTGGTTTTATGTTAATATAATAAAGTCAATGTATCGGCAAAAAAACGTAAAATATCACATTTCCGGTTTCAAAAACTGGTATTCATTCATGAAACCAAGTTTTTCACTTGTATATACGCAGAACAAAATGACATATCCAATGGTGTTAACTGTTTTTTCTACGTTTTTTTGTGCTCTCCACAGCTATTACAAGTCAGGGGTCTATAATAGATTGTCCGATAGTACTATGTGTTGTTTTTTTGGCGACTTTTCTTGACTTTTCTCCCCCATCGCTCCTTCCCTCGAAACCGTGTCGCAAAACCCCTTTTCCCAAATATTTTAGTGTCAAAAGCTTGAGGTGCAAAAATCAAGTTGACATCTCAATCAGTCCGTGAGATAAGTGAAAATTTCAAAAGTACTGAATATGGGAGACGGGTGTGAAGTTTCGAAATCTCAAGAAGACAGAGCTCTTCTTAGTGTTCAGAAGGTCACGTCTGTAAATTTTCATCACGCTCGGATTAAAACTGTAGATTTGCGTAAAAGACGTACAAATATACACCATCCGAAACACTCTTTGTATGGATATAGATAGGCTATAAATTAAAATATTGTTGATCGCGCGAGTTTGAAATTTTACATATGAATGTATCCGTTTCGATGTCGGAAGACGCAGGTTCGCCAACGTGCGCACATGGTTTTGAAAGCGAGAAGGGAGTTCACAGACGCTGTTATGTAATACAGAGTTACAACACATTACAATGGCCAGGATTTTTTGTTTACAGCCGTCACGTGGAGTTCGCGTGATCACGCTCTTGGTCATCACGATTCGCACTGCAAGTATGAATACTGAAGTTCCTTCCCCTGTTACTTAATTCATGTATTTTGTTATATTTTAATGTGGATTTCACATGAAGGATAAAGTTTCAGTCGATCAGTTTAAAAAGTGGTTAGGACAATACCATAGGACCACACTTATTTATCTATCATGTTTACTTTTTGTTCACATATTATTAAATTATTGATTCCTTTTCATATCTATTGGAAAATGTTCATTAATGTAGGCGGTTTGGTAATGTAGGAATGTGTTTTTCATTGACTATCCTAGGAACAAGCAACTTAAGCGACTTATTACAATATTGTCATCGTAAAGCATGTAACTTTACTGTCAGAATATGTTCTTTTTGTGTTTGTAAATGGGAAATGTAGCGTGCTATTGAAGCTATCTACATGAAAATATAGGAAGTGGGAGGTGTGGTAGCGCTATTGTTAGCATTTGGGTCGGTTAGCTGGGTTCACCAACAATTTGTCCCACATGAAGGTGTTACTAGGAGTAGTTAATAATAGTAACAGTTGGTGATACTATGAGTAGTAGGAGGTAGATGGAAGAAGGAGGGTTCTCTTTTCAGCCGTCACAGGTATTCGTCGCTTTCATACGTCGAGCAAGCTTGTTAAGCACTTAGCCACCGGAGGGAGGGAATGTTTTGAAAATGAAATGAGCTCTTTAGATGAGTATCGAATCCGACATTCTGAGTTAGTTCTCTTGGTGCTTGTTGTATTTCCTGAAATTTGTTTCAATTGAGTGCTTTTTGATGAGATATGTTAGTGTATTTGGGTAAATTTAATGTTTACAAACTTGTATGCAGATTTTTTGAAATTATTCCTGATGTAGATTTGAAATGAGTGTATTTTGAAAATTTCTTAGATATTGTCCTTTGTATGTTTGGCACTGCAATGTCCACGAGGAATGTGGTTCTATTAATTTGGTCAATCAAAGTGAATCTGATGGGTATTGTTCTCCAACACTGTCTCTGGTTGTCAGTTGTTACGAGTTTGTGTCTTCTGAGAGTTTGCATTTATCAACCAATTCTTGATGAATAATTTTTCCTATTTGGATATGCCTGTGTAAATGTTTGAACCAACACTTTACAGCCTACAATTATTATTACTATGTTGTGCAAACGTACTTTCTCTGTTGAAACATTTAGTTGAGGCGAGCTAATATAAACCAACACTTTACAGCCTACAATTATTATTACTATGTTGTGCAATCGTACTTTCTCTGTTGAAACATTTAGTTGAGGCGAGCTAATATGACATTCCGGAAGGGGAATTTAGTGAAGACAAAGGAATTCGGTCGGTTTCACACAATTGTCATCTCATTATTGCATCAGCGAATGTAAGCACGTTTATATCTGTATTCTATTTATACATAAGTTGTATAGAAGTAAGATTTTGTTTGTTTGTTTTTCTCAGACGACAAATTAATGTTCCTTAGTTATTTCTAAATAAATTAATTAATTTAAATGTGTCTTGTAGTTACTCTTTATCGGTGTATTCAAGAAATTATGGTTTTGTTAATTAACCTAATAAATTGAAGTAAATTTCCATGCATACGCCACAGATAGCGGCATGTTGACTGCAAAGAAATTTACTGGTGTAACGGACTCAATATTTTTTTGTTGCCATATAATTAATGTGTCAATATTGTTAATATTTTATTCGTGTAACTGACCTACTACTGGATATTGGTCAGTATTCCTAGAAGTTTAAACTGTATCTTCTTTTGTAAATGTGATGATGAAAATAAATTATTATTATTATTAGTTTCGCGGTATTTAACAAATGGGTATCTCTACAGAAAAGTCTCTCTTACATACCCCCTTCTCTAAGCAATGTCCATTTTCAGTATTACGTCTTAGAGGTTTTCACAAAACAAAACACGTGAATTTCTGTTTACAAGTGATTGGTAATCTTTACAAATATTGTGTGATCTTTTTTTAGACCGTTTCTCACAATTTAACCAAATTTGAAAAAAAAATCATGGAAACATAGGCATTTGCATACTGAATAAATTGACATAGAAACGTCCAACTCGTACATCAGATTACCAAACTCAAAATGAAATTAAAAGCCAATATTTGTTTTATTCTCGTAATCCTTCAACACGAAAAGAACTGCCAAACTCTGTGGAAGAAGAATTCGTGATTCCTTCAGTGTGGGGGATTCCGAGAACCATAATTTTGAAATCTCTCTGTATAACTTACAATAGAACTCATCAATTATTTTTTCTGTCACGTTACTGCTTTGATTAAGTAATTTAGTCTGGCAGTAAAAACAATTTTTGAAAATACGAAGGACATAGGGATTTTGAAAAGCATGCTACAATACTAAACATATTATGAATAAAGTTCACTTTATTTTCATGAAATTATAAAAGAACATGTACCGATAATGTAATAAGTTCAATGTCCACATGAATATTTATGACTGAACAATTATCTCATCTACAACTTAGCAAAAATAATCCATGTGTCCATTGGTGCATGCTGTAAATGTTTCCAGTACATACAGTGAACTTCCAAATCTTTGGAGTTTTAAGAACATGGCACTCCCGCATATTCTCTTCATCCGAGTTATATTTGCTAATGGTTTACTCAGAATTATCAACATACATTTCAATGCAAATGATCAATAGAAACAAATAGTCAGACTAATAAAATGTTAATAAAAATAATAATCAGCATAATTAACTGTACATACACTTCATAAATCAGTTCTGGCTACAGACAAGGGCGTACCCAAAAATACGAATGTACTTTGAGGAGCTGAGAATATTATCTATATTATCGTAGAATATTAACACTGAGAAATCCTACATTAAGTCAAAGGTTTGGCACACACCTGAGGATCCAGTTATTGCAATAACATCGCTAAACAATATGGTACATGTAACTGTAAAAGAGTTTTCCTTAGTTTGTTAACTTAATTGCGACTTGTGTATAGATTAGAATAGATATTTACCTGTATGCCTCACGCTCCTTGTACGCCCCTGGCTACAGGAAAAACATTAAAAACATACTTCTTACAAACATACAACAATGAAGCTGAATGGCATAACCTTTACAAAACATCGGGTGAATTATTTATTTATACACAACTCTTACACAAACAAAACTTCATAAAAATTCAATGTTTATCGAAAACATCGTAACATTAAGATGATATTGTTTAGTGTTGGGGTATATGAGAAACAGCTCGTTCTTTTTTAATTGCTGATATCATTAAAAAATCTTATATTTATACTCAATAAAGATATGACAGTTTATGAATATACAAAAGAGCATATAGTTCAAAATATAGATGAATGACTCCATGGTAAACAATGTACCAAATAATAATTACAAAATCTTAAGTATTATATAATTGATTATCTAGAGATCATATCAAGTATGAAAAACGTAAACGGTATAACTTTCTACATAGAATTACATGGTACGATGTAAAATAGAGCAAGGTCATGAATGCAAGATGGCTATGTAAAACTTGTGATATCAAAATCTACGATTTACACCCCATTCCGAACACTGTGACACAATAAACCAGTTATAAAGCGAAACCACGAACGGCGCTTTCGAGATCGTCTGCCAGAGCGCTCGCGGTTACCCGTCGGAATGTTGGTATGCCTGGCGCAAGGCTCGTAAACCCGTGGTACGCAGTGACGTAGCTAGACAAAGACAAAAAGGGGAATCTCAAATGCGCGAGAATTGAAAGATCATATAAATTAATTTTCAAATGATCACCTACAGAAATACTGAACGAAATTTTTTAAAAAAACTAAAAATTTCAACTATCCGCTTTTTTTATGAGAATAGACGCGATAAGAAATTCTTTGATTATTATTTTATTTAAATGATAACATAATTTATTTGCTTTTTTGCTATTATATTTTTACTATTTTTTAGATATACTCCCTTCTTGAAAGAACATTTCACTCTTCGTTTAGACACTAAGCTTTTATCTCTCGTGGAGTGGATTTTTACGTCAGGAGGAATAATTGGTTTCATCCTAACTCTTCGAGTGGAGAAATTCACTACAGTAGAGCAAGTCATTTACTACTGCCTGTGAGCAGTTATTCGTTAATAGTATAATTAATATTTATTTCAACTGGAGGATAGGTATTCTTATGTAATCACTCGATCACGGTGAGCATTTTGCACTTGTTCCCTCAGAGAAACAAAAGCTAACTCTGATCAAGATTAGAGGAAAAGAAGATTAAATTTCAACTCATCTCATGAATATTTACATTTAGTTCTAAATCATTTTACCCCAACGTTATCGGAAAATACCAAATAAATCTAGGTAACAACAAGGCGAAGTATGTCCATGAAGAATTGATCATTGTAACAATAAGGATCACATATAGTAAAGTATTGTTTGCCAAGATTTTTTAGGATGGAGATTTTCATAGTTTTCTTTTTGACTTTCAAGTCTCCCAGAAATCTGAATATTTACTACCTAGATATCGTTCAACATAGGTATTTCCCTCGGTATAGAGCAAAAATCTGTACGTTTGGTCCAATTGAAAGTTCATTTTATTTACTATTTTCGGAAAGATAGGTTCAATTTTTACTCTAGCTCCGAGTGGAAATTTACTCTTCAACTTTTATGGAGTAACGATGCCGTGAAATTTGTTTCCTAATAAGTGTACTTTTCGTGTTTTCGCAGCGACTAGATTATTTTAAAGACTTTTATTAAAAAGTATAGATTATGCTTTGAATATGCGTGTGTGAAATTACTTATAATTCCGAAGCAAATCACTGCCCTATTGTTGCTTGAAGAGTGATATCGTGGATCAGAATTGACGATAGGGAAAGGGGAGATGTGGCCTAACTTCTAGCTTCGTCACTGGAAGAGCCTAACGCCTGCGTGAACCAAGTCTCAGTCTCTCAGTTGTGCTCAAGAGGGCCTAGGACGCAGCTGGCGGCGACGCCGGAGGCGCTACCGACGGCGGCGGCGCTGGATGCGGCGTGTTCAACGTGGGCGAGTCCTCCATGGCGCACGGCCGCTCGCGTAGCAGGAGGTCCTTGTGCATGAGCGACGAGTCAGGTACTTGCATGTGGGAGAAGGAAGGGGGCGGAGGTAGAGGAGGGACGCTGGGGGGCTGGATGTCGCACAGGATGGGGGGCGGCAATAGCTTGAGCGGCTCAGGCACTGACAAGATGGGCTCGCACACGTTGGCGGGCACCACGGGCACCACAATGGCCGCCGGCGTGACGGGCGGCGCGTTGGCGCGCACGTGCTCGCGACTGGCGTGCAGCACCACTTGGTAGCGATGGCGGAAGCGCAGGTCGCAGTGCTCGCATTGGAACGAGGCTCTGGAATGCCGCCACAGATCGTGCAGTCCCAGCGACGCGGGCGTGTGATACGGGAAGGTGACGGCGTGCATGTGTCGGCACCAGGGGCAGCGTCGGCGCCCGCGCGCCAGCAACGCCCCCGCGTGCTTGTCGCGCAGTCGCAGCACCTCGGGCGTGGGTTCGGGCCCCAGTGTGGAGGCACGGCGGCGACGGCGATGGCTGCGAAGCGGGGAGGAGGAGGGCGCGCGGCGGGAGCGGCATGGGCGACGCACGCGGCCCAAACGCACGCCCCGCAACGCGCCCCTTGACCTTCCGCTTCGTCGCACGCGTCGCCGTCGCCGTCGCCGCCGCACCACCACTACGCGTCGCGCGGTTCGCACCGTGGGCACGGCGTCGTCCTCTGGAGGCAGCCGTCGCGGCTGACTCTGTTTGCGCCGCTTGCTGGAGGAGGAGCAGGCGCTGCCTGGCGCCGCCGGAGGATGGTGCACGTCGATGTGGCGCCGCAGCGCGTCGGGCTGCGCCACCAGACCACAGTCCCCGCATCGGCCGTCGTCGTCGGGATGAGCGTGGGCCACGTGCGCCCGCAACGCCGCCTCGCCCAGCGGCGTGGCGAAGTCGCAGGCGTCCGCGCGGCACGGCAACGCCGGTCCTGAGTGCTCGCGCATGTGCGCTATGATGGCTGCCTGCGACGACGTCTCCTGGCCGCACAGCGCGCACGTGAAGGGTTGCCCCGCGCCGCAGCCGCCTGCCGCCGCAGCCGCGCGCCCGCGCCGCTCCGACAGCGCCACGCGCCGCCGGATGACACGGCGCAGGCGCGTGGCGCGCACGCCGGCGTCGCTGTGCACGCCGTAGCTGCTGCCGGAGTAGCTGCTTCCGCCGCCGCTCAGGCGGTGGTGCGTCATGCGGTGGGTCTCGAGGGAGTAGTCGTCGGCGAACTCGCAGCCGCAGCTGTGGCACACGAAGGGCGTGGGGTCGTCGGGCTCCTCCTCTATGGGCATCGGTGGCGCGCCCATGCTATCCTCCTCCTCGTCCTCGCCTTCGCCCTCACCCTCGTCCTCGTCGCCTTCTCCCTCGTCGGAGGCGTCCGACGCCTCGAGGTAGTTGAAGAGGCGCGCGGCGCCGAAGGTGCGTGGCACGCGCGGGGGCGGCGGCGGCTGCTGCGGCGGCGGNTGCTCGTACCCCGGCATCGCCCCCGCCGGCACCGCCCCGCCGCTCGCCAGCTGCTGGCTCTGCTGCTGGCCCCCACCACCGCCTCCTCCGCGCCCTCGCCCGCGGCCGCGATACCCACCACGGTAACCGCCTCTGTAGCCGCCACCGCGCTTCACCACGTCGCCGGAGGAGTAGCCGCTGGAGGAGCCGTAGGAGAAGGAGTTACCGGAGCCCTGGTGCCTGCAACAGGCAGGGGACTTCATCACCGATTAGTACACCTCCCGGCCGAGCGGAGCGGACGCGAGGCAGGAGCCGAGAGGGCCGCCGCCGGGAGCACCTGCGCGAGCGCTACAGCGTCTGTTGCTCACGGATTTCGTTCGCAGAGGAGGAACAGAAATACGTCTTTTACGATTGTCATGTTTCTTTACTGGGAACCAGCAATCTCAAGAACGAGAGGAGCCCGACGAATGCAATATATGTTGTTTGACAACCTTTCCCGACATCTGCACCTACTGGATATCGGATGCATAGAGTTGCTTCAGTTTCGATGTCCAACAGCGCACCTTTCTGCCGACGTAACAGCATCAGCACGTAACCATCTCTCACGTGGGCTCCCTCTCTGTTGTGAACTTACAGGGTTCGACTCGTTTTAAAATGTCTGTCAGGTACAGGTGGAGCGACGAAGAAGGTTGTTGGACGGTCGAAGAGGGTTACAGGAAGGCCGAAGTGGGTAGCTAGAGGAAATAAGTTATTGAAAGATCGAACTGACTAACTGGACTGTAGAAGTGGGTTACGGGAGGGCACAGTCGGGTAACTGGAGGGTCGAGGTGAGTTACTGAAATTTCGAACTGCAGTGTAGTAGTGGGTTACTGGAGGGTAGAAGTGGGTCGCCAGAAGGTAATTGGTGGTTGCTGGAACGGATATAACAACAATTATCAAATACTCTTAAAAATAGTACACAGTATTGCTTTTCTCTGGAACTGAACGAAATAGATATCAGTTGCGGAAGGTTGACTGCAGCAGAGATGGAGCTCATGTTCAGGAAGACGGATATCGTGCTGACGAACGTTTCGCGAGGTTAGGATGCTGTTCGGACAGGGAGTTAATTAAAGAAGAGAGATGTGGATAAAGTAGAAGCAATGTGGAGAGGGCAAAGTATTCTAAATTCGTCCTCTAAATACCATAGAACTCAAATACTATAAAACTAAAAAACCTTCCTTATTAAAGAGTTAAAAAATTATTTCGTCATAGATTTAGAAAACTCAACTTCAAGTGAAAGTTTATCAAATTCTAATGATATGTATCACAAATACATTAGATCGTTCAAATAACGACTATGAGCAGTGAAGGTACACCCGGATGAGCGTGTTAAGTCGCCTGGTGGCGGAATATTAAAATCCAACGTCAACAATTGAATTTCAATATTATGACCAGGATTAGGATCTTTAGGTGCACACCAATTTTTCTTGGGGTAAATTAAAACACTTCGAAAACATACCATACAATGAAATTTTGTCTCTGGATTAGAAAGGAGTCATTTTTTTCAACATATATTCTTAGTTTTTTAGTACCTTTATCTGCTTTTCTCCTAACCGAGCCATTTTTCCCATTCCCCCCCCCTGTTCTCACTACATTTTTTTAATAATCTCCAGAGTGCATTTTATCATTTCTAAGAGATATGACAAGTGAGTTTTCTTCCATTCATATATGGTTTCAAATCAATATCAAAAATTGAATTTTAATTAATATTTCCTCAGCTTGCAGGAAACAAGCAAATTGTAAACCTTTTTTAGTAAACGCAGTATCTTACCGTTGTTATTAAACGATTGGAATGAATTAGAATAGTAGCAAGATTTCTCGAATTAGTTGAATAAAATGACAAATTTTTGTCCTCTTTTCCCCTTATTTTATTTTCACTCCTTTATCCTTCCTTTTTTCTAATGAAATTTGCACATAAAATTCTAACCCTAATTGTAACACCTAAAAATAGTTGTCCTACGTGCATTCAAGTATTTAAAAACCAAGCACATTCTTTTAAAAACCAAGCACATTTTTTTTACATCGATTACAGAATTATGTTTTGGTGGTTGTCTCCTATATTCTTGTCAATACATTGTTTCAGTTTGAACTGTATTATGTATGAACAATAATTGGTGTATTGTCCGATATTTAAAAAAAGTTAATCTTACAAAGACCGGGGGCGAAGTTAAGACTTAATTATAATTCTTTTGATAAATATTTACCACTAGTTCTAGATTTATTTTAGTACGATGTTATTGTAAAATATTACGAATCTTCGAAACTTATTCCAAAAAAGTGGTGATAAGATGTAGAAGTATTGAATAATAATTACCGAGCGGAACCAGCTAATTAGTGCACGCTAATTGCTTCGTAATTAGAAAGTTAGAGTAGTTGTGTGTTAGACCATTCGAGTTTCTAACATTTCTGTTTGTAGCTGAAGTTTGTTGCAATAGTTGTGCAAGTTTGAGTCCCTCGCAACTGGATTATCAACTTCAACTAAGAATTTGAGGCTGAATGTCAATATGCTTGTAAGCTACGCGCTACGCTAGTACATATAGAGCCACTTTTAGACGCACTACGGCATTTCCCCCCTGGATTTATTTTATTAAACTTAGCTGAAGTTGACTGACAATTTTGAATGGTGTTTTCTAGGTCGGTATCGGAAAGAGTTATTTGTAAAAGGTATGGACGGTAAAAACAATACGAGGTCGTTAAATTAAGAATCGTCCATGAATTACACAAAGCATAAATTATCATTTTAAATACCCTCGTCCCCATCCATAACGCATAAGTAACGAAACCTCTTACTCTCACTCTGTCATTGTATAACGCTCCCTATCCCCGAACTGAGCAGAAACTTTTTTGTTGCTTTCAGAAAAATGAGGGGACTGTTTTTAGCGTATTGTATATTTATTTAGCATTTTTCTCGGTAGTGATTGAGAATAAAAACATTTCAAAGCCATATCTTTAAAATATTTTCAGTGACAAACTTTACGAAAAAAAACACCCAATAAAACTAACATCTCCATAACACAGTGTAACAATATCAACCACATCACCGATAGCGTTACGTAATATATGGACTGTCCCTTACTAAAATCACGTACGTAATTTACATCTGAGAGGAGTTCGAGCACTCAGATTTTTTAAATATGGATTATTATGGATGGCTGATATTATTATGGAAAATCAATCAAAAACTATTTTTTGAGAAGTATTCGTCATAGCCAAACTGTTCCACAACAGGCCCTGAATGTGTGCCCATGGGACTCACAATTACTGGGTCTTAGCACTAGAAGGAGATGTGGTCATCATTCCGATTTGGCCGGTTTGACCGGATGATAAATCCGGTGCTCATTTTACAGCAGGCTGAGCAGACCTGGGAGTCAGTCAGAATGTTGAGATGAAAAATCCCATGTTCCGTCGGAGATCGAACCCTCACCATCCAGCCAGCAGCTCAATGCTCTACCCACGTTTTTAATCATTTATTTTCGATAATTTACATTAATTAACATAGTATGAATTTATTGTTACATCCACTAAGTCACTCTGACTCCTGAGTATTCGTAGCACTCGCAGAATAATGGCAATTAAATTTAATATCAAACGGTACTTTATTTAACAGATGCGCATGTAAAATTATGCTTTGAAATCGAATGTTTCGGGAATGTCCAACGACTTTTTGCTCTGGAAATTGTGTGTTAAGGTGGTGTGACAAATCCGAAACTGGACACATGGACGTTTACCCTCACATTGTATGTGCGGACGACCGGTTCATTTCAATGGATACGTTACGACAGTTCCACCTGTAGGATTGTATCAACATCCGAAGGGTTTTCTTTTTAACTGATCTAACATTTATTTATCTCGTCCTTATAAATGAATTCGAACTATGAAATTATTTGTATCATATAATTCAAATTATTCTTTTTATTTTTTTAGTTTCAGGACATAAGTTAAATTCATTTATTTTGATCAAGAATATTTCTTAATTTTTTACAACCAATGTGACTTCAAATTGGTTTAAAAAATTTAATAAACAATAAGACGAAGTTTATTTTATTGAATAGATTTTTTAATTTTAAGAACAATAATTGAAACTAATTGTTTTTAAATCTTAACAGAATTCGTTGGAGACAGTTAAATGTTTGCGTGACGTGAGAGAACAAAAAATTTGAATGAAATATAATTAGTTTGTGAAAGAATGTGCAAATGTATAACTATGAAATAAGGAGAGAAATCTATTTTGTTTACTCCCAACTTTTCTCTGCCTTTGGACTATGTGTTGCGGGGATCTGTCCTGTACAATATGTGGACGTCTAATCGACCTTAGTCACCTGAACTATGTGAATGTAAACGGCTTAATTATAAAATGAAAGTCTTGCTTTTTTTAGTTACTTGCTTATTTCGGTATTTTATCGAATATTTTAAAGATAAAAAATACACTAATTGTTTTAAATTGTCTTGAAAGCATACTTAATACCTTAGTTAAGTGATGTATGTGGAAATATAAGGCTAGTAAAGCTATCATAAATTTAATTTGACATTTAAGTAATCTTTTTTTCTAGTGAATTAAACCTCTACTCCCCTCGAATGATTGACAGGAGTTTCGAAATCGAAAAGTTGGTCACCGTAACTCCGCTTTGTTTCTCGGAAGACGTAATCTGCCGATCGTGGGTGCAACTCTTCGGCGCCGTCTAACTTCACAATCTGAAGCAGTAGTAGCGACACAGGCAATGGCGGCGGTGACAACTCGTTCGTTTCCGCGGCTCTTCGTGTCGGCAGTTCTCCCCCACACCACCACTTTAGACCGGTTTTTGTGAATGAGTGTACGCGGTCCGCGGGACATGTCCAGCCGGTGCACCGGCCTCCAGCCAGGGGCAGCCCGGTCCAGGTCCAAAGAAGAAACTCGCCTACGTCATGACCTGCTTTGGATCTCGCAGCTTGGTACTGCTCCCCCAGTTTGATATCTACGAAAGAGTATAACGCATCGTAGGGAATTCTAGGTTTTCTTCTTCTTCTTAATCTTGTCCGATCGAAAATTGAAAACCGAAGGCGTGGATTTAGACACCCTAGGTTAATAATTTTGTTCCACCCCCACCCCTAAATCGAACCGTACTGTCTAAACTTTACTTCAAGGTATAATAGTCATATTGATTGTTTCGACCCTTTCCTTCATATTTTGCCCTTGATATCCGTTTGTGTATTTGACAAGTTACAACTGATTATTTAAGAACGGTCAACATTGCCAAATGTGAGCGTGTATGTTTTAAGCCATCCCTAGCTCCGTTGGCAAAGTTTCGGTTTCTTTCGCTCACCTTGCGATGTCACGGTCCACAAACACTGCCACGAGATACGTCTCACTTGGTCGTTATTAACTCCGTTCACGTCCATTTCATATTAAATTTCAATTGAAATTATTTACACGAACACATTAAATACATGAAAAATATCTATCGCGCCCTCTATAAGCTCGCGTCCCAAGCTACAGCCTAGTCAGCCTAATGGAAAAATAGAACCGTGATTGAATTATTTACATATTTTTAAAGAAACAAATGAAAAATTGTTCAATCAGACCAAACTGCTTGCAAAAACAGTGATATGAAATTCTCTGACTGTTTTATGACTTCTGTACATTCTTAGATGGTTTCCCTCCCCCTTAAAAGTCAAGAAACTATTAAACATTTTTATTACAGATGTTTTGCAATTTATTTTTCAAACTTGCTGTTCATGAATTTATTAATTGTTAATATCATACATAAAAATGTAAGCAAGTCATAAAAACAAACAAAAGCTAATTTGACTTCCAGAAAATTATCCGACGGTTGGAACACAAATTTGTTTTACTCCTCCACATTTTTCAAGTATTTCATCACATGAAAGCAGGTTTGTGGGCTCATCATTTTTAATATAATATTTATGTAATATGTAGTTTAAAATACATTCTTACAATTTTACCATACTTCAACTTAACTTATATCCTCTAGCATTTTAATTTACTATTGTTAGCAAAGAACAAAACTCGTAGTAATCACACAAAATTAAAGGTGTCCTAGATTGAAAACATTAACTAGAATTAATTTACAGTATTCGTAATTTTTTCTTAATATGAGGTAGAAAATGCTTATTTGTTAATCTAGAATCTGACTAGTATGAAATTTATTAATGAGAGAATTCCCTGAAGTTGCTCATACGATAGTGTTTACATTTAGAAAGTTAATCCCACCCCTCCCACGAAAAAAAAAATCGTCTTTTCTTGTTGAAAGTTTGAAATAGACAAATCTATGTATCAGAGCGGGGCAAATAAATTTGGTTCACTTTATATTACGGTCATAGAAAGGTACTAAATAATTCGTAGTTTTCATTTGCAGAGCCAAGTTCAGGAAAGTTCAATTTGGCAAACCTACTGTATCGTTTAACCAGAGGTATGACTTCTCTGGTGATACGTAATATTTAAATTGAATGTAATGAATAATTTTTTCATGAATGATAACAAAAACTATTCATAAAAAGTGTGTTAAATAGAGGTGTCAATTTGCACAACTTGATGTCTCTATAGCACTGTTTACATCAATTTTAAATTTCTGAAAGACTACAACACACTTGAATCTGGCTTAAAATGTACTTTTTCCATCGAAAATTCAAAAACGTGATTGAAATCTATAACAAATTACATAAGATTGCAATGAATTTTATCTTGAAAACAAAAATTAATGATAAATATGATCTGTGAAAGTTGGTACTTCATCCTAGCTTTTCCACCAATCTTGATAAGAACAATAGCTATTACTGACAGTGAACCTGCTGTATAGGATTGCATTGTTCACACCTTTGCAATTGCTGTGTTAAGAAAGCAGTGTTGGCGTTGTAGATGGTAAGAAAAACCTTTGAAACTCGACTTTTCATATTTCAATTCAGTACTTGATAAAATTGTCAAAAAAAATGTCATAATATTCAGAGGGCGGGGTATTTAAAACGACTCCATTTTTTTTGGTACTTTTGTATTAAGTATGATGTACTATGTACACTTTACATAATGACCGATTTTAACTCGTCAACCATGATTTATTTCATTTTTATTATACTAATGATTTCTAGTGTACCTTATTGTAATGATGTACATACATTCCATGAAACATTTTGGAACATCAGTTGATTCTTAATTTTGACTATTCTTGGCAATCACTAAGGGTGGAATTATTTTACCCCAGTTGGGAATAACGTAGGATGTAAAGTAGGGAAAATAAGTCAGGAGGGGGCACTCCCCGACTTCTCCGTCCCTTTCAATTCGAATTCTGTGTGATAGGAACCCTTAAAAAGTTCTATTTACAGCAATACAAAAATTTTGTGTTTCCATTCTCACATTTAAATATAGAACAAAAACTGAAATACAAAATTTCAGGGAGGACTTGCGTATCACAAAGTAGATGTAACGATCTTCATAAAATGAAAATTATATCAATTTTTTAATGTTTCTTAATGTATGCATTTTAAACTAGAAACGCATGCCAAAGTAGAGAAAAGAAATGTTCGAATGAGAAACGAATTACATGGAACGCCTAACATAACACGAATGTTTATCTGCATTGAAAGCACTTTTTAAATTGAGGGTTAAATTTTAAAATGTGAAATAATATTACACGATGCTTGTTTGATAATGTTGAACGTGATGAATGAATGAGTTTGATTCGAAATGGAGAAATAAAAGAGTAAATTCAACGAATATTAAAATGTAAAGATGTCGCGTGTTGTTGCCACATGATCGACGAGTGGCGCCATTTATTTTGATTGCGAGGGCAGGGGCGAGGCGTGGCGAGGCGCCGCAGCCGCTGGGCGGGAAAAACAAATGCGCGGACGTGCGGCGCTCCAGCAGCCAGCGCAGACGCTGCTCGAGACGGTGGCGGCAGGCGGCGGAGGCGACCGCGCCGAGGCGGCCGCCAGGTACTTACTGGTGTTCCTGCAGGTGCTGGGACAACTGCGTCTGGTCATCCGCCAGGAAGTTACAGCGACCGCACGCGCGCTTGTTGTGCACTTTGAGCACGTGCGTGGCCAGTCGCTCCGAGCGCGCGGCCTTGTAGTCGCACAGCACGCAGACGAAGGGTTTGAGATGCGTGTTGAGATGGCGCTTCAGACACCAGTTGTCCACGCCCGACCACGCGCAATAGCAACACGAGTAGCGCTTCTCAGCTTTCTTCTTGTTCTTGCTGATGTGCGACTTGGCGTTGCAGCCGTTCACGTTCAAGTGTCCGTTCCCCGCGTCGTGTTGTTTCATGTCGGCGCCTCCTCCTCCGCCACCACGGTCTCCTCCGCTGCCGACGGACGCCGCCACACCGCCGTTGTTGGCACCGCGCATGGGGAATCCCCCGGGGATGTTGAGGTTGTGGTGCGCGGAGTGGTGTTGAGGTTGAGGCGGTTGCTGCACCATAGGCGGCTGCACCATCTGATGCTGGGGTTGCGGAGTGAGATGCGTGAGTTGCTGGTTGTTGGGTGCCGCGGCGGCGTCGCGGGTCACGCCGTTGGGCGTGTTGGAGCCTTGGATGTGGTTGTTGTTGTATTTGTGGTAGTAGGACATGCCGCTGGCGTTCTTGGGCGGCTGGCGACGGATCCTGTTGAGGTCGTAAGGGTAGTCGCGGTGCATGCGCGTGAAGTGCTTCTTGACGTGGTCCGCGCGATTGAACTGTTTCTGACACACGTAACACTGGAAGGGCTTCTCTTCGCGATGGATGTTCTCGTGGCGCGTGAAGAGGTCTCTGCGGTCGGTGGAGTAGGGGCAGTAGTTGCAGCAGTAGCGCTTGTTGCCGCCCGCCGCGGCGGCGTGGTGGTGCGTCCCGCCGCCGGCTTCGGTGGCGGACGGCGGCCGCGGGGCGGCGGGCGACGGCAGATGCGCGGCGGAAGGGTACTCGAGGACTTTGATGCTGCCGGGAGGCGAGGTCTCCACTTTTGTCTTGAGCCTTTGCAGATACTTTGTCACTTCCTCGAGCACGGGATTCTCCTTGAGCAGCAGCGACGTGCTAGCGCCGTCTTCCGGCACGTTGTGCTGGCGCGTGAGGTGCATGCGCACGCAGCGTGCCCACGCGCTGGCGTACGGACACTGCGGGCACTGGAACACGCGCAGGTTGGCGTGCGTGCCTAGCCAATGCTCGGCGACGCGCGCCAGGAAGCCCACGCACTCGCAGTCGGCGCAGCGGAACAGCTTCTGCGCGGCGTTGTAGGTGGCGATCTTGGAACTGGTCCAGGGCAGCTGGTCTTCGCTCGCCACCCAGCGGTCGTCGGCGGCGGTGGGGGCGGCGGCGCCCGCGCCGGGGGCGGCGACCATGGGGGCGGGGCCAGCGGGCGCGGGCGGCATAGGGACGCCCGCCACCGCGCCTGCGCCCGGCGGCCCCGCGCCGGCGCCTCCGCCCCCGCTCAGCGGTCCCGCCATTGGGCCCGGCGGCGGGGGCGCCACCGGCGGGGGGTGGTAGCCCATGGCGGCGGCTGCGGCGGCGGCCGCGGCGCTGGCACGGTACTTCTCCTGCAGGTGGTGGTGATGCGCGCCCAGCATGCCGGGTGGCGGCGGGAAGCCGTTCTGCATGAGCGCGGCCAAGCCGAAGGCGGTGAGCGCGCCAGAGCCGCTGCCGTGGCCCACCACGCCGTGCGCCGCCGCCGCCAGGTCGCCCGTCAAACCTGCAACGGAACCGGGATCCCCCGGGTCGCCCACGCCGCCGTACTCCGCCGGCATCAAGCCTCCCGCCCCTTCGATATCTGGCAGTCCCTCCTCGCCGTACAGTTTGCGCGTGATCTCTTTAAACATGTCTTCGTAGCAGTCCATGCTCGCCGGTGGCAGCGGGTGAGCGACTTGCATCATCAGCACGCGGGGGGCGGCGGGCCGAGCGATCCGCCGCGGAGCTCAGGCTGACGCATGGGAGCAGCTGCAGGCGCGCCTGCGGGCAAAAGCCGAGCGATGGTAAGGGGTTGCGCGGGGTAGAGTGCCGCTTCTGCGACCCCACCCCCGCACCGCCAAGGACGGGCCTCGAACCGGTTCTCGTGCAGCGCGCACTCGGATCGGCCGAGGTCCTCGTGGACGGCGCGAAGACGCGGACTGCGACAGCGCGCGCGCAAAGGGAGCTCCCGCAAGGAATACCTGCACGAGGCTGGAGAGCTGTTGATGGCAGAGAACAATGTTTTAACATTAACAGACACAGTATCAAAAACTAGCATTCAAAATCATCTGAGAAATCATCGGGGAAAGTGCAAAATTTGAACGTCTTTGCCATTTCTTGGGTATACCATTTTATTTTTGGAACCTTATAAATAATTTAAAAGAATCACAACACAACTTTTACAATGGAAAGGTAGGTCACCTTGATGCAACTTAAGAGCATTTATGACAGTAAAATAAATCGCCAGTCAAGAAAGTTCTTACTGCTAATTCCTACGCTTCAACATCGTAGATTCATTCAATTTTTAAATCAAAACACGCGCTCAAATTACATTCTACCAACTTACGTAAAGCATTTCAGTAACTTTCATAAACAACACTAGTAGCGACATTCATATTCAAGTTGCAGTGCGTATTATCGGTCTCGCCGCCTCAATCGATATAAGCAGTAGAAGGGGACGAAGTGCTCTGCGGGTGAACTGTCGGCGTCCGCCCCACTCGTTCCTTATCCACCGACCCACCCACCCAACCACCCATTCGACCACCTTTCCGCCGCCCACTCGCCTGTCCGCCCTCCGTCTCCGGCGAATGGGTGGGAGGGTGTGGGCGCCATTCCGCCCAGGGGTGCCCCATCCTGTGACGCGTAGGAGTGTACAAGGGACGCGATGTGCGTGTGTCGCATGACGAAGAGCACATGGCCGAGGTGGCCATGAATGGGAGAGATCGACGAACGAGCGAACTGTCGGCCGGCGATGGCGGTGGTACGAACAGCAGCGACGCGTCGCCATGGAGACATGCGCAGACGAACGGAGGAGCGACTGCTTTGCACGCGACAGTGGGGTGACGGCGGTTGGCGAACCTGACGTCGGTGTCGCAGCGGGAGAAGAACGCACCTCGAGTGGCAGCATGCCTGCCCCCTGTGGCCGCGCGCCGCCGCCGCTGCCGGGCGGCGGGCGCCGAAAGGCTGTGGCGTGGTCGGTGTCCAACGGGCGGTGCCGCCGGTGCGGTGGCGGTGGTCACCTCTGCCTCCGGGAGACGCACCGCCGCCGTGCTGCTGTGCCTTCTCGCGTCACGCCGCGCCGCGCGCCACTCCGCAAGTGTTCGACCCGCGAGTCCGTCTGTCCGCCCGCCCGCCCCTCCGCCCCCGCCTCCCACTTCCCCCTCCCGAGACCCATCACCCTTCCCCTCGCTGCTGCACCCCGCCCCTTCGCATACATGGATCAAGAGAATGGGAGGTAAAAAAAGCGGTGGCGGCGGCGGTCGGGTGGGACGAGGGAGCGGCCGCCGTGAGGTGGGGCTGCGAGCGAACGAGAACGAGGGACTGAGAGAAAGAGAGAACGATGTCTGTGGGGGAGGGGAGCACGGGAGGGGAGGCCGAAGGGGAGCGTAGCCCTAGGGGCGGGGGAGCGGGGAGAAGAAGAGGGGGAAAAGAAGGGAGAAGAAGGGAAACGAAGAGGGTGGCGGGAGGAGAAGAGAAAGACTGAAGGGGTGTTGGGTTCCTCTCTGTTGCTAAGCGACGTGAGTGGGAGGGAATAGGGGGGAAACCTTTAGCGGAGTGGGTGTAAAAAAAACGTAGGTTGTGGAGCTCGTCCGTGTGTCCCTGGAATTGACGGTGCGGGAACTCCTCCTCAAGACTCCTCGTGCATCGGTCGATTGTGCGCTGGAAGAGGGTTAGGCTTAGGGAGTCCTCCTGTCCGGGAGTTACCGGCATCAGAGCGGTAGGTCAGCGTATCTCTCCTCTCGCGGGCAGCTACGTGCGGCGCATTCCCACAACTCCTCCCTCTTTGACTTTTCGCGCGGCGAAGCTGATCGCTTTGGTCGCATAACACGCTAGACGCAGCGGGGAGCGCAGAGCGCGCAGCGGTGGGCGACCGCGGGCGCGCAGAGCCACGGGATGAGGAGGGGGCCGAGAGCGGCGGCGGCTGCGCGCAGAAGGCCTTGAGCGACTCGACCCGTCGCCCTCCAACCTCCTCAAAAACCCCTCCCACTCCACCCCTCAACAGATTCCCCCACCCGCATACATCGTCTGTCCCGCACATTGCTCGCCATCTCTCTCTGTCTCTCCTTCAGAGCTTTCGCCTTCTCTCTCTGTCTCTCCTTCAGAGCTTTCGCCTTCTCTCGTTGCTCGTTCTTCTACTCTTCAGCGCTCTCTCTCACATACTCTCACTCTCCATCCTCGTCTTCCTTTCACTCCACCGCTGTTGCGCAACATAGGCATTCGGTACTGTTGCGCTACTGTGTTCTGTCCCGCATGACTCTGCAGTGCCGTGCGGGCGAATTGTCACCTAGTTGCTCATTCGAAGCAATGAGTGAATGAATCTCTGAAAGATGGGAGAAAATACTTTATAGCGACTTCGTGACATCGGTTATGAATAAGAAGAACATGTAATATCTTTTTCAGAGATTTATCCCGGTATACGGGACTCCAACTGCTAAAGCGTACTCTTCTTGTCAGAGATGAAGTAAATTTCAGAATGAGAAGAATCTTTCTAGGAACTTTAGATTTCGTGTCGTAACAGCGAATCCCAGAAGACGGAAAACTCTGTACCGTACGCACTTCCTGTGCAGCTGGGGAAAAGCGAGAGCGCTCGTAATCGATGCTTCCATCGCATGGAAACCCGCCAATCAAAACTCGCTCGGAGGCGTACGGCTGCTGACGTCAGTGAGGGGGATGTCCTCTTAGGCGGAGATCGCATCCCGGCGAGCCCTAGCTGTATTCTCTCCACCCACGTCACCTCTAACCACCCACCCACTCGTCGGAGCCTTCTCCTTTGCCCTCGTATTGATTCGTCCGGAGCGCCTCATCCTCCCCTCCCCTACCCCACCTCGCACTCACCCTCCTACTTTCCAACCCCTCTCTAACCGCCCAACGACTCACCTCACCTCCCCTTCCCGCATCCACCACACAGATCAATAATACTGTAGAAAATGCCTGGCCCCCGCCGCGCCGATCCCCGCTTCTTGTCCCCATCGCCTCCGAACTTTCCCCTTCCACCCCCCCTACCGCCCACGCACCCCTTCCCCTCCCCGCGTTGCGCAGCGCACTGAGGCTCGCGCGCCGCATCGCACGACCTTACCCTTCACACGACTCGAGTGCAACGGGGAGAAAGAGAGGGGGTGGGTGCTGTAGGAAGAGGGGGGAAGTGAACGAACGTGAGGGAGAAACCTCGGAAGGGCGTCGGGAGCAGTAGCTCCACACGGCCCCCTACGTCACCAACGCATCTCACGTGACCGTAACCGATCGAGAACACCTTTACTTCAAATGTGGAAAAATTGGAACAATTTACTATTTATTTACATATGCTAACCATATACTAACAAAGTCATTTTATGAACATACGTAATATTTCACACATCATGTATTCCATCATGGCATGCATTTGTGTGTATACATAAAATGATTTTGTTAAAATATGGTTAACAAAATTAAACAAATAATTATTTCAATAAACAATATCCGTTTAAGAGCAATCGTTTCACTGAGAAAAAAAATTAGTTTCTGAATAGCGATGTGAAATAAATATTTCTGAAATAGTTAATTTATTTCACTTTTGTGGCAAGAAATGTTTGTGTTTAAAACTTTATATATATAAACGTTTGAATTTTACATTTCATATCCACATTTCATTTATAATTTTCATACTCCTTTTCATGATTTTTCTACATTAAAAAAAATAATTTTGGAATATTGTCATAATATTCCACCGCGATATATATATANATATATATATATATATATATATATATATATATATATATATATATATATATATGTAAAACAATGCTCGATTTTTTGCGGTTGTGTCCCGAGTCCTCAGGATTATCACGGAAATCCGGATCCAATATTGTTTGCGTCAGCGCGCACTTGAATTCCGCGCCGGTACGATTTTTATGAAATGGTTCACCATTTGTCCGCTAGGAAGCGCAGATTCGCTTTCTCTAATTGGTGGCGAGAGGTCGTTGTTGGAGCGATTTAAGTCGAGAGCTTCCCCGGTCACGTGTTGCTGAGATTAAGTGGATGGCATGAAGAGTTCAGAGAGAATCCGTCTCAAGAACAGTATGAGTTAAAATACTAAAAATAAATATTACACTTAATTTGTATGGTAATTTTTCGTACCACTATTAGACCTTGACGTCCCATCACAGGGAAAATACATCTGTCATCTATTTGTCCGTTTCTTTTTTAATTTCTCTCCTTATTCTTAATATTCTAGTTGCATATTATTCCATAACTTCATAAAACGTCTTATCTCGTAAGTAATTCTTCCATTGTTAGGTGTCAAGTTACAAAGTCTCTTCATTTCTCCAATCCACCATACTCGTTCCACGTCATTTATTTCATTGCAATGCAGTACATTCGACCGTTAAATTTTCGTCCTTTAATTTCATTTTCTTCCGATAACTATTGAAGTCACCATGTCCAGTTAATATCCTCTTTTGCTCAACGTACTCTCTCGACAAAATTTGAAGTTCCGATCTCTAAAAGGTGTTTCTCTGCGTTGATGTATGAGACAATGAATCAGTCACTTAGTCGCGACAACGCCGCTTATAATATAATACCATAATATCCGTCCAAGCGTCTAGGCTGAAGTACCCCCAAAAATATTTCAAATGATAAGGTGGACAATTTCCTATCCTATGGTGAATTTTCATGCCCTTACAATGTGAAGGTTTGAATTATTTGACTTTAAGTTATTAGGGGCTTATATGGATAAATTTTCGCGTGCTTATGTTTGTTTGATATCCTGGCAAAAGTACCGGCTTAACATAGCGAAAAAACCCTAGCAAAGGGATATAGGAACGCAATGAAGCTCAGATTTTCACACCTTACGGGACATTTATAAGAATAATTCATCCAAAACCGTGGAAAATACTGTTCTGACGGAAATGGCAGACGCAACATGTGTCGAAAGAAAATGTGATCCTCGCGAAAGAAAGAGTCAAACGAAAATCTAAATTTATTATCGAGTTTTAAAATCACAAAATAATTGTCCTCATCCCACATTAAAAATCAAGACTGTGAATTATTAATTAATTAGAAACCCTTTTGTTCAACATTTCCGAGTTTCGTGAATAGTTGACAACTTGACTTCGGTCAAAACCGACATAACTAGCAAGCTTCCTAAATTTTAGTTTTAGTTTTTGCGATAAAGAAGGGGTTAGAGGAGACAACCTGTGAACAAAGCGGAGTGTTGGCGCGCGAATTATTAGGTGCGAGGAGAGAATTATTTGACGCAAGGTGCGTTTAATGGTGAGAGTTAACGATCCAACACCTAGCTCCGTGCGCGCACCCCGCAAAGTGCGAACATAGTGAGGGTGGGAGCTCTTTACCGAGTGTCGCGCCCAGAGAAAGGTAGAGTGGCTTTACCATAGGGCGACGAAAATTGTCTCATAAAATATTCTTTCAGCTCTCCTATTATCCTAGGGTAGGGAAGAATGATAATGATGTAGAGGTGCTGGGATTTTGACAAGTTTCGCAATTTTTTTTTTTTTTTTTACAAATTTTAATGATGAGGTACAGCTTATACAATGAGAGAAATAAAAGTGTCATTTTTACTATGAAATCTACAGCAATGTATGTACCAAAGATTGGCCCATAGTTACAATTTTATTTCGGTAGGGTTTGGTTCGTCTCTCAAAAATGTTTGTTAATAATTTTTAAATAAAGTTATTTCACTTTAAAAATTTAAATTTAATTTTACTTCACATTTTAACTAGTTGGGAAGTGGCAAACATAATTAAGCACTTTAATTACAGTATACAAAAATTTTCGTGGGTTACTCGGGTCTCCTCGCTTCCTCCTCCCCCTCAGCTTGCTAACGCAAGATATCTAAGATAAGAGTTGTAAGATATATTCAAGCTTTCCTCTTTTTTTTTTTTTTTTTTTTGCAAAAGATNATGCCGCCGAGGCAGGAAAGGGTTTATATTATCCATTGGATATAACATTCCTTCATTTTCTTGAAAATTTGTGTCTTCTTTGTTCTTTCAAATTGATTTTGATTTTCAATCGAGTTTCCTTTCATGTTTATCGACGTGGCATCATTGGGAGTTAAACAGTTTTACCAACTTAATCTCTCCTCGAATGAGAGGTGCAGATCAACGGGCCAATGTACTTTATCGAGGAACCAGTGGCAGCTTCACAGATAAGGAGTCTGGAGCTTCAGGGCGCGACATGAGTTCTGTTAGCGTGACAGCGATATCTGACAGCTGACGAGCAGGGAGCGATGGCTTGTTTTCGATAACCCGCCAACACACTTTCCATGTTTACAAATGGATCTGCGGAGGAATTTTCATGATTCACGTGCATACATTCTCCGGCTAGTCAGTATGTAAGCTTATTCCAAAGGTCAAAATGACAAGAGCTTGTATTTATTGACAGAAACTTTGCAATACATTCGAATAGTTCTGCCAAGTATATCCACCGCAATTGCATCGAACATAATCACGAGAAAAACTCACTTTCAGCTTTTCAGCAAGTTTACAGGTTTTAAAGGATTACCATTTGATTAACCTTTACAATGTTCGTTTCGGATTCGTAATGAACGCTTTGCGTGGTATGCTACATAATAAGTAGAGTAATTAAATGGATTATGAGTTCTACATGAGTAGGAAGTAACCCAAAACGAAATCACTCATACAAGTTATGTTCATCCTAGTTTATTGATAATGATATATTTTGAATTTTAAGATCCCATTTCGCTGATTCTGTACGCAGTAAAAACGATATTTGAGGGGAAAATGGCAGTTACTGTTGTCAAGAGCGGGAGAGTTAACGAAAGGATAAACCTCTTTTCATCAAAAGGAATGTATGTGTTTTTTGACGTTTTATATTAGTATATTGAACATGAAAATAGAACAAGAAATACATGAATATCTTTTGTATTAGTTTCTGGTATTTCCAGATTCATATTTTTATATATTCATATTCCAGATGCACATTTTTGTGTTTCCTTTTATTCTAAAGATTTTGAATCGTAAATAAGAAATTACCTTCATTATTTTCCATTGACACTACTGGATTCGAGTGATATTGACACAACCGACTCATAACGCATTTGAAAAAGAATTTCTTAATGGTCATCTACATGTCTAAAGAGCAGTCGGATTTAAGCATTTATGTTGAGGCAGACTACATCTTTCCTCCATATATGAAGATTTAAAACTGAATTCGTCATTAAAAGTAGTATGTGCGAAAATATTGATTTGTCTCGCTTTTTTCGCAAGACGTTTCACCGATTTATAACAGTTGCACTCCTCAAAGAAAGTTAGTCTCAAATTGTCGGAAGAAAAATCAGAATTTATGATCTCTGTGACAAATATTTTATTCCAACTGAATTATCAGGTATTTGAAATTATAATATATTTTTGAATTTTCTAGAATTATTTTTCGAATTTCCGATGTCATAAATTGAAATTAAATTTTCGTTAACACTTATAGAAACTTTAATGTGACTTTAATGTGTGAGAAATCGATATCTTGTCTTGTAAAAATGGACGTTAAAAGTGAATATAGCAAGAGAGAAGAATGTAACTATCATCCCCTGAGAATAATCGCCCTGTTGCTGCGAGTGAAAGCGGCGGCGGGGTCGACGTGCGGGGATTCACAATGCGCGCAGAGGTGCCGCCAGTGACCAACCCGTGGCCCACCGGGCGCTGCTGGCTGCCGCCGCAGGCCGCTGGCCGCCCAACGACCCAACCAGCGGCGAACGAACGGACGGACGGACGAACGAACAGACGAGGAGGGGTTGCAGCAGCCCTAGCCCTCGCCCAGCCCCAGCCCGGTGGCCCCGGCCAGCACGCCTGCCCGCTCACCCTCGACGTGCGGGGGCGGCCTGGCGGCAAGATGGCGGATGGGCGGTTGGGTGGGCACATCCCCCGCCACCACTGTCGTTTACCCTTCTCCGCTTCGCACCATCGCGCCTCACCCCCTGCGTCATTGCCGCCCGCTTGCGTTTCTCTTCGGCCACCCCCGCGCCACATCGCTCCCCTCCGGCAACGGAGTCGCTCCCCCTGTCGAGCAACGATTTCCCTGTCCTCTTCTCGCTCCCTCTTCCTCTTCATTTATCCTTCCCTCCCCCTCCTGCCGCCGCCACCGCAGGGAGGTTTTTCTGCCCGCATCGATCGCTCTGCCTCAGCCCCCACCGCCGCCTACCCGCATCGGCCCCTCCCCTCTCCATCCACCACAGAAGCGGCAGTCCGCGCTTCGACCCCCGCGTCCGTGTGCTGGAGCGACCCCTGTGTGCTTCCCGTTGTGCGCCGCACGCTTCCTTCAGCGCGGACTGCTACCTTTAGCGCTGGCTGCAGTAATTGAAAGAGCGGAGAAAGAATTTGAAAAAATAATGAAAATTTTTTATCCCATATAATTACATACATTACAATATACATTATAAGCACATCAAATTTCACGCTAAAAGATTATAGTATGATGAATGAAAGAACTTATATTAATGATATATACGGAGCACGTATTTGTCGGTCGCCAACGAGAGATTTTGTGTTTGGTTTTTGTAATACGTAAATGAGCGTTTGATCATATCGCGTGTCGGTACATTCCATCGAAGCTGGGTTTAGTTGCGCGTAATCTGCCGCTTCGATGTTTGGCTTTCAATGAAAGTTGGTTTCTTTTTTCCCCTGAAACTCGTGGAATTATACCCACATTTTCCCCCTTTATTCTTACAGCCATTGATTGGTATTTCGTTTTCTTTCGTGCGCTAGAAAATAAATATATCTATCTTCATAATAAAGGCATAATAAATTTACACCAATAGAAGTGGTCATTGCATAATTTTAAGTTTTTAAATTTTATATAAATCACTTTTAGATAATTAATTTATAAGAAATTCATTTTACTATTGATCGCTTATAGTTTTACTCGCACCGGTTATTCTTAAATGAACATAATATGAAATCCAATATTTACCATGCATGACACAATACTGTGTTCTGCTATACTTTATGTATTACAAGTTAAATGGAATGCTACACTTGCAAGTTATTGTACTTATTTGGATATGACTGCGTGATTTCCGTAAAACATATTGTGCCCTACACAAAACATATTTGCGGGAATTCCGCAACATGTTAAGGATGATTATGCCACATGATTATCTTTGTACGGATAACTGATATATAGTTAGGATACTACAAGATTCAGCAGAATGAAATATCCTTTTTTAATTGTAATAAAGAGCGTTACATAAATTGTGATTAACATTTTATTTTACCATCATGCAAACCAATGTTTGCCATTCACGTTTACCGTACCACACTGAGTCTTCAACGAGTCTTGAAGATGGTACTATCCAGATGTTTCACCTGCTGCGATGTTCTCGGGTATCCGAACCAGGGGCCCGTTGCATAAAATTATAAGTTTATAAGTGACAAGTTTGTAAGTGTTCGACAAGTTTGTGAAAGTATTCAGTTATTAGCGTTTATCATAGGTACTTGAAATTTTGTGAAACGGGTCCCAGGTCTCCCGGACGACTTCCGACACGCCATTGAACCGTCGAGTCAGAAATTGAGTTCCCTGAACACATGGCTTTCTGCTACTCACGTGTAGGCATTGAAGGGCCCAGGATTTTATTTTGGTAGGGACTTAGATCTCCGAGGGGTGTGGGATTATGAAAAATTGGGAAAGTGGTCTGCAAAATGATGTTGTTTTGAAGGAATTACGATTCGATATGAATTTTGCATCCCAATGCGAATAGTAGGTCTACATATCACATGTGATTTAGAGTTTAGGAATTACAAGAAAATTTTCTTGTTCGGAACTCTTCAGTCTCGGTTTCCACCGTAATGATTACAAAAGTACCGTTGCGTCACAACCACGGAAAGACTATTTTTGAATTACGTATCTGACACAAACACACGATATTCACCTCCCACACCGTGTTGGCAACTAAATGTACTTCTCTAGGACGCAAGACACCAACATAATCTGTCAATGTATGGAGGTCAGTTCAGAAAGGGTAAAAGGGTTATTCTACAGAAATTAGGAAATAAATGTACAAAACCCCTTTCCTGTTAGGTCTAAATTTTTTCAATATTTTAATTATTTTTGCTAGCACAGCATATTTATAAAAATTAGATCATTTAAAATAAGCAGATTCAATGTGCATGACACAGAAAATTTAAAACTGCTTCCTCACTCCTTTGTCATTTCATATCCCACTCCTTTGTCACTTTCTGACATTCACGCCCGTGAGGGCAAAGATGGTCCTACAGGGGCGGCTGATGTGGTGGCAATCCTGTGGGTTACCGCCGAAACCAATGTAACCTGCTTCATTACTCAATTACCTCCGTTGTTTTGTGTACTCACGTTAGATTTGTTGAAAACGTGAAGTACTTGTTCATGCACCTCACTCCCTAGTTTGACATTTCCGCATTTCCGTAGAATGACCCCTATAATTCTGTTGGATCATGTATAATGTTCTGTCACATCCAAAGGTGGAGATGGCACATCAAAAGATTTGAAGAAATCTATTACTTCCTATGAATTTGGATGTCATCTTGGATCACATCCCTTCCGTCAGTGTGATATTTTTTAACATCCAGTATTGTATGACAGAAGAGAGAGGATGGGAGTGAAGCATAGGGAAGGGGGGAGTGGGTCATCAACAGAAAAGAGCGATTTCGCGCTTGTGGTCTCTCGCACAAACGAGCAACGCGCTGCGGCACTGGATTAAACGGTGCTGAAGCGTATTATTACCCCGCGTGGCTGGCGCTTGTTTGAAGTCTGCACGCACAGGGGAAACTCAGGCGGGGCAAACTTCGGAACGGGGGATGGCCCATATTAAAAATCCTATCTGCGTTGTATTGGTTCTCTGAAGACCTAGTGAACCAATGACGAGAGCGCCGTGTGAAAATAGGATCATTGTAGATTATATAAATCAGATCGATGAAAAGGAAAGCCACGAATGCGTTGCTTTATTTTAACTAGCGAAGTTATAATAATTGTTCATAAATATTTATCACGTTCACTGAATTCCTGGATGATTGTCCATATTGTTACAGAGAACTATTTGAAATTCTTCTCCCCTGCCGAACTTAAAGGTCACATTTCGTTTATATTTCGTTATGTTCTTGCTACTTACATCTTACCATTCATACGTAAAGGGTGATTTTTTAGAGGTATACCAATTTATAATGAAATAAAACACGTAAAAATAATGTTAATGGCCATGGTGTTGGCTTTATTTAAAATATTATTTTATGCCATTTGTGTTTAAACATTATTTCGGGCATATGGACGCCACGGTTGGCTCGAATGAAGCGCAATCGGGAAGTCCAACCTTCGACCACTTAATCAAGCAACTGGGGCCGTATATCGGCAATAACGCGGCGAATGTTGACTCCCAAGTGATCCAACGTCTGTGGTTTATCGGCGTAGACTAGTAACTTCACATATCCCCACAGAAAGTAATCCATAAGTGTGAGATCACACGATCGCGGAGGCCAGTTCACAGGTCCCATAACGCGAAATTATGCGCTCATCGAATGTTTCCCGCAATAAATTGATGGTGTCGCGCGCAGTATGGTATGTTGCGCCATCTTATTGAAACCAAAGCTCTGCCACATCAATACCATTCAACTGAGGAACGAAGTAGTCAGCAATCATGGCTCTATAGCGCTCTCCAGTGACGGTAACATTCTGGCCGTCATCATATTTAAAGAAATATGGGCCAATGATTCCACCTGCCCATAAAGCACATCAAACAGTGACTTTTAATGAACGTAAGGGCGTCTCAACAAAGGTTCTGGGTTTCCTCCATTCCAAATTCGCCAATTCTGCTTACTGACGTAGCCGTTCAATCAAAAATGAGCCTCATTGCTGAACAAAAATTTGCGTTGAAAAATAATATTGTTTTCGACCCATTCAATGACCGCACGGCGCGCATAATGGTTTCAACTCTTGCACAAGCTGGATCTTGTAAGCTCGTAAGTCAAGATCTTTCCGCCAAATCTTCCACAAAGTGGATGGGCAAAGCTCCAACTGCTGTGCACGATGGCGAATAGACTCACTCGGCTCCTCAACACTACGCTCCACAGCAGCAATAACTTCTTCTGTGCGCACTATATGGTGTCTTCGTGGATGCGTATTATCAACTAGACTGTGCGTGGTGCGAAAACGATCCATGATTTTCCGAATAACTTGCTCGGATGAACGTTTATGTCGACCGTAAAATGGATGTTGCGCACGGTAAGTTTGGTGAACTGAACCATGATTCTCAAAATAAATTTGCACAATTTGCAAGCGTTGTTCTGGCGTAAGTCTATTCATGGTGAAATGGCAAAACGTACTGACCACAAATCAACTGTTAACTGTCATCTTGACAATCACTAGAAACAGCGTTGCCAGTTTAAAAACAAAACCTCTAAAAACAAGCTTTAGTATTTATTATTTCGTACCAAAAAATAAGACCTTTTCATGGAACTTTCTACCTTGACATGGTACAACTATATTATTCATCGATGTACAAAATATTTATAAAAATGCACATTAATACAAGCGTCACGATTGCAATGTCTTATAGCAATTTTTAGGTTACTTTCCTAAAACTACGAATGTAATGTTTCTGTACTTTGTTTTGTACCATTGTACCTGTAATATTAAGATATGCATTCCCTCCATAAAAGATTACACTTTCTTCCACACGTATGGACCAATTGCTCCCACACCTAGTTAATGTGCTTCTGTACTATTACCTGGTATCAGTGGCGGATCTATGGGGAGAGGCTAAGGGGACTATAGCCCCCATCCCCTTGGAATCTGAACTTTCAACAGACAATATTAAAATTGATAAAATGTATCTTTATCCTTTAATATATATTTGCCATTTTAAACAATTAATAAATTTTGTCTATTTAATGAATTGTTAATTATCTATTTGAAATTGTTGTGTTATATTAAAATACAAAATCGTTATAATATATATAATATTTACAATGTTTATAATAATATTTATGAAATTTAGCCCCCCCCCCGATCACGGTCTAGATCCGTCACTGATTGGTATTACCATATATTGATATGGAACATATATTATTATTATATTAGGTATTTTGTACTCTGCAAATTTCTCCTAATAAAAAAATAAATCAATTAGAAGAGTAAGACATTCCCTTTCAGTTATTTGTATATCTCTTTCGATTCGACCGTTGTGTGTGTGTGTGTCAAAACTACGTTTTTCCGATCCCCAAAATAAGCATGTAATAGAGAAGATCTTTCGATACAGTTAGTGTTTCCACACGGTCTAATAATAGGGAAGTGACGCAGCCCTTTGCAGAAAGTCAATTAACTCAGAATTCTCATCAAGCACCTGTCATAGGGAATGGACGACAGAACAAAGTCTTCATCATGGTTGAATGCTATCGAAAGCGTTCAGAGGGAATTCATAGCGAAGCGTCAGAACGGACGACGAGAGCTCATATATATCACTCATTTGCATGACGACTGAATTTTAGAGAGGGGATTGTGATCAGACGGTGCGCACTAACTGAAAATGGGAAATAGCTGGGGGACCCCACGGAGTAGTCGTATGTTTAAATTGAAGGTAGATATAATAAATTATGAGATGTCTTTATTTGTTCAAAATTATACTAAATGACGATGTAGTTATGATAATTATAATTATTGTGTTTTCAAAATATCGAGGTTAAAAACACTTCATGAGTTTTCGTTAAATTGTATAATAAATGACATAATTTCCTGAATTCTTCCGAAATAATACACTATATACATACACTATATACAAGACTAATAATAAATAAAATTGTATCTACCAGCTTATCATTTCTACAGTTTCGAGTAAAAAGCACTGTTCAAGACGTATCAGTTTTCGATAATAATATCTCAAATTAAAATATACATGACATTTAAAAAAACTACTGTGAAAATAAAACGAAAGAGATTAAAACATAATATTTGTTCTCATAATAAATTCATCTCTTACTGACAGAGTTTATGAAACTTAACGTAGTAGTTAAAGTACTATACAAAAATGGAATGATACTTTCCCAACATCGTATTTTATAGTGTGTTAAAAATTTGAAAATAATGTCCGGGACTTTGGTATTATTTGTAGGTTTTAAGAGCCGTAGAAGCAAATAGCGTCACTCACGTTTTTTTAGTATTATCATGATTTTAAGAAAATTTTGGTTTTGAATAATAAACTATTTTTAATCCTTCGTAACATACGAGATCCTACTTCCCAAATAATTTCTGGAATAAGTCTATTTGAATAAGGTATTACATTTGTGGCTCCAACTTCAGGATTTTAAAACACGCATTAATTCTTCTTATGAGGAGTATTTTTTAGCGAAATTTGCGTGTAGTTTTTAGGAGCAGCGCTAACTTTGATATTGAGTTTATGATTGCACTTATATATCTGGCGATAAAAATGCACCGTAATCTATTTCAATGTATCTCACTGTTTAAAATTAGTTTGAAAATATGCTATTTACATCTGTGAGATTCAAAACTTTTTAATGATACACAAAAGCTTTCTGAGAATTAAAATTAAACAATTTTATAACATTAGAAGAAAAATATTTTCCGGATAATTTTTGTTATTATATCGGTAGAAACGTGGTCTCAACCAATTGGAAGAGTAAGGTGAAGTAAATAATAAATACATTTGTTGCCAAAAAAGCAGTACAAACTGCGTATGACCACGTGGAGGACAAAACATTAATTTACTCCCCGGAAGCAGGCTAGGGACCATCCCATGAATTTTGATCAAGGGCCCTAAGGCAGGGGCGGATTCAAAAATTTTAGCGAACTCCTAGATAAAATAAAAAATATAATGTAATAGAGTGTTTATAAATTTGTAATTTTAAATAAATTTATTTCACAAGTACGTGGTATTATCGAACTATAGATTATTC
Organism: Laupala kohalensis; assembly: GCA_002313205.1. NCBI lineage: Eukaryota > Metazoa > Arthropoda > Insecta > Orthoptera > Trigonidiidae > Laupala > Laupala kohalensis. The sequence goes on from NNCF01129495.1 coordinate 148,754, forward strand.
GGAAAATAGCGTTTATAAATCGTAAGTTTTAAAATAACTCAAAATACATTCAAGATTTATTGTTTTAACAGACGCCACCCCTAGACAAGAGCCTAGAGAGCCTGTATTTTAAAAATTCCGCCTCTACCCGAAGGAAAACCGGAGAAAACCTCGGGCCAGGATGGGGCTTTAGAATTAATGTTCACAACCGTGCGAAGGTTGGGTACACATTAAAACTAAATTAATATGAATCATAAGACACAACACAGGCATGCGCGAAAATAGTTTTGAAATTGTTATAAGTTATTTTGAAAGTACTACAGCTATGGTGTGATAAAGCACAAGACGGATTTAACTTGTATTAAAATCAATAAATTAAAGTTAACAAGAATTCTCTGTCTTTAGATTTGCGTGTGTGGATTATCCGTTGAAAGCGCGTGAACGTGGAGCGGAAACAACTGGCCACGAGAGGAGCACAGAACAATAGCCTGAATAAAACAGCACACGGAAGTATGACGATCGATTATGTGGACATGCTTCTTTAAACTGCTGCGCGGCCTTTGAAGCGAGCTTTTACAGCAATGGACACGAGGTGTAAAAATTACAGGGAGAGAAAAGGAGTGGATTATAAAGCAGGGTCAGTCAGCGTGGCTCAGTGCTGAGTTGTTGGCTGGATGGCCGGGGTGCGATCCCCAGTGAGGTTTATATAAAAATATATTTTAGATAAAGAAATTAAGTTTCAAATGAAAACAAATTAGAATTTTACCGCCTTCAAAAACAGAAAAACAAAAATACACATCGCCACTAATGGTCCTCAGTTTTTCTTTCTCCCTCATTATCTCATGTTCTTAATTTGGTGTTTAAAATATTAAATTCTGTATTAGAACAGTACGAACAAATAAAAGTTTTGCAATAAATTTTTTAAAAAAATCTGATTTTATCGGTTAACAAGTATAAACCACTTATTACAAAAATCATCTTGTGTCCGAATAAATTTCCTGTAATCCGGTAGTAAGCCACTAATTATTCCCCTAATCCGCCCCTTACGGTCGCATGCTTTCTGGCATTACAAATCAATTTTCGATCGAAGTATCCCCTCGCATTCTGTTTTGTAATCGATAATATCTATTAATTAATTACAACTTCCTTTCATCTTAAACATTTATAGGAGATCGGTCTTTCCTCTGACGAACATTGCGTTGAATACTCTTCCGTGGTTTGGTGACTTCCCATTGTCAGACCATTCCTTCATACCATTTGCTGATAATGACGTCTTTTGTGACTGAAAACCAATTTTCGAAATTGTTCAGTTGTTGGAACCTGAACGCGTATTCATAGATGTAAGGACTGTGTACCATGTTGCTTTCACGTCCCTGCTAGTTTTCCCTGATTCGACCCGAAACGTTTTTTGAGGGTCATTATTGAATTTCTCTACCTTCTTATATTGCTGTTTTTTTTAGAAACAACAACTTAGGTACAATAATTACTCGTTGAAGTAACATAAATAGACAAACCCGTACTAATTATAATAAAATGTAGCAAAACGAACATCCTCTGCCGTGAGCAATCCAGAACAGTGATCGCTAATCTTCTGAAACTTTTGGACCATTAAATTCATAATTTAATATCTTGTAGCACCCTTAATGATTCTTTAAAAATAAGTACATTTGTGAAATAAAGAAAAAAATTCATTTTGTAACAACTATTGAGTAAAGTAAAACTATAAAAGCTTTTAAATTATAACAAAGAATGTAAATGTATTTTAAATAAAAAAATCTTCAAAGGTTGATATTTGTATCGTGTCCCACAGCCACTTGAACATATGTATCTATCTCGTTTCTGCCAGCTAAGGACCACGAATGACGAGTGGCAGTAAGGTTCAGTTTTTGTGTGAGATTACTCATTGGACACATCGTATCCAAGTATCACAACTGCGGTTGTTAGCCGCAGAGGTTGAACTTTTCATACTTCACAGCTATTTAAACTGAGACGTGAAAATGACAAGCTACAAATTTTATCTTGCCCCACCTGGGAATTGAACCCGGGATGACTTGGTGACGAGCGATCACGCCGACACCGTAGCCACGGAGGGGACCACTTGGAAATAATTTACACCAGAGAATATTTTTGATGACAAATTAATTTCAGTCTCTCTAATTCGAGCTAATTAAACGCTTTAATATTTATACCGTAAATAAATAAATTTATTGTCATAAAAGCAGTTAACAACTGCCAATTTACTCTACGGAAGCAAACAAGGGACCATCCCATCAATTCCGATCAAGGGCCAAAAGCTTAGTCGGATTTGATATATCAGCACACTCCTAAGACTAGAATAAAAGTTGTTCGCTACGTGGTACTTAATATTAAAAGAATATCAACAAATATGTATTTGATAATAGACAAATACGTATTATTACGAACTATAGATTACTCGGAAAATATTGTTCATAAATCGTAGTATTTAAATTCAATGGAGAGCGCCCCTAGAAAGATCCTAGAGAGCCTGTATAAAAAATTCACCTCTATGTGAAGGAAAACCGGAGAAAAACCCGATCCGGGATGGTAACCATAGCCAACGTAAAGCCAGCACAAGAAAAAAAATTTAAATATAGTTTTAATAAACATGAAAATGGCAATTTATGCCCATATTTTTCTGAATAACAATCAACATAAAAAATTCAAACAAGCAGTACAAAGGGGGTATGACCACTTATGACCGTCAAAATTTTATTGCGGACATCCGGTTGGCGACCACTGGTCCAGAAGATTCAACGTAGATCTTTAGGGTGGGTTTAATTGCCCTAAAAAGCCGGAGTGTCGCCCCGTTTCACCAGATTTGAGAGCGGGCGCTGCGCATGGTGAGAGGATGAGAAGGGCCCGTTTTTTAATTATTGTATGGGAAATGTAGCGTGCTATTGAAGCTAATCTACATGGAGCGATAGGATTTATGAGTTGGGTGGTAGGTCATTGTTAGTAGGTGGGTCGGTTAGCTGTGTTTACCAACAACTTGGCCCACGTGGAGTGGTAAGTACAAGTAAGTAGTAATAGAGACTGATACTAGGAGGAGGTGGATAGAGGAAGGAGGGTACTTTCTTTCAGTTGTCACAGCTGTATGAACTGGGACATTAATGTGAAAAGCTACAAATTTTCTGGCCCCATCGGGAATCGAACCCGGGATGATTTGGTGATGAGCGACAACACTACCACCTGAGCCACAGGTGGCCCTGAGGGCGGAACGGAGCTCGGGCTGCCGCCGCCGTCGCGTCGCTCGTGCGTGCCTGGCTTGCCAACAGCGTAGCGTCCTCCACCCACCTTCGACAACTCGAGTTCCTCTTTATTGTTGTCTCAATAACCTCAGAGCTCCTCTTCATTGGCGGGTCAATAGCGTTTCTCTTTTGTACAGATTTCGAAGTATAAGACACCTTGAGGTCTCTTAATAAATTACGTACTTCTTTTATTCTAGCCCCTTTTGGCTACCCGTATTTGTCCCAATTTTGTTGTGAATTCTAAATGTTCTTCAAAATAATCTTCTTTATTTTGCTCTATTTTCAAAATTTTATGTTGGGAAAAGTCATAATAAGTTTTGTTATGTACTGTGCTCCTTCCTCTACATACATTTCACATACTGTATCCATATATGTTGCGGCGTTTTTTCTTCTTTTGCACATTCACATTGTCCTATTTCAAGATAAATTACGTAATGTAAAACCCCTCATAACCGGTCTGGTCGGCACGCTTGGCCGATTAATCGGGATTACCGGTAAAAATCGATTTTAGTTCAAGAAGAGCCAATGATTTCTTCAGGTTATCATGAATAAACAAGCAAATGAGATGTCACTGCAACTCATTTTATTGTACTGTATATACATATATAAACGTACACGAAAAAATGAACACGACGTTTTGTACTTTTGATAGAAAATTAGATTTGGAAGAAGAAGGGAATCAAACTGGCGAACTCCCTCCCCCTCCCCGGCTCTGCCTGCCACAACACACGCATTGCATACGTAAAGTCACATCACACCGTTTTACTACCCAGGAACTTTCCAGTAAAACCCGTCAAATCATTAAAGTTTGAGACACTACGTGTCAGCTCTTATAACCTGAACGAGAGAGAAAAAAGTTCTTCCACAGGATAGTCCGGTTAATCCGAGGAGCGCTTGATCCGAGGTCGGTTGAGAGGAGTTCTACTGTAAGGTAAAAATTAAGGATTTTTACACCTCCTCGCCTTCATACCGTTACGATGTCTCTTTCCCCTTCCCCATAATAGTTTCGCGCCCACACTACTCGCCTTCCCCCCTCCGCATAAGAAAAATTTTAGTTCTTTCTAAAATTATCAGGACAAATTTTGAACCTGTTATTCGTGCCTCGTTGAGCAACATTGTGCACGGAATATAATGAAAAAAAAGCGCTTTATAAACGCCCTGTAAAACCAAATCTAACATTACCCAACCCCACCGATGTGCAAAGATATCAGAATTACTGAATTCCGTGTTCTTGTTGACCTCGTTCATCATATACGATAAAGGTTGGGTCAAAAAAAATAAACAGAGCTAACCACAACAGGTTTACACCACAGCCAACCAACATTTGATAACTAACTAACTAACTAACCAAAGCATACGCTTCCTACATTTGTAGGAACCTGTTGTGTTTAGTCCTGAAGAAGGACAAATAAATGTCCGAAACGTTGACAGTATGAATAATGTTTAATTTCTGAACCCAAATACTCAACGACCTTTATCCGATATCAAAATTACCCTTCTTTCAAGGTGCGTTACGTAATTTACGGACGGCCCCTCGTTTATTTTCGATGTATTAGTGTATAATTTGTTTCTTGTCATTTCCTTATGCGATATTAATATATCCTCCAACTTCTTTCAGAGTTATAAAATCCCATCAAACGTTAAATTGATATCAATCTTGAGGGAACGAATTAAGTTTTTGGTATATGACTTTCAAATTTGTACCATAATTTTTTCTCTCTCTATAATAACTGACTACAGCAAAATTAGTACTTAAAACTAAAGCAAAAAATAATGTAATAATTTGAGATGTATTTAAAAGATAATGGGTTTCTTTTATCAAATTAAAAATCAATATAATTACTAATGATACATTATAAATTATATTAATCTATTTTTGTGTTCGGGTGCTAAAATGTTTTAGGGAGCCAATAAGAAATTATGTAATTCAACACCCTGTGTAAACGGTTGCTTTGAATGCCAGTGAGCTGTGGACAAGGAAAAGACATTGTGCTTAAATAGACAATTTACTTTCACGAACTTCCTTGTTCTCATTTTCCTTGTTACTACATGCAACGCGAACCATATTGCTTCCTCGGAAAGGTTCAGTCTAATATATTCTTAGGGGAACCCGTGAACATTCACAAATTCGAAGGTATTCCAATGGGTGATTCAAACACACACGGCAACTATGTATTGGTAATCTCTCTTTATAATTGTGTTACTTCAACCCCTTCCATGTTGAACATATTTTTTAAAAAATAAATGATAAATGATGATAAATTTATTGTCAAAAAACAGTACTAACTCGTATGACCACGTGGAGGACAATAAACTAATTTACTCTCCGGAAGCAAGCAAGGGACCTAAGGCAGAATTCCGATCAAGGGCCCTAAGGCAGAAGCGGATTCAAAAATTTCAGCAAAAGTTCCTAGATAAGATAAAAAGTTAGCTGCGAGTTATAATACATATATAATGTCAATATGTTTGTAATTTAACGCAAATATGTTTGTAAATTTACATGTACAAGTTATTATCGAACTAAAGATTATTCTGAGTATAGTGTTAAAAAATCATAATAATTGAAAAAACACTAAATTCACGATTTATTGTTACAATAAACACGCCCCTAGACAAAGCCTAGAGAACCTGTATAAGAAATCCGCCTCTACCCGAAGGAAAAACGGAGAAAAATATAATTTCATGTTTTTATTTTAATACATCACAAAACCATTGAAAATCAGTGAAAAAATCATCCTGGTTCTAATTTTTCTCAGGTTTTCCCCCGGGTAGTGACGAACTTTCCAATTTCATTAATACTTTTGTTATTATTTATCTCCAGTTTTAACTGCACGTAATATCTAAAACAATTAGTTTTGGAATAATAAATGGAAAACGTACGTGTTTATTAAATAATTTATTTTATAAATATTAAATCCTCCACTGCCCGTGGGCCCATGATCGGAATTGAGGGAATGGTTCCTTGCTAGTTGCCGGAGAGTAACTTAGTTTATTAACCCCACGTCTTCATATGCAGTTTGCAACTACTTTCTTGACAATAAAGTTAATTATTTATTTATTTATTCATTGCTAGGGTAAAAAAAGAGTTCTGTTATTATTATTATTATTATTTAATAGTAATATTCCGATGAACAGAAGATTTCAAAAACTTCTTATTAAAATTTTAGCAATGAATAAATATATAATAAACGTTAGTCTAAAAAAGCCGTTGCAGAGGTTTTAATAAAGAGTTTTTGAAATTTTCTGTCAGGAATGTCCGTGACCGATCTTTGGTCCTAGTAATACGTCACATTTATGCTATTTTCCGTGCTATTTATTTTAGAAATGTCAATATTCATTCTTTTGGCCCAACATAATATGCGTCCTGAGAAAGGCTATTTTTTACGTCTATCTTTATCATAGAATAAAATTATAAACTTTAACGACCTCTTATAGACAAATGTATTATTCTAACAATGTTTCATGGGTAGGTTAATAAATAACAAGATACGACTTTTTACAGACGACCAAGATGTATATTGTGCTTTTTAAAATACATAACGTTTGAACGCAGGTTTGCGACTTCCGGCTGTTCCTCAATAATGCTAATCCATTTACAAGAATACTTGGTATCAGTACCACAAACGTGTCAACATTTAATAAACATTAATAACATACGCAAATGAAAAGCAACAATTACATGATATGCAACAACATAAAATATCGACATTTCTCGAGATATTCTGTATCGGCGCAACATAATTGGTATTTTAGCGAAAATTTCCTTACTTAAAAATAAATATAGAGAAATGTCAATATTTTCTGTTTATGCATATTGTGTACTTTCATTTACGATAATTTTTTAATGTTTACTAAATGTTGACATCTTTGTAGAACTAATACCATGTATCCATGTGTATGTATTGATATTACTGAGAAACGCCTGACGAAGTCGCAAACTTGTTGAGTAAATGTCTACAAAAGATCGGAAGAGTTAATAATTTAGTTTTCAAGTTAATCTTCGGGTAATAAAAATTATTGAATTAATGTGCACCATTCTTGAATACAAAGCTTCGTCCGAGGAAGGCATTTTCGAAATGCAAGTTTCTTTGCGCTGAACTGCATCTTCGAGATGTCTTAAGACGAATTAAAGGGGAAATGACGTTACTTACGGGTAGGAGCCAAAGAGAACCCAAAACCCTCTCATAAGAAGCTATAACAAAATTCGTCGAGTTTAATTTTTCTGATACGGGCTTTAAATGAGACCAGAGGAACTTGAAAATCTAATTATATGATGCATAAAAATAGAATGGTCGTAAACTAATCCACTATATTCATTCATTAGACACTGTAATATAATAGAGAAACACAAATTACATTACAACGTTTCAATCTCAGTTCTGTACCATCATCGTGTGTTGCATACAATTAACAATGAATTAAATGAAGAACCGTTGAACTTTGGTTTAAAGTACTATGTTAGTCAAAAATACTGAGCTAATCAAATATCAACATTTTCAGTGTTTGTCAGTGTATACTCTTTTGACTAGGTAAGAATAATTTAATTTGTTTTCGTATGTATTTGTACGTATTATATTACAGTGTTACTGATATTTGATTAACAGTAGTCTTGACTTGCATAGTACTTTAGACTCCGACGGCTCTTCATTTATTTCATTGTTTCTTATGTGCGACACCTGATGAAGACCCGGGACTGAGGTCAAAAAGTTGTGTTGTGGTGTGGGTCTTTTTTTAATACAGTGCCTGATAAATGAATTGGGTCGTTTTGTTTACTATTATTTACTAGTTTTAACAGACTTTATGATGAAAAAATATGAGTCGTCACATGGTTCTATAAGTCGCACGCACAGAAGCCTGTATTTGGCCTGTGGAAAATTACAGTCTTCGAGGCCATTTATATCTTAATTCAGTCCTGAAGAAGGTATGACACCCCGTTGTGAGGCATGGGAATGGGGTAAAAAGTGAGAATAATCAAAAGTGAGAAAAAGACCAGTAGTAGAATGGGATCCATAGTTTATGGAACCGGTGGGATCATGGGTGTAACCATGGTGGGGCCCCACCCCTCGCGAATACTCAGAAACAAAAAAAAACAAAAAAAAAAGACATGAATGTTATCAAAATTTTCGTGAGGTAAATTATGTATCTGGTCAATAAATCCACATGCGAATCTAACAAATTTTATGAATTCGTAATATCTTATGGAATATAAAGTTAAAGAGACAATATCATTGCTACTTCAGAATTTTGTCAAATTCCACACTTGACAAATATCAAACTTCACAAGTTCTAGAATATTTTATAGGGATTAGCGTCATGTTTCAGCGCACTTAGTGATGAAATGATATATCTTCTTTACCATGGCAAATAAAAATAGTAACTGTAATTCAGAGAGTAAAAATTTTAACTCTCTGGGAGATAATTCATCTGATAAAGATGTAATATTGAAACTTTAAATTACTTATCATTTGGGGAAAAAAACGTGAAATTTCCTACTCCATATCATCGAGAAAGATTTTCTAGCAAAAGGTGCTCTTTTAGCAACAGCAAAACTTTGTCCCCTCCCTGTCCAAAATTTGGCTTCGCCCCTGATTGAAATGAATTGTGAGACTCGAATTCCGTTTAAGGACAACTTCTGTCCAATATGAGACATCCTAGCACCCTTATATGAGACGTGGGGTCGCGAGGCAAATTAGTGGCGGTATTGCTCTTTATTAAATTATATCAAAGGATTAAACTGTAACATACCGAGAAAAACTTCCGGACAACGCCGGTTTACTTCAACTATTTGTTATAAATGTAATACATTCGTATTATGCATGAATGGTATCCTCTGAGAACAGAGTGCACTATAAATAAAATAAAATAAATAGTTACAAGTCGGCATTAGAGTGCAACTAAATGCCAGAGAATACAACTGTGGAAACTGTGTGAGCGTTCTAGAAATCATGGATCATTATCATAATAAATTATCATTAGCAAAGTACCAACGAATAATAACAAATCAAAACGTCCGCAACAGAATAAGTAGGACACGAGAAGAAATAACAATAGATGTGATAGAGCTAACGCCAGGTGGAGTAGTTAGGTGTTTACTCTTACGGAACATAATATGTCGACCCGAGGGCATACTCTCATACCTGCACAAGCCGAAAACGTCACTACGGATACATAGAATGATATTTCATATCTTAAAATATCAACGCAGGCGTATTCGAAAATTTTCGAAACAACGTTATTTGTATCCAAAACATTTAATATTTCGGTATTACATTCACGATATTTTACATAAAGTCGTTGCCGTCATAAAGAAACAACCTGAATCAGAACTAGAGGGTATCATGGTAAAATAGGTTGCATTAAAGATTTCAGACTGGCTTAGCTATACAGAAGATTTCACGGTTTGCTCAATGTGAATGCGGGGATAGTATCTCAAGGGTGTCGCAGAACGCAGAATTATTCTTTCTTACATTTCTTAACCCTAACACATTTCTTTAGCTTTTTTAACTCACAACTTCCGAGTACCTACTCGTGGAGGAGTGTTTGCAAATCCTTACGTTGCATTTTCTTAGGTTCTTTGCAAGAAAAGAAAGATACTACAAAACCAGACGAGGATCTGAGATAACAACGAACACATATGCCAACGTGATAAAATCCTCAAAATAAATAGAATGATGTGGACCAAAGTTCCGTGAATAATCTCCAGAAATAAATAATACAAGTTTCACCATAACATAAAGCTTAGGCCACACACACGGCGATCATTCCCAAGTACCTTCCAAAGTTGATCATTGGCGACTGGTGTAGCCGCTTCTCCATTGGCAAGGATAGTCAAATATTCGATGCTGGGAGGTACGGGAAGGCTGGTCGATGCGAAGACAAGGACCTACCAACCCCGAGTCCAATTGCCGCCTTCCTTGTCAACCTTGTCGATGTGGCTACACATTCGTCGAAGAACGCCAATAGTGCGTGTAAATTACATAGTAATTCAATGAAGTCTGTATGCAAGTAAATATATGGGGATATAAAACGCGCAATAACTGTACAATTATAACAGTTACATGAGTTTCAAATAATAATTATTGAAGTTTTTATTCATTATAACCTATTCTTTTTTACCTCAGTATGCCGCGTGTGTTTCTGCTATTAATGTCGCTATAAAATTCTTTGTTACATCAGGTGGCATAGCTATTTAGGACATATAGCTATATATTAATAATACCTATTTTAATTACAATAAAGCTCCGAAAATGTTCCGATATTGCTGAACAAGAATTATAGGTTAAATACAAATTCCACGAATTTCGATTCAATAATAATTGCAATAAAATGGTAACAGTAATGGCTTCTCCTTTTTTAAACAATGTTAATCCCAATATGAACAAATTTAACGGAGATGATACAAGTAATTTAAAGTTTTCGTTTGAAATATTTTGAAAGTTGTATGTTCGCAAATATTTGCCGATGACTCTTTGGCAATGCTTGTCATGTGTGTGGTCTAGGCATTACATTTCTGAAACATCGTCAACACTTAATACTTTCTAAATTATCTAGGAAAGTGCGAGTAAAAATGGCTTTCATAAGATTTCCTTCTCTGCAACCGTTTATGGAGGTGGAGTGTGGGAAATATGTTGTTCGTTGTTTGGAAAAATGTCTGACAAAAAAAAACAACACAAAATATATATAGAAATAATACAATGTGGAAATTTTTTCCAGCCTTGCAGACGTTTACACAACCAAGTATATCTAATTCTGTTTGATCATGATTGACCAGATTTTTTTCACTTTTGAGAAATTGCGAAGAAACGATAATTTTGTCTTTCCCATGTTTTCCTTAAATGTTCATAAATTATTGAAATATCACCAAAGTATTATTATAGAGTATAAAACAAAGTATTAGCTTCGCTCGAGAGTTTTTTAATGTTATATGAATAACGTCTCCGAAAAACCTCTCCAGAGACATTTTTTTCCTTGAAGACATGTTCACTTGCGTTATCTATGTAGTCTGGTGAATCATTGAAATGGGAGAATATAATTGACTCATGCAAATCACGTCGCGTAGACCGGTGTGAAAATGCAAGTAATACAGACTTCACTAGGGAGTTTTTGCAAGTGTACCCGCGAGCTATCGTATACGCTATCCACGTGCAAGTTACTTCTGCACATGCTCAGAAGTTAGTGGTACACTAATGCTCCTAGCGTAGTACGTTACAACGCCTCTGTTTGCGTACGATGTTAGTGGTACGCTCGTGAGAGAGGTCATGGCGGATTCTGGTCTGGATTTGAGGTTATGTTGATATCTGAGAGGGTATGCGAGAGATTTATTGGTTGTGTGTGCCGTATGAGCACGTGCTGATGTACAGTTTAAATGCGTACGCTTGCATAGAAATGGTTTGTTTGGATTTACAATTTTTATTATGATTTGATTCGTACGCTATGCAAAATGCATCAATTGCATCATGTACGTTACACGGTTAGCGTCATCAACCTAACGTACACGTTAGGAAGCGTGTACTTATGCAAAAAGAAAATTTTTTTTGAGTCCTCTACGATTCTTACTTGCATGAGAAGTAAAAGACAAAATATCGGATGCGAAAGCAAGGAGTAGATTGGTGTCGTCGCGTATCCCTGGAAGGCTTCGACCGACGGACGTCCCATCCTCACGTCACCCCCTTCCGCCCCTCCATCCGTCTTTCAACGCAGGGCTGGCAGAGCGGAGGGCGACGAGCTCTCCCATCCAACTTCCCCCTTGCCACCCCCTCTCAACCCTCCACCGCCCCCTCGGGGGACCGGAACAAAGACGGCAGGGGTGCAGGAATGTTGTGCGTCTTATTTCTAGACTCCGTTCTCAGAACTCGAAAAATAGCAAAAAACGGGACGTGGAATAAAGCTCCCTGATGCTTGAACACTTTTAAATCGAGGATTCGATCATCTTAACAATCCAAGATGAGATTCTATGAGGTATTTTTGACATTTTTTTTACAGTTGATTCACTTCTCTTCTAAAAAGTCGTTCATCTGAGAATAATTAACGTGAGATATCAACACAATATATCATAAGAAGTAGAGAAGTTACATTACTTAGTATTTCATGTAATGTATTTAAATAGTAAAATACATAGTAAAACAAGAGATTTCTTTTATTCAACCCAATTTACATACGAAATTATCAGATGATATAAAACGGATGTATAAAATGAAATGACATTATTGGCAAAATTTAGTAAACTACTTCTGCACATTAAAATTTTAAGTTAATACTTCTAAATAAACCTGGAATTACTTAAAGAAAGATATAGTAATCAGCTAGTCACTTGTATTGTTTGATATAGCGTTATTTTTATCCAGAAATGTGTTACTAGGTTTTCATTTCGTTCCAATTGTCCTTAATATTACTGTAAAATCACATATTTAGATGAACCAAACGTCGCATCAACGTCTGCAATGTATTGACAAGAATTAATATGCAGTCAACATAATGTATATCGATCAGAGATGTACGGAGTTTGATCACGCTGCTGATTATCAAGAATCGTTGTCATGCTTTCTAAAGTATTACCTATTAATGCGGTATACATGGAAAATATATAATGCTGTACATTATCTTTATTTCACTGTCATTATTATACCAAACAAATATTCTAACAGCATAATTTATAAATTAAAGTCTAATTAAATAAATAATTAAAAACTTACGACCTTTTATGGACGAATAATATTTTTATTTTTTCTGAATAACTCACTACGTTTCGACGTGGATTCACGCTGTCGTCAGGTGATCGAATAATAACAAATTAGAACAATCAACATAACAACAGCACAAATGAACATGATGTAAACAGAAATATATGTTATGTTTATTGTTATTACTCGATCACCTGACAACGGCGTATATCCACGTCGAAACGTCGTTAGCTATTCTCAAAAAATAAAAATATTATTCGTCCATAAAAGGTCATAAGTTTTCAATTATTTATAAATTAAAGTCGTCTCTTAAAAAAAATAACGTTACTAGATTTTGGAGGAAGTGTTTTTCGTGGGAGTGACGTGGTAGCATTTGTGTTCAGAAACAAAAAAAAATTGATATTAAATATTAGTTGGTGACATGAAGTTCAGAGATAAATGCTGCCTTACAACGCCGGCAAAGTAAGTCACGCAAATTTTTTGAAATATTTTTCGAAAAGTACGCATTGAGAAGGACACATTATAGACTAAAGGACGTGATGTTGCATCTTAATTCAATATACTTCTATTACTTATGACTTAGTGGGTAAAGCACCGTTGCTGACTAAAAAGCGAGGTTATGACAATATCCAATCTCTGCAATATGTTCCCTGAAACATATCAAGGATTGTAGAACTCGTGGAGTTAAACAAATATTCCCTACTCAGCGTGGATTGATCGTGATCATTTGACAAAATGAAACAACGCCTTACATTATTTTCAATTAGATGTAACGAATTAATAAAATGTTTTTTAGATTCACATGTAAATTTATTGACCAGATATGATTTACACCTGGAAAATCTGAATTGTATTTATGTTTATTTTATTTTCCTTTTACTCAATTTTGTTTTGCTCAACGAGTATTTACAAGGAGGATGGCATGTGTGCATCAATGCCCCTGTTGTTAATTCAATTTATACTTTCTATCATTGTTCAGAGAACTTAACCCATGACGTTTTTAGTGATTCGGGAAATACGTGTTCTCTAATATGGAAGATACGAAATATTTATCCCAGTACGGTAGAACCCTTCTTAACTGGCTTCGGTTCAACCTGTTATCCTGTGGAACACTTTTTGTTCTCTACATATAATAAGTTTTGTACATACATTAAGTTTTCAAAGTTCATATAAGTTCGTAATGTTTAATTTTTTCGAGTTCGTTTATGTATGTATTTACAATACAATATAATAAAGTTGCAATGATGTCTCATTTGCTTGATTATTCATGACAACCTGACGAAATCGTATACTCTTTTGAACGAAAATCGTTTTTTACGAATTAACCGGCCAGGATCTCGGTCCCGACCAAATCGGTTAAGAGGGGTTCTGTTGTACTTTTGAAAGTTTCCCCAGAAAAAGCAAGAATTTCTAATTAATTTCCTCCCAGTGAATGAGAGCTGGCACTTTCAACAATGCTCACCGTTATTCACTGAATAGGAGGAAATAAGATACGAACTAGTAACACCATACATATGGACAGTAATAGTAATTATAATTGAAGCTTTCCCTTCTTTATACGGTGACTGCTATAATTTGTGATATGATAATTAATTCTTGGCAATTAATCAATTTTGAACGACATTTCAAGTAAAAGTTGATTAAATATCAGTAGATAATAGTACACGAAAACAATGTCAATAATTCTCCGAATTCGCCTTACCTACTCTTTTGCCGTCGTATGTGGAATTAAGATGTTTAAAAGAAGCTGCGATTCGGTTAGAAAGTGAACTACTCACGCATATTCGGATCTATTTTTTCTTCGCGGTCGAAACACGAGTCAATCAGATCGAGATTTTTTTCATTTTATTTAGTCAAGGCAAATCAGACCGCCTTGTCTACTACTTATTCATTACAAGGCTTATTTTTTGTATAAAATCTTTTTGGTTAATAACTTGAATACTGATGTACTTGTCTACTAGTGAACCACTCATCACTTAACCACCAGCAAAGGTCAGAGTTTTCGTCCTTGCCACTACCAGACACTTCTTCACTAACTCTCATCTTGACGTTTCTTCATAACATCGTCCCAATCTGGTCGCATATTCCCTGAACGCTTGAAACTTCTCTTTCGTTGCAATGTGCTGAGGTGAATCACTTGTTTGAAACAGCTCTTTTAACTTTAGGTGTTTTATGTTCTCTCCTCTTTCGTGTCCGTACAGTCACACAGCTTATGATCTCGTGTTTCGTCATCATGTCCACAAAAGCAGTCTCTCGTCTCAGCCGCCGCTCCACAGATATGAATTGAAATTTCCGTGGCCAGTCAAATACTCTATTGCATAAGAATGGAGTTTGAACCACCGTCAGATAGAGATGTCATATTATTATATTTCACCTTACGTGCCATATATTCTAAACAGTGTTGTTAACACAGCTATTAGCTGATTACTGTTATGAACGCAACACACTATTGGTCTCGCAACCACCTCTGATTGTCGCGCCATATGCGGCGAAATGTGAACTGCGAACTCTCATCTCCGTTGGTCGTTCAGGATGTTTGCCTGGAACTGAACTGCTATGGATCCAAAGTTCTACCGCAGTCTAAAATCTTGCAGTTGCCACAGTAAAAACGAAAGCTCGCTGCTCATCGCAGTGGCGCCTTCAGACGGAAAGCGAGTATTACTACCTTTGGATGAATACATGATCTACTTGTTATCAGTAGTATGATCAAGTAGGTCTTATTATAATCGTGGGTTAGTTATACTCGCTGGCGGATAGAAGCGCGACGGTCGCTGGCTGCAAGGTCAGCAACAGGAGTTTGTACGGTATGTCGCCACTGTATGATATTATACTATGGTTCAACCTCGCGTGGTGAATAGTAACATGTCACCACTTATGTTCCATGTTAGTCCGACACATTCCTTTCGTGTAAATCATTTGTTAAAAAAGCCATCCTGGCCCGGGTTTTTCTCCGTTTTTCCTTCTGGTAGAGGTGGATTTATTATACAGGTTCTCTAGGCTTTGTCTAGGGGCGTGTTTATTGTAACAATAAATCGTGAATTTAGTGTTATTTCAATTCTTATGATTTTTAAACACTATACTCAAAATAATCTATAGTTCGATAATAACTTGTACATGTAATTTTTT
>NNCF01129495.1:169636-185908 GCA_002313205.1 Laupala kohalensis
CATGGTGCGGCTCTCGCCCGTCGCCTCGCGCCGATGCCACGCCGAAGGCATGCGTTGTTCACTCGCCTCATCATCCGGGCTGCACGTCCTCATCGCGCGGCGCATGGCCATACTCACGGTGTGCGGCAGGTCGGCTCCCGGCCGCCCTGCGACCGACCGACCGGGGCTGTGCTGTTGCGGCCCCGCGTGCTGCAGCGAGCGGGCTCCGACGACGCCGCCGCGCTCCCGCTGTCCCCCGCCGACGACTCCCCTCGTCTGCGCGCCTGCCCCTGCCGGCCAGCCACCCCTCGCAGCCACCGCCTCCGTCGACTCCTCCTCCCCCCCTCTTGCCACCACCGCCGCCCCCGCTGCCGCCGAGCCACCCTCCACCGCTTCTTCTTCCTCCGGACTGCTTCGCCCGGTTCGCCACCCAACCCTCTTCAATCATTCCCTAGAATTATCTTCTTCCCTTCGCTGCCCGCCCACTCCGCTTCCCTGCGACGCCGACGGGATCTATACGGCGGCGGCGCAGCTGTGTCACTCTGCACCCCACCCTTCCCACTGGGGTCTTTCCATCAGAAATGGTCCTCCGTCGTATCCCAGCCATGCCCGCATGGCCAAATGGCTGCAGCAGGCAGTGCATGGCTCCCAGCAGTCTGCTTGCGTCGTAACAGCAGCGGCGGCGGCGGCAGCGTGGTTCCGGCTCGCGATGTTGTTGGTGGATGCCGCCCGCTGCTCTCAGTCGTGTTCGGTCCGCGAGGCAGCGCGGAGCCCGGTGCTCGCTCTGTCGCTGGCGGCGCGGTGTGGCGCGTCGGCGGGCGGCGCGCATCCATTACGTACCTGTGCCAGAGGGAGAGGTGTTTGCAGCCGCGACAGCATCAGCAGCGGCGCGCTCCGTCCGCCGCGGAGCAGACGCCGACGCCCGCGTCGCGTGGTCCTCGCCAGTCCGCACTGCCGCCCGCCGCCTCCTCCACCCGCCGGCGGCCCCTCGCGCTCGCCGCCCCCACCCCGCCTCAGCCCCCGGCGACCGGTGGGTGGGGGCAGGGGGAGGGCGTGGGGGCGGCCCCGGCGCGACGCGCACAGCGAAGCGGTTCGGGGGAGGGGAGACGGCACGGGCGGCCGGTCGGTCGCTCGGACGGGCGGGCGCACCCAAAGCTCAACGCGAAGAGGTTGCCCGCGCGCCCACCAGGCGGCACCCCGCCCCCCGAACGTCGCGCTTCTGCCGCCCCCCGCCGCCGCCAGATGCCAGCACTGCCGCCGGCGGCGCGCGTCGTCAGAGAGATCGTCTGCGACACGAAAGAGCGCCGCCGTCGGCGTCCACCCCAGAGACGCCCTACTCTCCCTACCCCCACAACACTGCTCCGCTAAACGCTTACGATTTGCTTCCTATGCTTCTGGGACGGGAATCTGAAGCAAAAGCAACCGAACGATGCTGAGACACGAATCTTAATCTTCCGTTCACTACTAATTCATTCCATCAGTCAAATATTCGAGGCTTCTGATTGTAAATTTCTTCCGATATTTGCCACCATCATTTTTGCGTGGCTCATGAGCATAACGTTTGGCAGCTAATTTACGAAATCTTCATTTAATTTACATTAACTAAAACACGTTACGGAGAAAAACGGAATATATTAAACATTTCATTCTGAAATTTACAACTATTTCCATGTTTTGGACAATATTGCTCATAGATGTTTCAATTAAAAGACTGCAATGAGGATGGCTTTTTGCCACGTTTCGCTACTTCAAAGAGTTGAATTACGGTAATGAATGGAAGATGTTAAATTCTTCTTGTCTTATCTTCTTCATTCCTGTTTATGGTTTTCGACGACTTTCTATTTTTCTTACCTTCTGACAATCTCTTTCTTTTAAATGTTTGTCTGAATGTTGGTCGTGATTTGTTCCAAAGTATTTTTGTTTTTATTTTTCATCTTGGCCGCCCTCTCTCTCTCTTCCCTTAGACGGATATATTCCGTCGTATATTTACTTGCAGTTTGGTTGGAAGAATGCTTTCACGCCACAAAACATACCCAAACCATTCTCTAGTTTACCTTTGAATCATTTCCCCAAGGCCTCGCTCCTCTTCGGCCCTTTGAGTATTAGTTATCCTTCAGCCCACATCATTTGTAACCCTCTGTAGAGATCTGCGAAAATACCCACGGCGAAATAACCTCATGTGAAAGAAGGTATGAAAAAAAGCCCAAATCTCTGTTCAAAACACTCCACCCCCTCCAAAAGGGGTGCAGGTATTTTTAAATCAACAAATACATCAGGCTACGAGAACTTCTGCGTAGATAGTGTGTTCGAAATTTCTGCAGTTGAACTGACCGACACCGGTATTGTTGTTTTGTGTATTTATAGACCTCCTCAATCAGATCTTGACATATTTTTTCGGAACTTCGAAAATGTTTTAGAACATATCGCACATAAATCTACTAAATCTATCGTTATATGTGGTGATTTCAATATCGATTTCTTGAGTACATCCGACTCTGCACATTCACCAGTTAATCGATTCAAGAATCTTATCGACTCCTTCAACCTTATTACTACGATAAATGACCCCACTCGCCTCTCCGGCTCATCTCAAACATTGCTAGATCAAATTATAGTCAACAATGGAATCTCGTATCTCTCTGAAGTGTTTATCGCCGGATACAGTGATCACCTTGCTCAAGTATTGACTATTAATAATACACTAAAACCGCTTAAAATCCTTTACAAATTTACAAGAGAGTTTAATGACATAAATAAATCCATATTCGTAAATTATTTGCGTGAAGAAACATGGAAAGATGTTTACAATTGCCAAAACACCGACGACAAATTCAATGTATTTATCTCAACATTCCTAAAACATTACAACTCTAGTTTTCCCATAAAACGCAAGTTAATTAACACAAAAAAATACAATAGATGGATCACCCTAGGGATAAGAATTTCTTCAAAAAACAAACGCCGTTTATATTATCTTTCAAAACGCTATAACCAGCCACCCGAATTCCATAATTATTTTCGTAAATATAAGACTATTCTCCGAAAAGTAGTCTATGCAGCTAAAGTTATGGAAAACGACAGGCATATACTAAAATCGAACAACCGGATGAAAGCCATGTGGAATATTGTTAACAATTACACGTCAACTTCTGAAAATCGCGAAGAAAATGTTTCTTTACTAAACGATGGCAAGATCGTGTCAAATCCTCAGGACATCGCAAGTTTGTTTAATTCTCACTTCTCAGAAGTTGGTAAAATAACGAACTCAATATATCCAAATCAATGTCCTCCAATTATTACCACCCACATACCCAATTCTATGTTCACTTCCGAAACTAACGCCAGTGAAGTCATGGGAATCATCAGCTCCTTAAAAAACAAATTTTCACGAGGCATAGATGATATACCTGAGTTTATTGTTAAATCTTCGTCCCACGCTATATTAAATCCACTCGTAAATATTTTTAATAGTTCTTTATCGGAAGGGGTGTTTCCCAATATATTTAAGAGAGCTAAAGTGAAACCTTTACACAAGAAAGGAAACAAACTTAATATTGGAAATTACCGACCAATATCTCTACTACCCACTTTCTCAAAAATCCTAGAAAAATTGTTCTATAAGCGTCTTCTAGATTTTTTATCAAAATATAACATTCTCTCTGACGATCAACACGGTTTTAGGAAATCCTTTTCCACTACAAGCGCCATATTTTCCTTCTTAAACGATGTTACCACATCTCTAGACAGTGGAGAAAATCCTCAGGGTGTTTTTCTTGACTTATCCAAAGCATTCGATGTCATCGATCACGGAATTCTCCTTACCAAATTGCATTCTTTAGGCATTCGTGGACTTCCACATCAATGGCTAACTTCTTATTTAAAAGATAGATATCAACAAGTAGAAATATCCTATACTAAAAATAAAATACTTGAGCGTTGTCTTTCAGAAACAAAGCCACTTACTTGCGGAGTACCCCAAGGATCAATTCTCGGCCCTATACTCTTTTTATTGTATGTGAACGACATGTCATCATCCACATCAGATTGCAAAATGGTTCTTTTTGCTGATGACACTAATTTACTATGTAAACACGCCAATGCTCAAAAAGTTTTGTCTAACCTTTCGACTTGGTTCCATGCAAATCGTCTCATTGTAAACACTGACAAAACAGTGTCTATGTCATTTCACAATAGTATCACAAAATCTTTACCCCAGGTTTCTCTTTCTTTAAACGGAACACAATTAAAAACTGTTACAAATACAAAATTCTTAGGTCTCCATATTCAAGACAACCTCAAATGGAATTGTCACATTGACAATCTTAATTCCCAATTAAGCAAATTGTGTTACGCATTCCGAATCTTAGTTAACGCAGTTAGTCCACGTATTTCCCGTTGCGTATATTTTGCAAACGTTTACTCCCATTTACGTTACGGCATTACCTTCTGGGGTAATTCCGGTCAGAGTATTCAAACTTTCAGAATTCAGAAGAGGATAGTTCGGATAATTTGTAAATCTCACCCCCGAAACTCTTGTAAACCTTTATTCAAGGAATTAAATATATTAACACTTCCCTGCATTTATATTTATGAAACAGTCGTGTTTGTTAAGTCCGAATTACTGAAGTGCCACCCTTGCTTTATACGAAACAGTCTCGTTCACGAACACTATACACGCAATAGTAGTAATATTCATCGCCCTAGAGTGTCAACCACTCTTTGCCAAAAGGGACCATACCATTCGGGAATCGTTCTATATAATTCCCTGCCCAAGAATATAAAAGATATTATGAAATTGAATATCTTCAAATCCGCGGTTAAAAACTACCTCCTGCACCAGTGCTTCTACACTGTAAAAGAATTTATTGATTTTAACAAAAGTTAAATTCGTCTTGTGCTTTATCACGCCATTGCTGTAGTACTTTTTAAACAACTTATAACAATTTCAAAAACTATTTTCTTGCATGATTGTGTTGTCTTATGGCTCATATTAATTTAGTTTTATGTGTACTCAACATTGGCACGTTTGTGTACATAAATTCTGTAGCCCCATCCTGGCCCGGGTTTTTCTCCGGTTTTCCTTCGGGTAGAGGCGGATTTATCATACAGGTTCTCTAGGCTTTGTCTAGGGGCGGGTCTATTGTAACAATAAATCGTGAATTTAGTGTTATTTCAATTTTTAAGCACTATACTCAGAATAATCTATAGTTCGATAATAACTTACATGTAATTTTTTGCTTAAAATTACAAACATATTGACATTCTATTAGTATTATAACTCGCAGCTAACTTTTTATCTTATCTAGGAATTTTTGCTGAATTTTTTGAATCCGCCTCTGCCTTAGGGCCCTTGATCGGAATTGATGGGATGGTCCCTTGCTTGCTTCCGGAGAGTAAATTAGAGTTTTTTTCCCTCCACGTGGTCATACGCAGTTTGTACTGTTTTTTGACAATAAATTTATTTATTTATTTCATCACTAACTATTAATATTTTATGATTTATGTTGGTCCTGTAGTTTGAATAAAAGGGAAGAAATCCGATATCTCACAGGAAATAAGGTTACGATCAAATATTGCGAAGAATGCAACTTAAGATCGTTTAATACATTTAATAATTATTATTCTTTAACATGAAGAGAGTATTCAATCTAATTTTTGATGACATTTAACACATTTAATATAATGTTTATTCATTCAAACCTAATCAAGATTTTGGTTTCGTAATTTAATGAGTTCTTTTTTATGTAGCAGCTTGAGATACTTATGTACAACATGGTAGTACTTGAGCTCGGAAACTTCCTGCAAGATCTTATCTTACTGTAACTCATTTCCAAGGCGTTAATAATTTGTTATGATACGTGAGCGAATTACTAGTAGCAACTCCGAAACTTTGCAGACTGTAGATGATCCTCTTATATTACACACAATTTTCGGTTCACCCATTTACAGAATATTATATTTATTAGAATTATTATTGACGTTCTTATGATGTATCTCCGGAATTCGAAAAAAAAGACGTAAGATGGAAAATTTTCTTTTCTTTTATTGTTGAAAGTGTTTTAAAAAACTAAGAAACGTAGAGTTCAGTAGTGACAAATAATATTTATATGGTTGATTGGATTAAGTGTATTACGGTACTCTACTTTGCTTGAAACACCTACATGAATAAATATTGCTTTTAAGAAGGAATATATTTTTTATTTTGAGATACGAGAAATTGGACATGTCGTTTGGACTTCGGAGTTATATTTCTACATAATTCTCATTGTAAAATACTCTTTTTTCGGACATTTGAATTATATATTCAAAGTCGTTGGATGACAATATGGGGAATTAAGTTTCATGACTAATTATTACTTTTCAAGGTTTTGTTAACCTCTTTCTGTTTTACCGTTGATGGTCGTTGCAGGAACTCAAGAGAATTAGTTTCGAGATTTCAACCAATCGATTCCTTTCGTTAGTAAAAATACTTGGTTTAAAATATCATGTAGGTAAAGTAGACCATATATTCATAGAACTTTTTTAATTCTACTCATGTATCTACCGTCATTTTATCTTCGTCATATTCTCATGTGTACAGTAATATGCCTTAATTGTCAGTGACACACGAAACAAACGAAACATCGAATACCTTTAAAAAAATATTATTTCCATACAGACCATTTTGACCGTAAATGCTAAAAAAATTAGAACACAAAAAATATAAAAACATATGTATTTGAAAACTCAGGAATATTGGGTTTTAAATTGACAAAATTTAGAAAATTTTGTGGCTGTCAAATATAGGTAATTTTGAATTTTGGCCGAGGTTACAAAACACACACATCACATATAACATAAAAAACATAACTAGCTCATTTCACGTAAGAAAAAATGTATGGATTGTTTGCACTAAACACATGAGTAGAACCCCTCTTAACCGGCCTCGGATGAACCGTCATGTCGCGTGGAACAGTTTTCTCCCTCTCTTTTAGCGTATAATAGCTGTCAGGTAGTGACTCAAGCATTGATTGGTTGACGGGTCTTTACTGGTAAGTTCCTGGAAAGTAAAACAAAGTGATGCGACTTTAGGTGTGCACTATGTTTGTGTTGTGGCGGTGAGAAGGGTGGAGGGGGAGGGGGGAGGAGTTCGCCAATTTGATTCCCTCTTGTTTCCGAGCCAATTTTTCTTGGTTGTTTATTTATGCACGTACAGTACAATATAATGAGTTGCAATGACGTCTGATTTGCTTGCTTATTCGTAATAACCTAATAAAACCTTTTCCTTCCTAAATACACGGAGGGAAATGAAATAGCTTTTCAGGCTACTTTTTCGTAGTTGAAGCCTAGGAAGCTACTGGAAGTAAGGGAGTAGTTGACCCATGTTGTTCAATGGTCAGAAGGAGCAAAAAAAGATAGCTGTGCCAGCTACCTAAAATGCTAGAGTAAAAGATCGGCCAGCCGGCTGCTTCCAATGTTGAGCCGTCTTCCTGAAGCTTTTCTCTTGAAGGAAGTGGCATGGCTAGCATATTCCGATAGCAGTATACGCGAATTATCTGTTGATGAGCTGACAAGTAACATGTTATGACGCTCGGGAATATTTGTACGATTGTATCAGTCTAATTGCTACAGTTAACATTCAACTGTATTTGAGTGCGCGTACGTAAAATGTAAGGAATTTGAATGTACCGCGTTTCGTCACTCTTCTGTTTACGTTCAAACGCGTGGCGTTGTGATGCCATGTGCGATAGTGTATCGGCGTGTATGTTATGAAGAGGCCGATGAGTTTGTATTGAGTGTAGGAAGATCCTTAATGCTTTAATTATAACATTAAGACGCTGTTTTTGGATTCAACTGTAGAATATTAGATTTATATGCTGTGATTCCGGGACAAGTTCTTAATCTTACAATGAAGCCACCTCGTAAGACGGGAAGGAAACATTAACCCACCTTATGTTATGGAGCTTTTATGGAATATTATGAAATGTTGCTCGTTCTTAAAACATTGATTGTGATGACTGACGACGAAGTTGTATTTGAGGTAAGTTGTTTCAAAAGTTTTCCCTAGAATTGACCAGTAACCCTATTAGAAAAATCATGGAACACTCCAATTCATCACTAGCAGTTAAATAGTACTGCCAACCACTGTTCTGCAATATTCAAATATCTTTTGTATTTCGTCTTAAATTCATCAAAATCTTTCTCGATATCTACTTTTATCTCTTTTCATAGTTAACACAGGAGTAGAAAGTCTATCTTGAAATGTACAATTTTTATGAAAAGTTTTTAATGTTGAAAATTGAATACTGAATGTTCGCTAGATACTGCTGTCATTTAAAAGTGGAGTCTAGTATTTACATAAAATGAATAGTACAAGAACTTTGGTTTTCAAAAATATTTGCCCTTAGTTTAATATCTTTGTTCGTAAGACATTCAATTTGATAAAGTAATGTAAATGCATTGAAATTTATATTATATTCTTTAAGAATTTCCTACCGTCAGGTTGTTTAACCACAATAAATTATTATTTTTTATTTCGGTAATCTTTCAGTGTACTCGCTCTGCCTGCGAACTAATTTATTACGGAACACCTTAATTTTATTTTTCCCTGAACATAATAAATTATTATACTTGTGTATTTCAACTCTTCTCTACAATTTACTTTACAGTATGTTGCATGCTTCCGTAAGACCTTGCTCTAGTCCTCTGCCAATCATTGCGCTGCACTCTAGTTCTAACTTTATCTAATAATCTTGTTTCCCTTCAAATTCATGTTTTGCTTGCCAAAGATGTGGTGCTTGTGGTGATTTATCTGTGTGTTTGAAATGGATATTCCTAAAATGTTTCTTCTGTCCAAACTTTTTGTCTTTCAAAGGGGAAAAAGAGTTTGAGAGATATGTTTCAGAAAATATTTACTTCACTAAATTTTTATCCCGATTGTTAAACTTTGTGTTTTCAAAGGAGAAAAATTTAGTAGGAAGGTATGTCAAACTACTCCCTGTTTGTTCTAATGTTGGAAGCCTTGCTTGGCTTATAATGAGAGCAAGGTCTCTTGAAAGCTACTTGACCGCAAAGTAAAACGCATTGAAGTAATGGGTGGAAAATTAATATAATTGCCTAGATTGGTTAGAAACTTATGTCAAATTCATGTTAAACACGAATTGTGACATTTATTTAATAATAATTGTCACCTTCCCTGTGTGTCTCCACTAATGAGATATCTAGAGAGGAAAAAATTCTTAAAAAGAATTTAATATAAGTAAAGAAAATATGATGCAAGTTTAACAGTACTGTGTCAATTAGTAAATACTTTTATTTCAAGTTTTGATACAAGAAAATACTGCAGGTGTAATTTTCTGAAAACTTACTGAATTATGCATTTTTTAAATATTTATGTCATGCTTTTATTGTGTTTAATGTAATGTTTTTGAAAATTATTATTTGAGGTGCTCATTTTTGTTCACACGAAAGGAGTAAGCCTATGAACAATGATGTTAGGAACGCTTAAATGTGAAATTAAATCATGAACTTATTGTAAAATCATATTATTCACAAATGTTTACTACCGGATCTGATAGTCTTGAAATAAGTTGATTTCATTTGTATAAAAAAGCAGTTAGATCCTTGTCACATTATTTGTTGAGTTTTTATACAACAAATATCATCCTAAGTCAGATTCAGGTGTCGATCTCAGTTGGTGTTGCCTTCAGCGAACTTAAACTCAACTTTGATGATTTTGTTAGATCGAACATCATGAAATCAAGATCTCGATTACTACAAAGTCGAAGGAATGGGTACTATAAGATACAAAAAAAAATACTTGTGGACGCAAATTATAAATTCTTCTCTGAACTCTTACAACCATTGTCAATACTTTGTCCTCATATAGTGTTGAAATCATTTTCTAGATTTGGGTGAGAAATGTATTTGTTAGAACTTCCTCTGTTGTACCATGGAATAAATTCCTGAAAATAGTCTTAAACAAAGGATGTTTTTCCTTGGAATCTAAGATGTATAATATGTCCAGTGAAGGAAAGTCTTGTATACATTTTTATGTTCAAATAAAACCCAATTGAATTTATTGGAATAATATGTCAATTTATGTACATTTATAATAAGTTTTGATTTTTTAATAGTTTTGATTTTTTGTGAGGAGTTATAAATTTACCTATGTATAGATTTTGTAATAAATTTAAAAGAACAGTAAGTATTTTGTTTTTCATTTCCTAACCTATATTTTTCGGTCTCACGACGATATAAGCGCATGCATGTGTTGGCGATATAAACTAGGCATCGCGTCTACTTGCCGACCTATTCCGTGCACGAAAAAGTAGCCAGGAGCGCTACTTCCGTACTTGTGGGCGCTGTCTCTCGGTCAACTACGAAAAGTAGACGTGCTGACTACGTAAGTAGATGGTCGAAAACCATCCCCGTACAGTAGTCGGCACGACTTCTTCGTAGTTGGAGTGACTCTTTATTTATCTCCGTGTGTCACCTGTCAGGCACACCACAACACATTCTTCGAGTGACTATCTTAGTGTCGAGCTGTTCACTAACAAAATTGACGTATTATAATTGCATATGTATGGTATGTTGGTGGAGTTAGCGTGGCTCAGTGGATAGAGCACTTAGTTTCTGGATGGATGGCCGGGGATCGATCCCCGGTGACGTGGGGATTTTCATCACGACTCAACATCTAGACTGGCTTCCCGGCCTACTCAGTCTGCTATAAAATGAGTACTGGGATCGAACCGGTCGGAGCGAGATGCTGACCACATCTCTCCCTTCTAGTGCCGGGGTCAAGAAATCTGGCACAAAGGACTGTAGTACCAGATAAGAAGACGGTACCTTTGTGACGTTGGCGATAGTGAAATTGATATTTTTTATATGCATTGTTTATCATTTGACTTTGTTTCTCGTGAGATTTGAAGTATTTCGTAGTATTCTCCACTTATGAACTTATTCCATATTAAGT
Organism: Laupala kohalensis; assembly: GCA_002313205.1. Taxonomy (NCBI): domain Eukaryota; kingdom Metazoa; phylum Arthropoda; class Insecta; order Orthoptera; family Trigonidiidae; genus Laupala; species Laupala kohalensis. Next base: position 180,570 of record NNCF01129495.1, read on the forward strand.
AAAATTTGTTTAGACTTGTCTCCATAAAACATTTGATAGTGCGAACTATGGAATGGAGTATATTTTGTGTACTCAAGCGAGCAGTCTCTTATCAATAATTAAATCGTGCCATGGCTGCTACTCAGTTTGGTGGGGGAGGGGAGGTCAGGAATGATTTCCCTCTTGATGACTCCCCCCCCCCACTTTTGCATCTTATATTTATTCCCTGCCGGGGAAAATAATTCCACCTTGCGTGAGCATTTATTTTTAAAATATGCCAACAAGTTTTATATTTATATCCGTTCAATCATTGTAAATTATATTTTAATAGTATATCAGAATGAAATACAAGATTACAAAAAACATTAGATTCTTTTTATGCCCGTCCCTTGAATATAATGACACTTTCTCGAGAATTTTATTAAGTTGGAGCTTCAAAATCCCTCCCCTCTCCCACCCGCTGTCTACGTATTCTTTCTTTTGAACACTGTTGCTGCTTCGTCTGCGGTGTTCCGTGCAGCGGCGAGGGCGGACGCTGGTGGACAGCGCGTCATCCGCTCTTCCCGCCTAACAGACTTTTCCGGTTGCCATGGCTACCTCGCACGACAACGCTTCCTTCCTCAGCCGAGAGCTTCGGGGAGGGAGGCTCAGGAGCGAAAGGGAGAGAACGACTCCGCCCGCCCACGCCCTAAGGGAGCGGGGAGCTGCCACCCCGCACATACACACACTTCGCCCCCGTACGAGTCGGGGGGGGGGAGGGTGCTATTGCGAAGAGCGTGATGGAAGAGGGAACGAGGGGGTTTAAGGGTTGAAGGGAGATCGAAGGTTGCGGAAGAGGGGGTGGAGGGAAAGCGACGAGTTCTGAAAGGGGAAGGCAACTGTCGGGAATAAACACTGCAGCGGTGAAGATGGAAGCGTGAGTGTTGGAAGGGAAGGAGATTAGATGTGGATGGGGATGGAGGAAAATGGGTTTTGCATTGGGATTAGATGGTCTCTCGCTTGGAACAGGATGTGTGGGAATTCAGATACGTGATATTAATACAGTGGGATTGTGCTGCGGAGACTTGGGCTCGGTGTATCCATTGGCCTGAAAGATATTGGCGAATAACAAACATTTGGTCAGTGTACTAGGTTTCGGTAATCCCATTATGAAGATATCAAACATAACGACTTGTACACAGTATTAATTGCCGAAATTGATCCAAAGAAGTATGCACTACAGGTTAAGCACATGCTATGTTTACATTAGCATACATCCGATTAATATTTCTCTCCGCTAAATAGCGCTGAGATCTGGGGAAAAGATTATCACACGGATGAAATATACATATTTTACCCTTACCGTGATTCGATAGGACAAATTCAAGACTCGTGATTTAACTCGCGTGAATTTTGTTATTTCGGAAATTACTCCTTCTGAAATCGACATTTGTACGAAGTAAAAATATTATTCATTAATGTTGGAGGTTGAGCACTGTTGATGTGTAATGTGTGTAAATTATTTCCCCAAATCCATATATTATAATTGAGACTAAAATCCTAAAAGGAACAGTTAGAGTCAATAGGTTCCAGAAACCCGCGCCTTTCGGAGGTTGGTTTATAAAACACGAAAAAATACGTAACAATATTTCTTAGTCGCTAGTTCAAGATCACTTTCGTATATTTTCAACCATATATTCTGGGATATAAACACCACTGACACAAACTTCTCGCGTGTTTCATTGAACTATGTCGCTGAATATTACCTCTAAAATGTAACTTTTTTGTACGTATCCATTTTTCTTCCACCGTTCTTCACCAATTATCAAAAATGAGGACAGTTACAAAGTTTATATTCTTTATCTTAATTTTGAACTTTGAACTATTTCCTTGATAATTTGATTGAAACTTGAATTCGAGTTATGATATCATAACTCTCAGTTAGTTCATATTGTGTGAGAGCCAACGATGAAAATAATCACCTGATTTACTCACGTTTATAATACTTATCAATATATAAGTATTATAAATTATATTGTTAAATTGATTGGTAGTATCAGAAAATGCAAGTCTGCCAAACGGTACGCGTGACGAACATATTTATAACTTAATTTATATTGTTAAATAATGCAGGAAAGTCATCCCATTTATATTTCGTATACTAGTCAAGTATAGCCTACCAATGCGGGGAAGAATAATGGCAGACGATTTAGACGTGACATAAGCGTTGGCAGTCGCCATTGAAAGGGGTCCAAAATTAGACCCAAGTCATGTCATTTGCTCAAACGTGATTCAAACACCATTTGTTTTGGAATACTTCAGAGTGTCTAAAGTCAAAAATTTCCTAGTTATTATTATTTTTTTCATCATTGGTAGGCTATGCTTGACTAATGGGGAGACTTGCCTCCTTTTTTAAATAATATAAATTAGTTATAAATGTGTTCGCCACGCGAACCGGTTTGCAGACTTGCATTTTCTAATACTACCAATCAACTACCATCTATTGATAAGTATTATAAACGTGACCAAATAGATAACTATTTTTGTCGATGACTCTTGGTCTAATAAACTGCCTAATAGATTATGGAATTTACGATAATTTGCTAAACGTTACCATGCTCCTGAGACAGAAGTCCGTAAGTTGTTCTATAAGATACATGAGCATTTTACTATTTGTTTTTAGTTTTAATTCCCTAATTTTTAAGTACGAGTATTTTCCCCTTTCTAGTTTATTTGAAGCACGTATTGACATCCCCAAGCTAATAGGAAACTAGGAGTACTGAAAAAAGATCCTGGACGTGCTCTTTTTCTATGGTTTTCGGAAGGTTTCTTTTATATGATTGTTTAGATCGATGTTAGCACTCATGAATTTAGTGACGTTTCTATGAACTGGACTTATTTTTAATCTTCTATTTGATATTTTATGAAGGGATCCCACCTTTTGCACGTTGATGGTACGTATTTGGAGTGGGAAGGTAGGTGCCTTTGGACCCCTCCTAGGGAGTGCTTAACGTACTTAATAAGTGTTTATGTCGAAAACAGGTGATCGAAAATGACGTGAAAAGAAATATCTTTGATTTAAATAAACGAAACTTAATAAATGTCCTGTAAATTGAATGAAAAAATCTATTACACCGAAGTTATTCATTTACCTACTTAATGCTTAAATCATGTATTGCTTCAATTATCTTCATGAGAACGGTAGGTTTTGCTTATTCTATCTCATCATTACCAAGTTGAAGCGAAACTCACAAGATCTTTTTTATATAAGAAACTTTTAGTATCCTGCTACTTATGAATAATGAAACCTCACTTCTAGACATAGAACAATACATAATTCATTGTCGATGTACTGTTTTGGCGTTGTTTACTCGTTCTTCCCACTTCTGCCTCCTGCTTTGAATTATTCAATAGTTTTTTTAAAGGTCATCGATGATAATAAAATTAGACTGTATGTTTTTTAACAGGAGGAATGTTTCTGGGCTTATTGTGTCATATGGTTTTCTTAATAGTTGAAGACGATAAAATTATTAGTTATAAATAAACTAAAAATGTCTGTTTGTAATAGGTTGTTAAATTAATGTATGAATAATGGTTTGTCATATATAAGTATTCATGAAATTGTCATTGAAATTTATGAAATTATGAAATATTTATGAAATTTAGGGGTACATTTTGTAATATCAGGAGATATAGAATTTATTGGTACTTTTTAGGTTTAATATACCAAAGTATAAACGACCGAAGTTATCTATTATCATTCCCACAATAAATATTAAACTTCGTTGGGAATAGTAAAACATTATGAGTTTCCGCCCGTTGTCAACTTCATGAAATAATATTAATGTTGTGTCGTGATTTGTAGTTGTGACATGCGTCCGGGACCCTGACCGTGGCGCAGTGCCTTGATCGTGTCGTGAACTGCAAGAGATCACATACAGCGCTCCTAGGGGCGTTCTCGGATACTCGATTGCGACCACGGTCCTTGCGCATGCTTGTTAGAGCCGGCGCAGATAAAACGCAGCTTGGCGACGCGAGGCGTGAGTTTCTGTGTACAACGGAAATGACTGGGCGAGAACCGGCGACACGACGCAGTTTCGACGCTCGTGACCCTGCTGCGAGACGCAGTTTCAGGCTAGTGACTGGCGTTTGTTTACGTGTTGCGCTTATCGTATTTCAATTATGGAGGGGAAAGTTATAGTGGCTGTCCGTAGCAGACGTATTTTATACGACACCAATCATCGAGACTACATGAAAACAAAGCTGAAAACTCAAAAGTGGGAGGAAGTCGCAAAGGAAGTGAATTTGAGCAACGGTAAGTTTTTAAGTCGTAGTATATTTATATTTTGTATTTTATGTAAACCACTATCTCTTATGCGCGTCTTCTTCCAGCTGTATCAAAAAAGAAAAAAAATGGTAGTTAATTCTAGGAGATTTTCATCTAGGAGAGTCATAGGAGATATTTGTTCGAGGGGGAGGGAGACACACAAAGCACAATAGTTTTTTGACATTATCGAAAAACGAAACCTTTTATTAGAAAATGTGTGTTAAGTAGCTATGTAACTAATCTTTTATATTTAGGATTGTATTTCTGTTGCACTTTATGTTTATGTCGTTTAGTATCTACGTAACGTAATTTGAATTCTAAAGACCCTACTAAAGATCCTACAAAGTTTAATGTAAAGAACTTAAATAAATAAACTTTATTGTCAAAAAACCATGCAAAGTGCGTGTGACCACGTGGGAGATAATAAACTAAGTTACATTAGCTTAACTGAGACTGACATTAGTTAAAGAGTAGGGATACGCTGCATTCAACGTTGCCGCACTTCGGCGATACACACAACAAGCTTTCCGAACAGAAATACGTGATATCTCTTCCTGCTGCGTCGTTCCATTTGTCCCTGCGGTTCTATTTGCGGACACTGCCTCATTCCCGTTGTTTACAGAATCTCACGGTGTGTGACCCCCATTACCTCACATCGCGACCTTTCTGATTACGCAAAGCCTTACATTAAATTTAATGCGAGTGTTTAATGACTTCTGACATAATAGTAAACGACAATATTGTGTACTACATTTTTAATTTTATTAGATTCTCTTGGGGCCTCTTTATTTTTACTGTCGCCTTTATGTCTGATTTACTTTCCCAACTCCCCCTGCACCCCCCCTAAAACAAGAGACCCCTGAATAAAATATCTTCATTGATAATTGTATAAAAATTTCGTTGCCCTGCTTTACAACCCTCGTGATTGAAGATGTTTTCCCTACTTTTTAGAAGAATGATTTCCCATTCTATACCAAGCGATCATCACACCTAATTTTGTTTTTTCCTCATCTAAGCAACGAAAAAATATCAATAAATTACGCAATTCTAAGCC
>NNCF01129495.1:186012-209166 GCA_002313205.1 Laupala kohalensis
TCATTTTCATAACATAACATTTTAAAACTTATGCAAGAAATGATCCGAACATACTGCCCAACCAGTTGTGTCGAACGGAGAAATTACTACACTGTTTGACCAGCAAGTTCGTACAGATAGAGCTGTTAATGTCAACAAACCGGATATCATCAGAGATCTCAGGGAAAGAACGTGTAAATTTATTGATGTTAGTTTACCATGTGATAAAAATCTTGTCTCAAAAGTTGCTGTGAAAAAGGTGAAGTATAAGATATACCATCATCATAGATGGACTAGGTTCTGTCTTGGGAGGGTAGGAAAAAGAGATTGAAAAACTCTCATGTAAGATTCAATATTAGGAAGTATAAGAAGTGCCCTGCGAGGCACAACCCATATCGTGCTTAAAATGTTGTATGGATCCACAATGGAGGTCTTGTTTCTCAGGAAGCTGGTTGCAACATGGAACAATGTTGTATTCCCCAAAGAATGACACCTATCTTTGAGAAATAAGAGAAAACAATAATAATAATAATAGTAGTAATAAAGAACTACGAAAAAATTATATTACATCAGAACACAGATGGTCTATACCGAATATGTAGAGTGAAGCAAGAAACACTCGACCATCTAGTTTCAGGATGCCCCATTTTGGCTAAGAATGAGTATTTGGTAAGGCATAACAGATTTTGTTCATATATACATTGGCATATGTATAAAGCTTTCGAGTTCATTGTGAAAGAAAACACGAACCTAGTTCTGCGAACTCCAATGGAAAGCCACGGGACCAACAAATAAATACTGACAAGACAATCAATTCAAATAGGCCTGACATTGTCCTGAAAGATGAGGAGAGTAAGGAATGTCTTCTTATTGATGTACCTGTTCCCAATGACATGAATGTCGTGAGCAAAGAGGCAGAAAAAACAGTTCAAATATAAAGACCTAGCTATTGAATGCCAAAGAATGTGGGGAATAAAGACAAAAGTCTGCCCTATTATTATTATTGGAGCCACGGGAACAGTGAACAAATATAAAGAGGACAATCTTCAGAAAATTTCTGGAAAGACCTATCTATCTGAGGTCCAAAAAAATTGCCATTCTGGGGACGGTTCACATTATCCGGAAAGAGTGCACCTATAACAATAATGTGCTATCGAGGACACCCACAGAATGAAAACTGCTACCTTTTCTCAAAATGTAGAGCGATTGATTTCCATTACATGGTTGCAACATAGTTTTAATGGATGAACACATAATGGTAGAGTATAACTTTGTTTTAATCATTCCATATTTCACCAACGCAATTTTTTTATTTTTTGTTCCAGGTGCCGAGGCAAAAGCGGTGTGGGAGAAACTGCGACATTCATTGAGAGATGCCATAAGACGGCAGAAGAAAAGTTTGAAAAGTGGTGTACCTGCTGAAACCATAAAAATATGGAAGTTTCAAAAGGATATGGAGTTTCTTCAGCCTTTTATGAATATGAAGCATGATGGTAACTCCCAAGATGAAAGTGATAGTGATGACCACCACTCCGAGGATTCATGCCATGAGAGGAAGCCGGTTGTAGATATGTTGACGGTCGAGAATGAATATCTGGGTGATACACCGATCCCAACTACTTCAAACAAAATTTCAAGTTCTATTGATGATAATTCCGCTACTCACCCTGCACTGACTACAAGAATCACATCTACCTCGAGCGAAAATACGACAACTACCAGAGCACCTCGGCGTAAAATAAAGAACGATAGCATTGCGGCATTAATAAAACATAACATGGCCATACGTCAACAAATGTCGGCGAAAAGAGCAGAAGAGAGAAAAAAATTATTGAGAGAAATTAAAACTCCCGCGGATCCCCTGTATCATTTCTTCATTTCTATGTTCGAGATTACGAAAAGAATGCCGGCTGCGTCCCAACATATTGTTCGGAATCAGGTGTATCAAGCAGTCTCTGATATGGAGGCAACACTGTTTGGTTTTCCGCAAACATCAACCAAAAATTCCGATCGCCCTTCTCAACAGTATCCTGGCAAAGATAAGTCCTGCTCTTCTCCAGAGAAATCTCTGCCCTCGCCCATGGACACGGAACCCGAATAAGGGACCTCAATTCAGAGTCGTTCAACTTCAATCAAGTTTTCTCAGAAACAACTGGAGCCAGATTTTAAGTTTTTGTACTGTTTACAGTTTTCTTTTAATAAAGTTACCTCTTATTTACTGTTTTCTAACTACGCATTGATTCATTATCCAAAAAACTATTAGCTGAATAAACCCGGCGTTTCCCAAAAGGTAATGAATTCGTTTTACAGAAGTGTCGTTGTTCACCTGAACGATGGACTCGACGTCTATCGGTCGTTTTCGCCTATTTTTACAAGTCATCCCCTTCATATTCCATTTCTAGGGAAGCTTGGTGTTCCTTTACCGTACGGGGCCTGCGATATTCATTTTGCGAAGTGAAGAGTCTTCATTTATAAGGACGTGGGTAGTTTTTATTTTCTCATATATGTAGTGTACAGAATCGTGAAAAATTCGTAATCTTAGTATTGTAATCGTGAAAAATTCGAAATCGAGATTTCGACAGAAATATCCGTTTTGGCGATCCCTGATTCTGAAAAAGTGTTTTTCGGCGTAACGTCCTTCCGTCAGTGCCTGATTCTAATGTGTAAGAGTAGCAGTTTCAAGAAACTTGAATAATATTAAACAATATTTAATATCTATATACATTGTATTGTTGTGAATGAATTTATTTATCACCAAGTACTTAAATAAAAATGAGTTTTTCACAAAAAAACTATTAAAATTTTAAAAGATATTATATCCGCATTGACTGAAGTCACGTACGTGTCATGATTGAAGTCATGAAACTTTGAAATATTCATCGAAGGAGTTCTAATTAATTATTAATTCGCAGTACTGATTTTTACTGTTGGACGAGGAATTTTTTAAAATGAATTTGAAACTTGATAATAAATTTAGATTTTCGTTTGACGCTTTCTTTGGCGAGGATCACATTTTCGTTAGTCACGTGAGACGGCTTCCGTTTCCGGTGGAACAGCATTTTCGGAAGTTTTTGTTGAATTATTCTTTTAAATGCTGCGTGAGGTATGAAAATCTTAACGTCATTGCATTGCTATTTTCGTTTAATATGTGTTTTTTTTCTTTGTAAATCCCATAATTGTGTCAGGATATGAAAAAAGCATAAACCTCGGAAAGACATTCCACATAGGCCAATAATAAATTAAAGTCAAATAATTCAAAATTTTTCGCTGTACGGGCATAAAAATGCATGGCCACTGGTTAGGGAATGGTTTAAACTATTATTTGAAACAATTTTTCGACTTGACTTTAAGTCGTCGTCAGGTGATCTAATAAGAAGAAATAACAAGAAACATAACAACAGGACAAATGAACATGATATAAACAAATGTAAACACAAAATATGTTGACCAAAAAACAGTTTTGTGTGTTTCTGCTATTTTGTGTTTATATTTATGTTTATACCATGTTCATTTGTCCTGTTGTTATGTTTCTTGTTAGAATTTGTCCATATGTCCATAAAAGGTTGTAATTTAATTATTTATTTAATTAGATTATATAATGGACGTTAATTGTAGTAGAATATGAGTTGAAATATTTTTTATTTGGGTGGGGACACTTAAGCCTAATCGCTTTGACAGATATAAAACCTTACATGCCTCCTCCCATTAACAATATTATTGGAGCCATCTACGCCATTGTTCCCCTTACCTCGTGGGCACCCCTGTCTCATCTTCATTTCCAGATTACATCTCCGCGGCGGGCAAACAACCAATGAGGATTGTCTCTACATGAAATCCATCAACTCTGTCAGAAACCTGCACAGTCTACACACCAAAGCTTCGTCCAAAGCTGCTAGCAGCTAGTGGAATTAAGTCATGAGGAGCAAAATTGCTGTCATGGCGTGTGCATTGCACCAGTCCCCCCTATTGCGAATCAAAAAATAAAAAATAAATTATTGTACAAAATCTATACAATATTCCTGCATAATTCTTTTCTCGATTCGTGATAGAGGGGGTGGGGAGAGCTGGGGAAATGGACATCACTTCTGCCACAATGACTATACCAAGTAAAACGAATACGAAGATTAATTTAACATTTGTAACACGATAACACTATCCTTATTACGTCCAATATCAACGTCATCTACGCAAATAAACCTCTCGGTTCAAATTGCACTAATTTTTTATGTCTTAAGGTGCGGTTCACGCCATTACACCTAACCATCCTTTTTGGTGAGGAATGGGAAGGAGGATGTGGAATTCGCTTTCTTTTTCTTTTCATTTGATTTGTTGTACCCCGTACGTAACAAAGTAATTATCGGTGTTTTACAACATTCGTAATTTGATTTCCTTTAATTATGTTTCGTGTTTGGAATGTCGGGGTCGTAAGTTACCGAATGGACAATCATCTGCCATTGTATCTGATACAGGAATGGCAACAGCTACCCGTCACGGGTATTTTGCTCACGGGGGCATGCGAAGAGCAACTACCATCGGCCACCTCTCTCAAACGATGACTTGACTCGTATTTGGCACCCCCACTTTGTTATAAAATGAAATAAACTATTCTATAATTTTGTGCTAATATGTGCTAATTTCGTCCGCTAATGAACTATTTTGTGCTCATTCGGAAACCAGAAAAAAAATCGATTAAAAAATGGGGGTGCTGGCGGAACGTTTACCTAGAACCCCCACCTATTAAGAAACAATTCTGTCCTTTCTCAGAAAGTTGGAAAAATTTGGGTCTGCACATATGCACCCGGGAACAGTTTAACTTACATCCATTTGACCTTAGCACATAATTAGCTCAAAATTAGAGAATAGTTTATTTCATTTTGTAACAAAGTGGGGGTTCCGACTTCACAGACATGGAACAGCCAGTGCAATCGCTTGTTTATAGCATTATTCCCATGCAGATTGTTTCGTGATTATGTCAGAGAATAAGAAGAGAATTTCAAACAAAATGCCTCGCAAGGCATTTATCGATAAGATATTATAATGTGCCGTATAGTAATTGAATGTGTTGATTTGTATGAAAAAAGAAATTGAAGATATGGTAATTACATATTTAGCTGAAGAGGCAGCGTGAACAACGTTGCTAATTTCCACCAATTTCCATTTTTCCTAGAATTTCCCAAATGCCTTCCATATTTTTGGCAATAAATTTAAATTTATAAATTTATATTAAACTGTTTATTTAAAACGTTCAATTAAAGACGTGCTACCCGATGATCGGTTAAATGTTAATTGTGATCAAATTGTTTTCTGAAATTTTCATACAAAAACTGAACGCGCGACAAAATAGCGTCTGACACTCAGTCTCATGTCCATAATACGCCCCTCACTAACACTTCTTCCCAGTGTGTTATAACTATTGTTTGGCTCGTTTGCTCTGCTTAATCTTAAATATTTGCTCTGTTTCTGCTTTATCCCCATTCTGACCCGGGTTTTTCTCCGATTTTCCTTCGGGTAGAGGCGGATTTCTTATACATGTTCTCTAGGCTCTTGGCTAGGGGCGGCGTCTACTTAAACAATAAATCTTGAATTTATTTGAGTTATTTTAATACTTACGACTTATAAACACTATTTTCCGAATAATCTATTATTCGATAATAATACATACTTGTGAAATAAATTTTTTGTGTTAAATTACAAATTTGTTGGTATTCTATTAGTATTATAACACATAGCTAACTTTTTATCTTATCTAGGAGTTTGCTGAAATTTTTCAGTACACTCCTGCCGTAGGGCCCTTGATCAGAATCGATGGGATGGTCCCTAGCTTGCTTCTGGTGAGTAAGTTAATTGTCCTCCACGTGGTCATACGCAGTTTGTAGTGCTTTTTTGGCAATCAATTTATACTTATATTTACTTTATAACCAAGAAGTGGGGGAAGTGGTAACACCTGATTTTTTTGTGGGGTTTTAGGGCTCGTCAACGGCAAGATCATTAGAGCCCTCGCTAGCACTCATTCTACTCTCCACTTCCATGGTGCCCGCGTTTGCCCGTGGCATACGTCGAAGGGCAAATCGCTCGACACCCCTGATTTGAAATTAGAGATGCGTCACATTCTCATTTATGTTTCGCACTCTTCATTTCACTCTGGACCATGAGTATCCATTTTTTTTTTGTGGGGCTTTAGGGCTCGTCAACATCAAATGTCATTAGAGCCCTTAAAACTTGTACAGGTAGGGAAAGTGCAGTTACGCACTAGGGAGAGCCAACATGACTCTCCCCGCGTGTGGGACTCGCCGAATGACTCAGCCATACCCACTAAAAACCCTCCTGAATTACAACTCAAAACTGAAATCCCAACATATCTCACTTTACTAAAAAACAGTTTTTAAAAAAAAGAAGAAGAGGAAAGAGGAAAATGAAAGATACCCTAACCCTATTAGAGTCGGGATCTAAAAGAACAAGAGGTGACCAAGGAAGGTCAGAAAAGAGAAAGGAAGGAACATGGCATAAGTAAGTGGAAGCAATGCCAGACTCAGCTCGGGGCCCCGTGTTCGCCAAACACGTACTTACTAGATGTAAGCCCCCTGGGGGGAGGGGAAGAAGAAGAAATAGAGGAAAGAGAAGAAGAGGAAAATGAAAGATACCCTAGCCCTAATAGCGTCGGGATCGAAAGGAACAAGAGGTGACCAAGGGAGGTCAGGAAAGAGAAAGGAAGGAGCATGGCACAAGTAAGTGGAAGCAATGCCAGACTCAGCTCGGGGCCCCGTGTTCGCCAAACACGTACTTACTAGATGTAAGCCCCCTGGGGGGAGGGGAAGAAGAAGAAATAGAGGAAAGAGAAGAAGAGGAAAATGAAAGATACCCTAGCNTACTTACTAGATGTAAGCCCCCTGGGGGGCATGAGTATCCAAACGGCTCTCGGTCTATGTCCGGAATGAGATCGGTTTTTGTTGGGGGTCCGTGACCGGGGTTCAGTCTGATTATCCTGTTCTATTATGCATAATGATAGTAGAACCGATATTGATCTATTCTGGTGACGGGATATCAAAGTGGACAGTTGTTGTTGATCAAAAGCAACTTCACACAACCCTCTTATACACTAGAACGTCAAACGTATATGACTGCGTTTAGAACACTTGCTAAATGATGTCTTTTCCAATACCAGTTCCGACTCTTGTATGATTTTAATTAAATAATTTATTTTATTTTGAAATGTTTATTTTATATACTTTTTCAAATATTTATTTTAATCGTTAACTTTTTAGCGAACATTAAAATTTTGGTAGTCGGGTATATTTTCTTTGGTTTTATATATTTATACAGTTTTTTTACTAATGAAAAAGAGTTCGCTTTTATTTCAAATAAATTAATTAATAAATATTACATCTTGTTCATGTTTGTTTGATTTTACGGAACAAGGTTTTGCCAACTACACAAAATTTCCAGTATTAGACCATATCCCCAAATGCATTTTTTAAAAACTTTTTATTTCAAACACATTTTCAAACATTACATTTTAACTGCTTTCAAAACATTAAACTTTATTGACGCCTATCTCCTTTTCTTTGTCGCATTCTGCAATACAAGACTCTCTAAAATATTTTATCTCATTCCATTGCTATTGCACTATTCTCTTTGCACTAAATTTTCCCGCTGCATATCTTGGCCGCCATTGCGGTGTTGTCCATCCCTGCCAATCACTTCATCCATTAGCAGTACGTATATCATTCATCTAGCTTAGAAATACCGCGTATAACTCATATTTCTTCTTTTTGTCTATTGACGTTCTCTCCTCTCTCATATATAATAAATATTCTTTCATAAATTCTTTTATATACTGTGCTCGCTGTGACGCATAAAGTGGGTAATCCAACAACACATGGTCTGGGAGTCTCTCTGTCTTCTTGACAATCACACTCATTGTCGTCTTTCTTCCCGAAGCGCCTTAAATAATCCCTGAAGTCACCGTGCCCTGTTAGAAATTGCAGTACTACCTTCATCAAGATAAACCATTTCTTTTGCATTGGACCTTTCCTTTGTACATGAATACTTTTCTCAGATTGCAAAGGGGTAAATCCCATTCGTGTCCTTCGAACTGCGCGCCCTGCCATGTCGCTCTGTGCTGAGAACGTTCGGCCTCTCCTAGACGCGTGGGTGGTACGCTCAGCTGCCGTCAGGATCGCGATGGGCGAGGCAAGTCGCTGAGTTAGTGGTAGCGTGGGGTGGCGCCAACACCGCGATGCGGTGGGTGCCAGAACTCCTCAGGAGTACAGATGTAGTCAAGAGAGAAGGGAACACTATTTTGTTTTTTTAGAAGTTTCCAAATTAGGTGACATTGGAAGCAATTTTAATGTACTCTTGCGATTGTTCAAAACTATCTTGTATTTTCCCTTCCGGTACGGTATTTTCTCAATCGATTTAAAACAAACAAAAATCTTAAAAGAAATGTAATATTAATTAATTTAAAAAAAATTACCAAATTTAAAAAAAAATCATTAACGTATTTTTCCTTGTATTTTCTGTTTATTACTTAGAGATAAATAAAATATCGAAGATTTTGGGTTAAAAGTTTGAATCTGATGCCCGAAACGCATTTATTTGCTGAATGGCGTAATTTTGGTGGTGGTGGTGGTGGGGTGTGTAAAACGGGCAGAAAAGCGAACTCAGATTAAGATTATTCGACACGTACGTCCTTACAAAGTACGTAAAAATTGATCTAAATTAGTTTACTTCAGTTTAAATTGATTCCTTCAATAAATTTTAACAAGTAAAATTAAATTAATGTAACAGTCTCGCCATGACTTTAAATATTTTTATTACTTTATCTGTAACGTACAATGTGTTCCCATGTCAAACCTAACCTCAAATTCGGAAGGAGTCGTGGTCAAGTCGTGTAGGTAGAGCAGTGGAGCATCAGCTACGGTGAAAAAATGAACAATCATGCAGTTCGGGTCTACAGTTTCTCACATACGAGCTGCAATATGTCCTCTTATGTACCTGATATTTAGATCCATATTTTTAACATGTATAGTAGGTCGCTTAAACAGATCGATGCGTCAGGTGTGGAGGAAACGCGAACTACTTGCTCTCGCCACCTATTTCACTTCAGCTGGATCGGCTCGAACAGAATAAACATCAGTCTATTGTTATTATTTTTCTCCCATGCCAGAGATGGAATGTACCACACTTAGGATTACCGAAGAAAATATCTAGATTGTAGTAGGTAGTGTGTAACGGTGTGGTGGGGATGGGCACTGTCTTGGAACTGCAGTAGCAACAGGAAATTGGAAAAGAAAATAGAAGCAGAGATAGAGTGAAAATTCCAGGAAAAACTCAGTTGGGTACAGGAGGTCACATTCTTTTTTCTTATTATTATTTAATGTTATATTTACATCTAATGACACTAGACGACGATGAATGATATTTTTTATTCTTGAAACACCATTTGTTTCATCTTGATTCTTCTTTCGTGTTCAGTTCAATAGGTCAACACAGGGTACATGTACAGTTAAAAATTAACAACAAAATGTTGCACCTAATCTCAAATTCCGGACGTTCAGGGTACAGGGGTAACATGTACAACCAACAAAAAGATGTCGTACCTAACCTCAAATTCTGGACGTGATCGTGGTCCAACTCTCATTTTGAAATCTCACGCCAGGTGGGGCGGCGGCGGCGGCGTCTGCGTGGGCGGGTGGCGGTACGCGCAAGACGCTGGCGATCGATGGTGAGTAAATGACCCTCAGAAGGAGCGGGATCCCCTCATCCCCCGCGCACGTGGGGGATCAATACGCCGCCATGTAGCTTTCACCCACGTCGCCGACCCCTCTCCCCTCCAGTTCCCACACCAATCGCGTCAGTACTACAACAATAATCTCCATCTGTTATAGAATTTGTAGTGAGAAAAATGTTCTTTAAAAAATAAAAAATGCTGAAAAAAGCAAAAACGATGAATTAGGTATTTCAGATTGATTTGAACCGGGACGTAATATATTACTTTTTTGTTCAAACAGAAGACCTAATTAAAATTACGTTTTGCAGATGCATCAAAACTTTATCATTTTTACTTAACATTTTAATTAATGCTTCGCCATCTTTTTTTCGGTATACTATAAATATCTTAATAATGCAAGATTAAGATATGAATTCAAAAATATTTGTATTGAAATACGCATTGCTTGTAGGACTGTTAACGTTTTTTTGATTTTTCAAATAAATTCTTGTTTTCGCGGATTTTCGTGTCATTATTATGCAATGCAACTTAGTGAAACTTCGTTGGCAAACTCTAGAAGCTACACGTCTCACTGACACACGCCATTAATTTGTATTATGCTGTGTACATAAACAACACATAGGAAGTTCAGTGTCGTGGCGTTGCCTAACTTGTTACTGCGATTATCAAATGATTTGAATTATAAGAGTTCTGACGTAAAGTCGATACTAAGCATAGCCAAGTTTCAGGACGAAAATGACATCACAAAATATGGAATGACTTAACATCATCAAGCATTAAATATAAGGAGTTTATTTGTACAGAAACACTACTCCAGTTACTGTCATAGTTAATTTTTACTTTGTAGATCTAACTGCTTTTCACGCTTTTGGTACTTGGCTTTATTTACTGACATTCGTGTTTGAAAGGAGCTACATTGTATTGTTTGCGCCCCCAACCGTTTTTGTTTTAATTTTTTTAAAAGCAAATATCGTACTAAATTTATCCGAACCTTGATTTTTTAGTAAATAGATATTCCTTCCATGACTTTTAAAACTTTTGTTATTAATCTCGAATTTTCAACGCGGTTAATATCTAAGATTCATTTTGGAGTAATAAATAGATATTTAAAAAATATTTTTCCTTGATCGGAATTGATGGGATTGTCCCTTGTTTGTATCCGAATAGTACCTTAGTTCATTATCCCCATATATAAGTAATCACACGCAGTTTGCAGTTGCATTTTTGATATTAAAATTTATTTATTTATTTATTTTCCTTTTAAAGTTTCTGAAGACATATCAATACTATTGCCTCTGAATTGGTGGAACCCTCCCACCTAGATTCGAAACACTTTTTTATTTGACCCTTGATTTCCTCATTCACACATTGCTAACTACCACGTTATCTTTTCTTTGTAATTTATTACATAATTTCTAATAGTAGAAAAAGTCCTAAAACAGTCGTATTCGAAAATGAGACCATATTAGATGATTTTTTTAAATTCTAAAACATCTATATGCTCTGAATAAATGATATAAAACAAATTTATATTATTATATTAAATTTCTTCATATCCGCGGTTAAAAGCATCCTACTGCACCAGTGCTTCTACAATGTTCAAGGATTTATTGATTTTAATAAAATCCAAATTCGTCTTGTACTTTAACACGCTGTTGCTGTAGTACTTCCAAAATCACTCATAACAAATGCAAAACTATTTTCGTGCATGCTAATGTTTTTCCTTATTATTCATGTAAATTCATTTTTATATGTACTCAACCTTGGCACGGTTTTGTACATTAATTTTGTAGCCCCATCCCGGTCCGGGATTTTCTCTGATACAGGCGGATATTTTATACAAATTCACTAGGTTCTTTCCTGGGGGCAGCATCCATTGTAATAATAAATCTCGAATTTATTTTAATACTTAAGATTTATAAACATTACTTTCCGAATAAACTTTAGTTCGATAATAAACTTGTGAATTTTTTTTTGTTAAATGCAAATTTGTTGGTATTTTATTGCTATTATAACACATAACCAACTTTTTATTCTTATCTTCATTAAAAAAAATCAATCCGCCTCTGCCTTAGGGCCCTTGATCAGAATTGATTGGCCCTTGCTTGCTTCCGGAGAGTAAATTAGTATATTGTCCTCCATGTGGTCATATGCAGTTTGTACTGCTGTTTTTGACAATAAATTTATTTATTTACATTTTGTATTAAAATTATATGGTAAAGAAAGCAAACGAAAACTGCGTATGAACTCATGGAAGACAAAAACCCTATGTACTCTAGCAAGCAAGGGACCATCCCATCACTTTGAATTAAAGGACCGAAAGGCAGTGGGGGATTTCTGCGTCCCAAGACAAAATCATTACTGTGTTGTCCCTAATATAAGAACAAAAATAGTTACTTGCTTGTTAAATCTATATAATATTTAACAAATATTATGTTCAACAGATTATATTGGTGCAGTTATTTCACAAATACGTACTATAATCGGTTTATGAACTCAAATAAATTACTTAATAATCGTAATTATTAATATCGCACAAATTCGAGATAAATAACAACGATAGTGTTGATGACACTGTCCCCTAAAGGTATCGGCACTAGACCCGTCCGTTGTATAATCTAAATTTGTGTGTAAAAGTTGTTTATTCGTGAGTATAACATATAAACACAAAATAAAGTTACAATAAAATGTGATATTATTACCTTCGTGTGTATTCTTTGAAAATCTTAATGATTTATGATACACTAAATAAAAAAATAATAAAGAATGATTGTGTTTATAAGTGACTGAGCGGACTTATATGTGAGGTGACGGAAAATTTAACTTCAGTTATTAGAATTATGAATAATAATAAACTTTATTGTGAAAAATGCAGTTACTAACTGCGCATGACCATGTGGAGGATAATAAACTAATTTACTATCCAGAAGCAAGCAAGGGACCATCCCATCAATTCCAATCAAGGGCCCTAAGGAAGAGACGGATTTAACATTTCAACATACTCCTAACGATAAAAATAGTTCGACACGTGTTATAAAATTAACAAATACCAATAAATATTGTATTTAATAAAACACAGAAAAGTCATTTCCCAAGTACGTATTATTATCAAACTATAAATAATTCTGAAAGTATTGGGGGTGATATTATTATATAGAGGGAACTAAAACAGGGGGTTTTGTTTTCAAATATTAAGTTAATAGTTTAAGAACAAAGTCGTTACTAAATTTCCATTCTGAAACCCAACTTTTTTTGATACAGCTGTCGTAGCCAGACACCGCTCGGGAAAGACGGTGAATTTTTAACTTACGCATTACAACAGGTGGCGCGACCCTTGAAGAGAGTTCAAGGGAGGTCATCTACATCAGGGAGAGGGTTCTATGAAGTGGAAAATAATCTTTTCTACTTGGGTTGGAACAAGGTAGCATAGCATGTACTAATAGAAATGTAAGATATATTATCAAGATTGGGAGAAATTTTGGTCGAACATTTATATTACAGAATATTTTATGTAAATAAATGTTGGCAATATTCCGGGTAAAACATACATAGCAAAAAAAAGTGATAAGCCATTGAAATATTGGGCAAAATTTACTAAAATCTTCTTGATAACAGTGCATGCAATATTCAACGTATCCGAATTTCCTTTTTAGTTTTTATACTGCTCCGTAGAAGTTTCTATCTGAAAGTTTCAAGCTTAAATTCATTACAATCATTTCAATGTCCCTCTGGTGACTCAGGTGGTAGCGTTCTTGCTCTTGACCAACCGGGTTCGATACCCGGTGGACCCTGAAAAATTTGTGGCTTTTCACATGAACGTCCCAGTTCATACTGTGACTACTGAAAAGCGAACCCTCCTTCCTCTATCCACTTCCTCCTACTATCAATCT
Organism: Laupala kohalensis; assembly: GCA_002313205.1. Lineage (NCBI taxonomy): Eukaryota > Metazoa > Arthropoda > Insecta > Orthoptera > Trigonidiidae > Laupala > Laupala kohalensis. The sequence continues at coordinate 199,612 of NNCF01129495.1, forward strand.
CTAACTATTACTAGTTACTTCTACTAACCCCTCTACGTGGGCCATGTTGTTGGTAAGACGAGCTAACCGGGCCACCTTCTAACAATGACCTACCACCCACCTTCTACATCCTATCGCTCCATGTAGATAAATTTCAATAGCACGCTACATTTCCCATGTACAAATACTACAATGAAAAGAAAAAAATCATTACCATGTGGCCGGTTTCAATCCTTGGTACAGACTGAACAGGCTGAAAGAAAATGTGCTTGTGTAAGGTGATGTACTGTATATAGGAAATAAGTCTCTGTGAAAGTAAAGGGCTACGTGCCAAGTTGTTCATCATGAAAGCCATGGTTTGATTCCTACAACAGAACTTTTCATTTTCGTCAACACCATTTTTGATTTCCCGGTTGTCTCGTAAATATTTCCGATTTAATCTAGCTATTTTTAGTGAGATATAGTTTCGTCCCATTTCTCCTCACTTTATTTGGTATACCTTGGACTACTAGATTATTTCGTACTATCGGGATTAAAACTCTTGTTATATTCAAGTGCAGTGGCGTAAGCAGACCTCGGAATCTTGGGAGCGGGATCATGCTTTACAGTCTCTAGATTATAGTGAATGATATAGTAAATATTCCAGAAAATATTTAGAATCTATATTTATACTACATCTTTAAATATTTTAGTTCTAGAAAATACTGTATTATTTGTTATTGAAGGAGCTCGGACCCGCGTAGTACATGACGTTCATGTTTCATCTTCTTCCTCTTTGTCCATCTTAGCAATTCCCTTTGCATTTCTCTTTGGTTAAGGAAAAACGAGTGAAACTACGTACCACGGAAGTTCAATACGATATTAATCTCTTTTATTACGTGGGCAGAAGAAGTGACCTCCGTTACTACAACTTAGCCTCCCCTTCACTATTGTTTCATCACGCAGACAAAACTCTGCTTATGCTGGCAAACACCGTGAGCTCTAGTCATTGCGCGCCTCCGCCTTCTTGTGTCTGCGGTGGAAGTATTCGTCTTTTGTCGATCGATCGGTGTGAACAGGTGAAAAACGCCTTCGACGTACTTGGAACGAACTGTTACATGTTTGAGCAACTGTTATCCAAGGAGGTCACAGAAAAATTGGAATTAAACATCGACAAAGCGATTACATAAGTTGTTAGTTCTTGACCATCTATTATATTATTGAGGATTATTTGACAGTTCATTATTATTAAGAACTTGCTGACGTATTGGGCATTTTGTGTCCTTCTTCAAGGCTCGTAGTTTATGTACAATCGCAGTGGATGATCGTCATTCTCATAGCTGTCAGTTAACGTGTGCTGAACGTGTAACGTATACAATCTTTACAATTATCATCAGATTGAGTTTAAAGCACGTACAGACATGACACAAAAGACATAGATAACCTGATATGTCTATGTAGAGATTAATAATCCTAGAGGTAACGACATAAAAATGAATAAAAGTTATAACTACATATTCAAATATTTTCTGGTATTTATGAATTTGTATAACGAAATTCTGATGATTGCTTATAGGTATTTACTCATTACTAAATAATTACTTTTATGAATTAAAAGTCATGTATGTTTGAAATATGTGCGCATTGTGGCATCAAATTCAAATGATTCCAGTTTATTACTATTGAATTTTTTATTGCATCAATAAATACTGCTCTTAACACAAGCAGGGTGTGTCAGAGCGGTGTATAATAAAATGAATGTTTGTCAAAATTCACTTGAATACTTTTTTATCATCGAACGTTGTTGCGAAACTCGATATTTTGTGTTGTTGAAATGTCTGTAAGTCGAACTTCTTTTCTGTTTCCAGGAAGAACGTTTTGCTGGAATCGAAGGGGAAGATCTCTTGGAGAATCTTGTCTTTCATCATTTTCACATTTTGTCACACATGAAATGGATACGCCTTTAGTGTTTGCAACTCCTCGGGTCCAATACTGCTACAAATGTATCAACTCGCCAGGTTAGTTCAGAAAATAAAACCAGTTTGCATAAAATAAAATAATGTTAATAATGATGTGATTACATTGACTCGGCATGTGCTGATAAATAATCATGAAGTGGTTCATTCGTATTAGTGAAATTTTTGTTATACTAGCAACACAAGAATCAACTTTATTGTGGTAATAATACTTTGTACAATCGATTCAAAGTAGTGAGGGTTATTTGTCCCTTCAATTGAATCGTTGATAAGTTCAACGTTTTAAACAATCACCAATGTGCGTTTAGAACGTTGTGTATCAATGTTAATACGAGCGCTCATATACTGCAAGTGAGTTCGAATTTGATAGATGAGAATAATTCCCTATATAGAGCCTTAGTTATACATTTCTGATTGGACTTGGCCCACTGGAAATTATAATGATTTATGTATTGACATCATTCTCGTCTACAGTCATATTGATATAACACCGACCTTTCTCTGTAGACAATTATTTATTGTCTCTCAACGTTTCAGCAGAGATTCCTGCCACTGTCAGGCGAATGTACGTTTTTGATTATATAAACGAGTATTGATATATCTTGGTAACAAGTTGAAAACAATTTAAACACAATATACAAATAATAAACAGTGACATAGAAAAAATAAATGATTTGAAAAAATAACAACAAACCATCAAAGAAGAAAATCATTCTAAACAAGTATAAATTTTAGATAAGTTATCCGTGTCTGTTTGTAAATTTGTAATATCAAAATAATGATTTTTTCAAATTTATTTTATGAATCATTTATTCTTACTTTCTGTATCGCATGTTTGAGGAGATATTTGGTGCGCATTTCCCATAAAAGCGTTTGAAGAAACGGAATATGTAAAGATGCGGGTATATATTCTAATTTTTAAGAAGACTATCGCGAAAGTTTCATTTGATAAATTTGATTTATTTTTCTTTAAAAAACTTAAGCGGAAAAACATGTGCAATATTGAGTAGCATTATGCTCTGAGGAACTTGTCCAATTCCAAATTCATTATTTGAAATTGTAATAAAAGTTCAAGCTGGAAATCAACATTTAAGAGGAGTAACTGAAATTTTGTTTTTTAAGAGACGGAAAGTGAAGGATCTTTTAGGAGAGGTAACGGTTCGGTGTTTGTATGTTCTATTTATTACCTTAGTGAACAGATCAGAAAATCGAGTTTTATAGTGCACATTTGATACAAGGAGAATTTCTTTAACTATTTACAAAGACGTAAAAACTATGATTATTTATTGCCTTCAACGTAGTTGTTACTTTATTACTTACAGTTTCAAAAGGAAATTTGTATTATTGACGACTGAAAAGAAAAGATGGAAAATATCCTCATTACGACTCTTTTGAAGAAGTGGATGACATGTAACATTTTTTTGTATACTAATTGATATGGTGAAATAAATTTAATTAATTGTTGTTATACATTATTAATAACTCAAGTAGATCATATGAAAAGATTCAATAAGAATATGATTTCGTCGTATAATTAACAGAGGGGGGGGGGAATGTGCCTCGAGGCAAACTTTGGCTGCTTCGAGTTAATGAGTAAAATCGCAATACAGCCAAGCTTCGAAAAGAAAATGACATTACATAATACAAAATGAGTTAATATTATCAAGCATTTGATATAAGAACTTTTCAAATGTTTTTCAGAAATATTTCTCTACATCCTAACTCTACCTCTTGATTCGAATGTCGGTTAACGGTGTGCCTTTTTGCTACACATCTTTGACTTTTTCTTTGCAGTTTTTAAAGCATATGGTATCCTTTAGAAAGTATAAAATACATTTTTTACTAGCCGTATCTATTTTGATTTATTTTTAGGATAAAATCCATACTATCTGCATCAACGATTTTAGATGTTAGAAAGTTTTTTTCTTATTTTCTTCTTTTGGGGGAATTTTTCTGCCGATTATGAGCTTCCTAGTTATTAAAACAGCTGTAAGTGTTGATGTTGAATGAGTGACGAATTTAAAGAAACATTTACTACTTGTTACTCTGAACTTATGTGGAGAACTTATTAATAACAGCGAAGTGATCAGAGGTCTCGAGATGGTGCGTATTTCAGCTCACTTAGAATAATGTATAGTGTTAAATAGCATATTGATTAGCATATGATCAATAAATTGAAAATATTGTAGTATAGTATCACCAATCTTTATTATTATAAATTAAAGCGATAGCTTTTTTGCTGACGTCAGCATCTTCAGGCTCTTTATTCAGAAGAATATTTTGGCAAATGCATTTCGCATTAATATATAATAATAATAATAATAATAAAGATTGGTGATACTATACGACAATATTTTCAATTTACTTACTAAGAATCACCTAAAATGAAAATGAAAAAACTACGCGTTGTTTAATCTGCGAGTTCGGATCGTCCGCTCATTTTCTCATAACTAGCTGTCAAGTCCATCTGTCCCTTTAACTACGCACGAAGAAGCACGACTGTCTAGAATATAAATAGTTATGAGAATATCTTAACAATTTAGGGGATGTAGCTTAGAGCTGTGACAAGTATGCTGATTACAAATTGTAGTTTAAGCTAAAGATCGCGGGTCCTGAAAACTGTGCATGTATTTTTTTAAATTGATGAGTAATTTCATCAATGTAAATTATTATTCTACAATTTAACAATGCAATCGGCGTTGTTCTCTGGTTTACTGACTGACTCACTCATTTATCAGCTCAGAGAGAAATAAATTTAGAATATAAATACGAATGATGCTTATACTGTAGGAATTCACTGAGACAGTTTGTTTTACAATATTTTATTTAACTTGCTTCGTTCATATGTATGTTACAACTTGTTACCGTTTCAAATTGGTAACTGATATTTCGACCACTTCCGAGTCTCCAATCAGCTGAAATTTTACAGATATGTGTGGTTGACATGACAATAGAATATTCTCGTGCCAGTTTATGAAAATCTACCCCTAAATGGGGTCAAATGAGGCTATATACCACACAATAATTGAAGAATGCCTGGAGAATTTCATCCTAACTTAGATGACTGACCATCTGACAACAAGCACTGTGGGGAAAAGTCAACCCCTAGGGACGAGATAGGAAGAGGATGACGTGTAAAATAATAGCAAGTAGTAGGAGAGTCGAATTTTCTGTGCTCATTTGACAAATAAATAAACAAATCTAATACTAAGTATAAAATAAAGGTTTCTTTTCAAAAATTTAAAGTAGTATTAGTAATAATGACGCTTGGCGCCTCAAGTTTTTAATTTTTTTTTAAATTTTTCTTTGAACCAATTTTCTGATGTTTAATTTTACTGAACCTTAATTTTTACTTTTTTAGTGCAGGACTTTTTTTAAAATAAAAGCTTGTTTCAAGTTTTTACGTTTATTTTATTTTCATTTATTTAACTTTCCCGATGTCTTACTGAATTATTAGCCGGGTCTTTCCGCCCTCTTCTTCCAACCTCCCGGACATGTTTTGAATCCACTGCTTAATAATATTCCTTGTTTTGAAAATTCCTTTCTGTTCAGTGGTGGATCCAAGGGAGGGGGCATAGGGTGCAAGTGGGTGCCAAAAAAAGAAAGAAAAGAAAAGATAGCAATGGATAGCCATAAAAGAAAGCTCTTTTACTTAAAAAATGGTATACCCATTTAAAGCAACTAGACGATCTATGTAGAATCTGTGTAGAAACACGACTTTATAGAACAAAAATATGACTTACTTTGCTTATATAGATTTCCACACCGACGTGTGAACTTAAGCAAAGGGCTGCGATATTTCATTATCTCTATCTTCCCGTGCATTAGGTAAAAAATTATGTACTTTATTTTCGATATGCAACATTATATTTTAATGGGATTTGGTTGTTCCCGCGTATAGGTCATATAAAATACCACTAAACATTTACTCGCCAACATTTCGATATCTCTCTCTATATAAAGCGAAATACCACTCACTGAATAAACACGAAGTCTCATTAACTACATAGCCTACAAGCTTGAAATTTGTCAGAAATATTTATATCAGGGAGTAAACGTCTGCTAAGGAAATCTTTTACGACACTTCACCACTAAGGGGGTGAAATGGGGATTGGAATATTTTATGCGTGCATCCCACCATAACTCTAAGAGGTCCTGGAGCAATTTCAACCAAACTTGATACGCAGATGACTGAATCTATGACAAATGCACTACGGGGCTACGACATCCTTTTCATCCTTTGGGTGGGGGTGAGAAGGGGATAGCGTGTAAAATTAATGAAAAAATCCGATATTACATTCGAAACCATAGCTTTTGGTGTCGCTGGAATCGATAAGGACGTTCTAGATGCTTTCTAATGTGACAGTCAGTGCGCAATATACCCCTAGCATCTGTAGGGTAGAAGTGTGATGAAGGACAGGTAAACGTAGTATAAAAACGACCGATATTGGTGTTGATAAATCGTTTTTGGGACCTCGGAAGTTAAGTGGCACCTTCATTGCAAAATACCCACAATACAGCCACAATCATCCTCTATAAGGAATGAACATCCTTTGTGTTGGGGATGAGAAGGAGTGAAATGTAAAAATAATTTAGAAGTGACATACTCGAAGACGTCAAAGTTCACAATCAGCCCGCATAAACTCCAGCATCCCTAGGGAAGTGGATGCCAAGGAAATAATATCGAATATGACATACCAGTGACGAGTCCATAACTTTCGGCGTCTATGATTTGATAGTAAAATCCCGATATTGTGTAAATCTGAACTTAGCCTTCATGAAACACCCTTTGGGTAAAGTGAGGGGGGGGGGTTGGGTGGAAATGGGTTTATTAGTATTGAAAACTAATATTAAAATATAAGAAATTAAAAATACATCGGATACTCAGGTTTAGGTTTAACGAGATGTTTAAACTACCAAAACAATTATGTTAACGAGATCACATAGTTAACTATTATTAGAGCTGGGGGCGGAATGAGTGAAACATAAAAATATCATAAAAAGACCGATATTACGGTACAGTCCATGGTTATTTTGTATTCTGAGATGAATAATCATATTTCCAATGACATTATGTACTCATCAGACCACATGAAGTACACGACGACCCTAGAGCTGGGGATTGAGAGCAGCGTGACACAAAGAATTATCAAAGTTGCCCGCTAAGAAATAATTTTGCCAAAATTAATCCCCAAGGGGGAAATTAGTGTTTTCTAAAACCTTTTTTTTAAATTTCATCATGAAAATAAGAGATTGAGGATACACACTAATACTAACAAACCTCCAAAATTAATGGATAACATTCTCAGTCGATACCAATGAGGATGTGAAAAAAATCAAATTGGAGACATATTACAGAATTAACGCGAGCAAAACTGCGAGTTCTCAGCTAGTAATTTATTTCATCAGGGCTTGCAATACCTCGCTGATTATTATATAAAGTATATCGAAACGCGGGCGAGTAAAGATTGAGTGTTATCTTATATGACCTATGCGCAAGAACAACCAAATCCCGTTATGAATTCTGAGGTCAAGAACGAGATGGAGGATATTATATTTTAATATTACCACTTTTTTCCTCGCATTAACTACCGCTAACTTTGTATAATTTCATGTAATAGTTTTAGTTTCATGTTTTGTTTTCATGTTAATTACACTTGAATTAATATTGAGTAAATTTCAAGATGTGAATAGACTCGTTAGCAGGAACGTGCGAAGTCAAAATATTACAAAAATCACGAATTATTTCAAAAACTAAAAAGACGTATTTTGTAAAAACTGCCAATCTACTTCATGCGTTATTTATATTAGAAATGTCTTAAATTGTTGTTTAAAGAAGTTAGTTATTAAAAAATTTGCGGTGAAGAGACTTGCTTACCTAGTATTCCCTTCATGGGTCCCTCCCAAAATCAAATTCTGGATGAGTGTTCATTTTTCCTCTCTGTCATGTAACAACGCAGATTCATCTTTTCAACCTTTCACACATTAAGCGGGAAATTCCATAACATATTAGTGTGTAACTGTTTTTTGTTCTTCCTTCTTAAATGCATTATCAGTTTATTTATTGAATACAAATTTGTTGATATAGGCAAATATCACTACATGTACCGAACTATTTTTATTCTTATCTTAGGACGGAAATATTAGTGTGCTGAAATATTAAATCCGCCTCTGCTTAGAACGGAATTGATGGGATGGTCCCCCGCTTGCTTCCGGAGAGTAAATTTATTATTATTGTTGTTATTATTATTATTCCTGAATTGGAGGTAAACCATTTTATCTTCTTCTCGACAAAAGTCACATCCGGTATCAGCACATGTCTATTCTTTTTGGTGATCTATCGCATTCTATTTGTCACGCTTGTATTAATATCCGTGTTATCCCTTTTTGGCTCAAGTAGCAATTCGCCCCCACCCCTTCCTCTGATCGTCTCTGCATGCCGCCTACCTGTCCTTAGCCCACGAGACGAAAGTAACAGCCGCCGCCTCCGTCTGCGGGACAATGCTCCGCCGCTGGTTCACTTCCGTTGCTGCTTCCACCACCGCCGTCGCCCGTCTCGATCGTCCGTGCCACTGACGTCATCGCCACCTCCATTGTGGACAGGTTTCTCAAATGGCATCGTCTCCGGCACCACATCAAAAGCCATTACGTTGACACGTTCTCTTGTGCCTCCCTCACTATGCAAAACATTGATGAAATGGTTTATAATATTATAGTACGTAATTGGTTTGCAAGGGATGGGTCGTACACACATAACTCATCTTGCCAACATTTCTGTTGCGTATTGCAATCTTCTTCAGGTCCCCAGCAATACATTGGTGAACATTAGCTTTAAATAAACATTGCCACGGAGAAGTTGGTAGGGAGGAAGGTGGTTAGTTAGAACCATCGAACAGTACTACTGCAACGCTCACCAGTGTACTGTGATTTAATTTTTATTTTTACCGTGATTTTCGAACTCATACACCTACGTCTTGCGGGTTGCTTACGGTGTGACGGGCCGTACATACAGGGGCTAAGTGGGCAAGAACTCAACAGGTATTATATTCGTCAGAGCGACTAGGCTTAAGTACCTCCCAAAAAAGTTTCAAATGATAGCTTGAAACGTTTCTTTACAGTGGTCTTGAACATTTATGCCCTTACACAGCAAAATTTTGAAATATTTGACTTAAAATTACTGTGAGCTTATACGGAGAGAGTACCGATCGTACATGTTTTTTGTTTTTTTGAAATCCTGAAACACCTATCGACTTCACATAGCGAAAGTAATCATAGTGAACGAAAATAGCAACGCAATGACGATAAGATTTTCACATCTTACGCGGCATTAAAATATAATTCAATAAAAGGTGCGGAAAATATTATTGCACCGGAAACGACAACCGTGTCACGTGACTCAAAATAATATGATCCTCGTGAAAGAACGATTCAAACGAAAATCTAAATGTTTTATCAATTTTCATTTCAATCCTTAAAATAATTGTCCCCGTCCAATTATTAGAAAGTAAAAATTAGTACTCCGAATTATTCATTAATTAGAACTCCTTCCATGAATATTTCAATGTTTCGTGAATACTTGACAACTTAACTTCAGTCAACGCGAATATAATACCTTAAGTGT
>NNCF01129495.1:209240-276761 GCA_002313205.1 Laupala kohalensis
ATTTATTATTTTAGAATTAGATATTTATTCAGTTAATTTTTAGGTGTCTTTTGATGCCAATCATGGAGCGACGAATTTCGGAAGTTGGTACATGCGTTCTCTAAGTCGGGTCCAAATACATCATCCACGGATTTTTTCGAAATTCAAGTTAGATGTTTCCATACGTACATCAATAGTGATTTAGAAGGAATAGTTATACAAATATAGGTTTGTACCCGGTAGCAAATCGGCGGGTACTAAGCTAGTGTTCAACAAAAATTATTTTTCGAAAATGCAAGTTCATAGAATCGATTATAGCCGTTCCTATTTATGCATTTTTATTTTTCTGTCTTGGTTAAATATTAAAATGATGTTTACATTTCTTAATAGATTAAATTTTTCAATTTGCCAATATTATATTCTCTCTGTACTTTTATATTATAAATGTACTAATTATAATTTATATTATAATATTATACTAATATTTTACATTGTAAATGAGTTTTATGACCCTGAAATGATAGACTGAAGTGGTAATACATCAGAGAGAAATTATTTTATTGCAATTTACCAAATAATACAGAACAATAACATGTACCAGGCCTTAAGATTTACGAAAAATATCACCTACACACAAAATTTCAAACACCAATGTACATAAATTACCAAACTATCACTTCGGTTATCATATATTACTTAACATTTTTGTTTTAAATAATTTAGAGCACTTGCATAAAGTAAAAGCAGGTGTCGCACTAAATAATAAAAATGAAGAAGATGACTCGTTTAGCCGTGATTACTGCTTACAGATATAACAGAATGGAAACGCACGCCAAATATTTTCGTCAAAAACTCGTGGTCGTAAATTTTCACGGTAACATCACTTTTAGTCCATGTATATGGGAAAGTAAAAAGAAAATAAGAAATGTAGTTATCGAAAAGTGTTCTACTTTTTAAAATGTAAAATATTATGAGAAAAACAATCAGTATGCACGTATATATTTTATATGGTAACTTCTATTTGTATGGTGTATTTTATATGGTAACTTCTATGGTGTATTTTATATGGTAACTTCTTTTTCGATCAGGTGTTTCAAACATATTTTGATGAAACAATGAAACTGACTCTATTTCCGAATTTCCCAAGATTGGGATGTGATGTATGTAATACCGCTAATGTAATGTATGTTTGTAATTAATGACCTAATGTTTGTAATTAATGACAAAAATTTTCTATTAACCTTGTTTATTAAAAATGTGTGTAATGATTTTTGTGAACATTGTTAATATCACAAAAACAATTGTGGGTTTTCCGTAGCGAGGTAATAATTTATTATTTAATGCTCTTTTGAATGCGAAAGATTTTTCTTTCGTATATAAATTATCCCTTTTTCCTTCTCTCTTCTTGTTTCTCTGTCTCTTGCCTTTCCGTTCCATTCTCTCTTTTTCCTTTTTCTTCTTTTCGTCCTCCCTCCTCCTCTCTTCTCCATCTCTGTATATTTGGCCTTCTCTGCTTCTTTCTCCTCCTTCATGTCTTTTCAGTATCTATCTCCGGCACCTCTCTCTTCCCCTACCTCGTTCCTATGAACCCCAGCACAGTAGAGTCCTTAATAAAAAGAGAACCATCAGGAATGACAACAAGTTTGGAGCACAAAAGTTCTCATGACAGTCATATTTACTACGTACAAATTCTTATAGCCCCATTGCGCCAACTACCACTCAGTTCTCGCTTATTATTGGTCGAATAGCGAGGAAGGGAGAGAGACACTACTCAATCATGGGACCAACTACATTTAATTCGACCCACTATGAGAAAATGCGCTCAGTATTTTCCAGTAATAAGAGAAATTCCGAATTATATTTCCGTCCGTGGCGGATCTTTTATTATTAAGGACTCTACACCATATTAGCACACCAACCTCTCTCTCTCTCTCTTTTTCCACAACCACAATCTCTCGATGTGAGGCGAAATGCGATATTCGTGCAACGCCGTTTGCTTCAAGGAGAAACGAAGGAGAAGGTTTTGCGATGTGGCGAAGTAAAGAGACGACAAAACAGCTGACGTTCGAGGACAACATACTCATGCGCATTTGAATGGTCGCATACAAAGCTTTCCATTCACCATTCTTCGTCGGCTATCTACAAGTATGCTTTGCGTACAATAATAACAGTCATCATTAAATACATGTGTCAGATAATTTTCGTTCCTTTTCTGCGCAACCTGACGGAGTAAATCTCACGAATAAAGTATCTTACTTACGGAGGCACTATCGTTCCAAGTTAGACAAATTACTGAGAAATATAATTGTTTTCTTTATTTTTATAATAATTTTTACAACACAACATTATGAATTATAATGATGAGAAGATATGATTGAATTTCTATGTATCAGGCAATAATATAGTATTAACAATTCAGGTTAACAGTGTTACACAAAAAACTTTTAGAGACTTCCAAGCTTTCATTAAACGAATTTTAAAGAAAGGCAGTAATCCGTCAACAAAAGTTAGCATACACAACCCTTGTTAGGCCTCTACTGGAATGTGCATCGGCAGGATGGGATCCTTATAGAAAATATCAAATAGAAGAATTATAAAAAAAATCAGATAAAAGCGATTAAATTCATAAACATGGGTAATAATGCGAATAATTACAAAAAAATAGAACCTCTCCAAATTCGTAGAAAAAGAGCGCGACTAGGATGTTTGTTCAACTCACTTAAAAACGAACCAGCGTGGCGGGATGTCATGGAGCGTTTAGAAAAACCGACTAGATTGGGTTGACAGGATCACTTTTTCAAAATTCGTGAAAGGAAAGAAAACACAGACGTAGGACTCGTTTCTCAATAGATCAATCAGGGACTGGAACAATTTGCCTGCGGATGTTGTTGGAGCGCCATCGAGCTCAGTAACCTTCTCTTAAATTCAAAAACGTTCTAAGAAAAGGGAAGCAGGCAAATTAAAAGGATTGGGCAAGTTCGGGAAGAATAGGTACGTTAGTGTAGATGGGAAACTAGTGTAGTGATAGTGGGTAGTGAAGAGAAGTGATACGAGGGAAATAAGTGATTTAGAAAAGGTAGGAAGGAAAATATGAAGTGAAGTGCACGAAAGGTGTAAATCGAGTGTTTAGGTCATCAGTGAAATAAAAAGTGTAATAAGTTTTTTTATCAATTATTTAGAGGTTTGAGGGTAAAATGTTTTTTATATTTATTACTTTCATATTAGTTGAATCAAATAGTTTAATGATTTATTTGACAATTTTTGATTTCAGTGCTCTGTGATGTGTATTTTTGTATTTTTTGTATTGTATTTCCTTATTTACTGCCACCGGGTAAGATCTGCCCAATTGCAGTAAATAAATAAATAAATAAATATATAGGAACAATTGTTATTCTCAATGATTTCAATACATCTTGGAATTTTATAGTGACTTTTCTTACGTATCATTGTTTGAAAAACATATATCATTAATGTTTTGATAGTTAATTAATTATCTGAAGTCTTGAATCTATCGTATTGTACTATTTTTCTTATAACTTGTAACACAATGAAATAATAAAAGACATGGGAATCTCAGTCTTATTGAACATTTTTTAAATTGAAATCGGGATGCCGTGTTTTATACAGCCTTGTTTTATATGTAATTGTGGTGAAAATGTATGTATTTACTGTTAAAAATAGAACTCGAATTGATCTTTTTTCCCTAAAAAAATCAGGAACTCTCTTGTCTCATTTAAATGCATAAGAGCATGTAAAAAACCGAGGCTTTTTGCAATTGTTTAGTGATTTATGCATCACACCTCAAAGGAAAAAGGGAAATATCTTTTTGTAATGTCCGGTGACATATAGATAAAAATGATGTAAAAAATACTACAAATCATAGTAATTCGTGATTTCGTGATTTAAAAGTTTGTCTGAAAGTAACTGTATCCTCTATAAGACGCAATGTATTGCACTATCAATTATAATTGCAATTATCTCATTTAAGCGAACGGTGAGGTTTGTTTTTCAAGTTGAAATCACAGTACGTAAATGTTTATTGGTTTATTTACGCAGTTTTAAGATATTTTAGTGATTTAATTCTTCTTACGCTACTACGACCTAAAGTGCATAAGAGAATGTGTTACAGCTTCCACATATTCCTTTCTGAAATAACAGTATTTAAAATACATGTAGAAAGGAAGTTACTTGACTCATTTATTTGAAAAGGATGCTGTTTGACTACGTGAGTCCTGACAACTGATAGCTCTGACGTATCGTGTGTTACGTAATGCTCCATCCTATATTATCACACACTATTCATACTTTTTACGCTAAATGTAGAAATCGAGGGAAACTTACGAACAACAAAGAAGCATCTGCCATATCATTCAAGTCAATAAAGAAGTCTTCCTAAATAAAAGTTATAATACAGCATGTTAGTTACATACAATTTTCTGTGCGATTTAATCGAACTGGTTTTACTAGTTTACTCTTACAAGGGTCATTCGCATTAAAACGTAAATACGTATTTGTAATGTTCATTGAATAGTTCATATTCCTACCATTTTTTTCTACCTGATAAATATTCTTACACTCAATTCTGTAAATAAAAAATTTTTGTTAAAATAATTAAATTTATTAATTCCATGCGGAATTTTGAAACGTCATAGGGTCACAAAGTTCCTAGTTTGACCGTGGTATTGTAGTCTACTTCCACACATTTTTGTGAAACGTCAGATGTTTACAAATAAAAAGTTTTTATATACGTTCAGTAGTTCCAGAAATCAGTGTATTACATTTTTAAAGGATCAACTGATGTAGAAATGAATTGAAATATTATGTTTCGCTGAGAAAGATTCATATGAGATTTTTCTTTTATTCAAATAACAATAATAATCGCAATAATTAAGACACAACAATGTTTGTTCTTATCTTCATTGGCAGAATCTTGAATGTTCCAGATGTGAGTGGAGAATGGTACAACCACACGCCTAAACCCGTAACTACAGCAGGGCACAATTGTATTCTGTATGACCAGCAGGCACACACTGATCGAGCGTTGCTGCCAATAATCCCGTTATTGTAGTGGCAATAATAATAATAAATTTATTGTCAAAAAACAGTACAAACTGCGTATGACCACGTGGAGGGAAAAAAAAACTAATTTACTCTCCGGAAGCAAGCAAGGGACCATCCCATCAATTCCGATCAAGGGCCCTAAGGCAGAGGCGGATTCAAAAAATTCAGCAAAAATTCCTAGATAAGATAAAAAGTTAGCTGCGAGTTATAATACTAATAGAATGTCAATATGTTTGTAATTTTAAGCAAAAAATTACATGTAAGTTATTATCGAACTATAGATTATTCTGAGTATAGTGCTTAAAAATTGAAATAACGCTAAAATAACACTAGTGCGCGATAGGATGAAGAAGACCTGTCTTTTAATTGACAAGTCAGTACCAAATAATGACAAGTCAATTCCAAACAGGCTGAGAAAAAGTTAAAGTACTTGAATATTAACAACGTAGTATACAAAATAAAATGTAAAGGTTGTAGTGATAGCTACGTAGGTCACACAGTCTAGTTAAAAACTAGAATCCAGGAACACAAAAGAAATTTACAATCAGTAGAACAAAGTGTAGTTATCTCACTTGGCATTAATAATGACCATTGGATTGGGAAAATACATTAATTTTGGACAAAAAAGGTAATTATTACATACGTTGTAAATCAGAAATGATATTTATAAAAATACATACGGGAGTTTGAATTTACGCACAGACACTGAAAAACTATCTGGTTTATACAGTACAATATAATATGTTTGTGTTTCTGCTTTTTTGAAAACTTATTTTGTGTTTATATATCTCTTTTATATCATGTTAATTTGTCCTGTTATGTTTATTGGTATTATTTGTTATTACTTGATCACCTGATGACGACGTAAATCCACGTCGAAACGTAGTGAGCTCTTCACAGAAATTAAAAATATTATTCGCCCATAAAAGGTCGCAACTTTTTAATTATTTATTTAATTAAAGTACCAAGACCTAGCTATTGAAGTCTGATGTGGAATGTATACACCAAAAGTTTTCCTGTCACTATTGGTGCACTATGATCAATACCAACTGACGTAAGACGGAACCTAACGGCGGTCTCTGGGTTTGGCGGTACGATTCAAGTTATGGATCTGCGCTTATATTGCAAAAGGTGTTACAGAATCCAGAGATATCACAGAATTAAATCATTTGGAAGCCGACTGCAACCCGGAATTAATTCATATGCCTACAAATACCATCGATTGTCGTGAAAATGGCAATAATAATAATGATAATTACACCATTAATTACAGAAGATATATTCGAAATGACTGTTCGCGAATGCCATCAAAGTCATCTGATGGAGGAAAAAGAATCCAACACATCACTGCAGAATGCAAACTTTTAGTTCAAACGGATTACTTGCAGAGGCACAACCTGGGGGCAAAAATTATTCAACAAAAAATTGCGTATAAATACAAACTCAATCAAGATAAAACTCCATATTACAAGTATGAACCAGAGAGTGTTTGCGAACAAAATCCATAAATTATATTTTGATCGAACCATCCTTACAGACATATCCATCCACCACAACCGACCGGATATAACGTTAATTGGCAAAAGTAGTAAGATCACATTACTCATAGACATTACAGTGCCAAACACAAATAACCCACAGAAGACAATAGCTGTGAAAATTTCAAAATACATCCCTCTCTCTCAGGAAGTTCATAAAATTGGAAGATGAAACAAGTTCATACAGTCCCAATAGTAATCTCTGTAACAGGAGTAATTACAAAAACTATATATTCTAGTTTAAATACATTAAATTTATCCCAGCACATTTACATATATCTTCAGAAAGACATCATTATTGCAACATCCAAAACAGAAAAATTTTATCTCTAGAAAATTGAAAGAGAAATGGACACTTGCCCACTTTACCCGTGCCATTTTATCAGTCAACGTTTGCTGAGAAAACAAAAGTAAACTACAAAATAATAATAATAATAATAATAATTGCAACAATTCACAACAGACCTGATGTCGTCCTTTGGAAAAGAATAGAATGAAAAGTGTCTCATCGATTTTACTGTCGTAAATTACAACAATCTAGAAAAAACAAAGAACGACAAAATATCAAAATACCAACAACTAGCCTTTGAAGTAAAAAAAAACTGAAGTGTTCAAGAGGTGGCCATAGTGCTTATCCATTAGTAGTTGATTGAATTTTTTTTTAAAACTCGAAATCAACACCAATATAATAAGTAGACTGCAACATGGCGTCCTCCTGACAGCCCACTTGACCAGAAAGTTCTTGAACCTGATATAGATTCATTCTCCCAGCAGAACTTGATTTAACAATCCACTACCGAGTGAAAATCCAACACAAGTTGAGAGAATTATGGTGATAATAATGAGTTTGAAAGAGTTTATTTATTTCACCAAAGTACTACAGGTCGTAACACAAATATTTACATAGATATTTTAAACATGTTTACAAACAAAATACAAAAATACTTAACAAATATTACGCTGACTAATTACACTTATTATACCTTATTCTATAAATTAATCTCTCTTAAGTTCTTTAGAACTTGTCAGAGAGACGGTAACTACTTTTTGTAAATTCTATTTAACTACTACTACTACCGCTCCTTACTCTGTAATAATAATAATAATAATAATAATAATAAATACAAATATGAACAGGCTGATATTTTAGAATCAACAAACGTCAAATTATATTATGACAGGTCAACAACGGACCGTACAACTCATAACAACCAACGAGACAAGAAACAAAGATTTTTGCCCCCAGGTTGTGCCTCTGCAAGTAATCCATCTGTGCTAAAAGATCAAGAAACAAAGACAACCTATTTGATAGACATAGCTGTGCCAAATACTCACAACCTTCAGAAAACAATTCAGGAAAAATATCAGAAATACAGTGACCTTAAAGCAGAAATACAAAGAATATGGAACATGGAGATAGTTTACATAGTGCCGGTAGTATTGTCCTCTACCGAAGTCATTCCTATCCCCCTCCACAATAGTATTAGCATGTTAAAATTGCGTAAGACCATTTATGTACAACTTCAGAAAGCTGTTTTGCTCAACACATCAAGAATAGTCAGAAATTTTTTGGATCATCCAGAGTGAGTGTGCTTGGTGTAGCCCGTACCTCACTACGACCAGCAGAAAAAGCTGAGATCCTAAACGGAATAAAATAATAATAATAATAATAATAATAATAATAATAATAGAACCCTTAACGAGAGTCAGTGAACTGAATTGAAACTATAATTATGCCTTGGATCATTTATAGTAGCTAGAATAAGGTGATGAGACCGAGATTATTATTATTCCAGCCCAACACACGTGTAGGAACTGTGTGAAAATCCGTGTTCCGTTGCGACTTTTTATCTCGCTCTGTGGTAGATACGAGGCGAGTCGCTGGTGTCGAGAAGAGGAAACGCGGCCTGCGAGATACGCAATGAATGCCAGTCGTTCACTGCCTCACTCGCTCGGTCGCAGCGCTTGTAAATCCATTTAGCAGAAGCGCTGCGCGCGCACACCTCATGAATCAAGCTCGCGAGAAGACGCGGAATTCTCAGCGGGAAGACCCGGGCGAGAGATGTCGTCTTATCGTGTCGATCAGGGCAGCCGAGAGGTATCAGGGGGTGTAGTGTCTTCTAAAAAAATTCCATTATATTCATATTGCATATATTTACTTTTTTTTAATTTTATTACCTCTCTAACATCCCTTTTCCTTAGCTTTTTGCTTATTACCAGGGCTCTCCCTCAGATACCGTGATCTCTCATAGTGTGTACAGCATATTTAAGTTAATATTCCTTCTTCTACATGTTATTTTCCATCTAATAACTTTTATCCATTTCTTTCTTTATCACATTTCTTACAATTAATAACTTACACGCACGTATCTCCATTATGGTGTAAGTAGTCTCGTCTCGTGTGTAATTTTCAGTTAACAGTTGTCTAGAGTTAAGTTTCCTGTCCTTTTCATTTCAAGAATCCACCATCCTCTTTCGAAACTATTTACTTCACCGTCATGTAATATTTTTGGTCCACCGTATCTTTTTCCTTTTCGCAAATACATATAGCATATAGTATATGTACCTGTCTCTTATACACATCTAGATGTGTATAAGAGACAGNTTCGTGCGTTTAGACAATTTATTTATTAACTAGGCCGACATTTCGACAGCGAACTCTATCTTCCTCAGGGCTTATTGTATACTCAATGAAATTCTATCATTAAATTATTTTATTTCTATCAGCATTTACAACAACAAACACCGACTACCATTTTGTCACTCATCATCAACCAAACAATTATAATGAGTAATAAAAAACATTTTTGATGGAATTTTATTGAGGATCAACAAAACCCTGTGGAAGATAGCGTTCGCTGTCGAAACGTCGACGTAGTCAATAAACTTTGTGCCTAAACACAAGAATTTGTTTTTACAGTTAATCAAAATGGCAAATAGCATCCCAATCATTAATATTTGTATTTAATATGTACACATATTTGTGCACACAGAGTGCCCCGCGTTATAAATTGGAAGGATGATAAAGCACAATAATATGAAAGAAAACCCATTAAGGTACACATGTCGGGAAATGTTTCGCGAAGGAGGTAAATTGACACAAAGATAGAGACGAAAAGGTGTGTGCTACTCAGCTCCATACTCATGTTCTACCTGTAATTACGCGAATCCTAGTAAGCTCACCGGACAAAATATTAGTCACCCCCTAACAAGAGTAAAGGTAGTTCTGGTCAGAGGGGAAAATTGATATAAAAATAGTCCTTTTATTTTTGTACGTATGCTTGTCATTTAAATAATATTGTTAAACTTTTTTCCAACTTTTTTCTTTTAAATTGTAAGTAAAATCTTTTCGCTCTAAAGGAACTTTTTAGACCTTTCAGTGAAATTTAACTTTGTATTTGAAATCTAATGTTTCAAATCTAATAGTAAAAGAACTATGAATAAAGAACCTTCTTAATAATTGAATATCTGCTCATATATTAAAAATCACAAAAATTAAAAAAATAATTTCCGTGGTTGTGAACTTTTTAAGTTATAATGTTGATATTCCATTTCTTGCAATAAAAAACGAAAATCACAAAAAGAAGCTAGGCAAATTTTTGTTTCATAGGCTAGGCTAGAGATAGTGTTACATTGTACCTAAATAGCAAAATATTAGTCTCTTGGGAGTGACATATATTTTGTCCAGTGAGCTTTGTCCAATGGTCTACACGCTCCAAATATATATGACTACGAAACAGTTGGCCTGGAGGTTTTTATGGTTCCCCCCTCACCTCTCGATCCCTTTCTTCCAACACCTCCACCCCTACTCCCGATCAGTAGGGGAAGAAAATATTTCAGTACTTTTTATCATACACGTTTAGTTTTCTCATACTAAGTAACTCATTAAACAGACTTTAAGAAAAATTACGAATAAATAAACAAGATAATAATAATAAATTTATTGTCAAAAAACAGTACTAACTCGTATGACCACGTGGAGGACAATAAACTAATTTACTCTCCGGAAGCAAGCAAGGGACCATCCCATCAATTCCGATCAAGGGCCCTAAGGCAGAGGCGGATTCAAAAATTTCAGCAAAAGTTCCTAGATAAGATAAAAAGTTAGCTGCGAGTTATAATACATATATAATGTCAATATGTTTGTAATTTAACGCAAATATGTTTGTAAATTTACATGTACAAGTTATTATCGAACTATAGATTATTCTGAGTATAGTGTTTAAAAATCATAAGAGTTGGAAAAACACTAAATTCACGATTTATTGTTACAATAAACACGCCCCTAGACAAAGCCTAGAGAACCTGTATAAGAAATCCGCCTCTACCCGAAGGAAAAACGGAGAAAAACCCGGGCCAGGATGGGGCTACAGAATTAATGTACACAACCGTGCCAAAGTTGAGTACACATAAAACTAAATTAATATGAGCCATACGGCAACACAATCATGCAAGAAAATAGTTTTCGAAATTGTTATAAGTTATTTAAAAAGTGCTACAGTAATGGCGTGATAAAGTACAAGACGGATTTAACTTTTATTAAAATCAATAAATTATTTTACAGTGTAGAAGCACTGGTGCATGAGGTAGTTTTTAACCGCGGATTTGAAGATATTCAAATTTTAATTAATCAATGTTAAAATGAAGTTATTTTATGTACAACGCGAACAAATCTGATATTTCTTTTCAATTAGTGTAATTTAACAATTAACGACTATACTTCGCCACGCATTATTTACGAACAATTTTGCAATATTTATTGATTTCGTGGTAATATGTTATTCATCTGTCATTGGAAGTCACCCGAAAGGTTATATTTCTTGGAGCTCGGGGTAAATTGAGCCCCCCCCCCACCTATCTCGGCGACATTGATTTCAAGTAGGAACGCGGACTGATTTTGCTCTGTTTGTTTTGGAAAGGAATTGTGAAAAGAATTGAAGTTTTCACGGATTTTACCGTTGTTTCCGTTTGGCTGTCTTGATTCTGAGTAAGGGATTATCAACGTCCAGTTAGTTCATTGTTTCTGACTGGACAGCAGAGGCGTCTTCATTAAAGTATTCATGTCCACTGGTGTGTTTTTTATTGCCACATCCATTCATATTTTGTTTTGAGATGGCGAATTTTGGAAAATTCTTCTCTATTTGAAGAGTTAATAAAGTTAAATAAATCCTAATAGCTCACTTTTATTTCCAATATTTATTCATTTGAATTAAAAATTTCTTGTCATAATAATAATATTAAAATGATCTTTGTTATTGCTATGTAGTCACTACAAATGGGACTATTCATAAAATATTTATTTTCCAATATATTATTCCTGTTCAAGAAATATGGAATATTTATTCACTTCGAAAAGGATTGAATTAGAGACGCGGATCTAAGGATACCCCATTTATGTACGCCGTAGCGAGGAGGTTGTTGTCCAGCATTGAATTGGTGGGTAATTTGCCGCACTATTGCCGTCTACCCACAGTTACAATCCACGATAATCGACGGTCACCCTTGTTATCGACACGTTGTTGCCCACGGCAGTTGACGCTGTTGGGGGAGGGGGGTACTTGGATCGAGATACGGTGCACCCTGACTCGATGACTGCACGACGTCTGAGATAACAATAGGCAATACAAGAACGAAAGAGAAAAAGAGTGAGACACGAAAATAAACAAAAAGATAAAAAAGAGTATGTACTCCTGGCACAAAGGAATTTTGAATTTCGATTCTCTTATGGAAAATTTTCTTTTTGGTTTTATTACATTTAATTTTTGTACGATATGTTCCGGGTTTTACGATCTACATAATACGAATACGTAATAGTCATCACGCCTCGAAACATGCACGGTATTCAAAGAATTTTTCCCCATTGAACTCTATACCGTATACTGTTCTTGGTCGAATATGTAAAGGCGCAATACTCAGAAAGCCGAGAAGCGAGGGTGGACGGACGCGTCTCACAGCGAGGCGGGTCTTGCCAAAATGGACGTGTACGCGTGTGCGGGTATCATTCATGCATCGACGGCGGCGGCCTCTGCTCAGAATGAATGGGAGCGAAGCGCGGCGGCGGGAACGCGGAGGGGCCATCGCCGCACAGCCCGCCGTCCTCACCCACGCGTCATCGTCGCTTCCCACGCATGCGCGTCGCCGCCGCCGCCTGGCCCTCGGGAGCGTGCGCACGACGCTCGGCGCCGCCATCTTGAGGGAGGCGCCGCCGCCCGCGCCCACCGCGACGCCGCCACAGTGGAGACCCTGCGTCCGTAGAGTGCGCGGCGGCGGGAGGCGGCGCAGCGGCGTAACAGCGAGCGACAACGAGAGACAGACAGACGAGTGCGCCGGCCGGCGATGCGGCCGTGAAGGAGCGAGCGCTGACGCTCGAGTCGCTACGCACGCCGCGTCGGGGTCGGTACTACGCGCGGAGGCGGAGGGCTGCGCTGGCGGTGGCCGCGGCAGCATGAGCGCGGGGCGCGGCCCGCGGGCGCCCGCCGCCGCCCGCCCCGCGCACGCCGCCGTCGCCGGTCCGCGTGACGCCCGCGGCGCCCGCGCCCGTCAGCGCCTCGTCCGCGCGGCGGAGGCAGCAGCAGGAGCTACGATCACGAAGCAAGAGCAGCGAGCAGCAGCTCAGACAGCCGGTCGGCGCGGTCCCCACGCGCCGGGGCAGCGCTTGAAGAAGACGAAGCGACGCGTGGCGGTGCACGCCGAGTAATCGCCTCCCGCACGCGACAGAGACGCTGGCCTACATGGAACGCGGGGAAGGTAAGGGCAAAGCGCGCGTTGGCTCGCTCACTCGCTCCGTCGCTGATCGATACTGCCGAATTGCGCGGCCCGCCACCTACCCCCGTCCCCTCCTTCTCTCCTCTACCACTCCTACCCCTCCACGCTCCACTGAACGCCGCTACACGCCCTGTTCCCACAACCAGGTGGAGGGTTGCGCTACTCCACTCCACGTCTACGCGGATCTATTCAGCGAAATATGAATGACGTATAAAACAATTATAATGCTTTTTCGATTGTAATGTTCCTGAATTTCATATTTTTCAATATTTTAGTCCCGAAAGATGAGACTTGCCGCTAATACCGCCTTCCTCGTAATCGATCCGATGTTTGCGGCCGTGCGGAAATATTACGAGCCGAATATGGCGGAGGAGCAGACTTTCGCACGGCTGGCGGCGAGAGGGCGGGCGTGAGCGGGCGCGTGCGGCGGCGTGGCCCCGCGAGGAGGCCCCGGGAATGTTCTGGATGCGCGCGCAGACCCCGCCGTTTGTTTGCCACGCGCGCGACGCGACTCGGCGTCCAGCGAGCGCCAGCGTTTCCTTGGCAGAGGCCGCCCGCTTGCGGTAAATGTCACGTCCGACTGCGACCCGGAAGTGCTCTGCGAGGACGTCTCTGTTCCGCGTGACGACTTCGCGTTGACTCCACGACTACCAACACAGGATTCGATTTTCCCCCATTACTTACTATTGTACTTTTAGATCTTTACGAAATTATTAAATATGCTCGACGTTGTGGCGATATTCTTTTGAAAATGGAGTGCTACCTTCATAGTCGTGGATTGGAGGGGGGGGGTGAGTGCGTTTCCGCGATTGGGTGAAATGTGGGAGGGGAGTACTTCATTTTTGGCTCAAGAGTGAGTTATATCCCGTATCTGATCAACAAATCCTTCCAAGTTTGCATATATTCAGCTTCTATACAGACAAAAAGTCCGCTATATTTCTTGGATTATTGGATTATAGTTGTCATTCTTATTAATACAAATGTTAACCATATGTTTAGCCGTCAGCACTGTAAGTCGGTTGTAATGGAAGAAACTAAACCATACAAAAAAATTCACCACGTAAATGTGTGTAAAACGTCGAAAGGTTCCTTTATAAAATTATGACAATTGAATAATGAAGTGTTGCTTGTAAATAAATGATCTTTCTAAATCGATAATATATTCTGAAAATAACGAAAACTTTTCATTCACATTGGACAGAATGACAAATACGAGATTAGTGAACATGATTTTCGTAGGATACTCCTACAACTGATCGGGGTCACAACTCCTCTTCGGAAGAGGGTCAGATTCGACTGTGGGGCGCAATTCCTCGGCTTCGTCTTTGGCATGGGGTCGACATCTCCCCGTAACTGTGCTTTTCCCGCCACCTACCCCGCCACGCCCGCCCAGCGGCGCCTTCGAGGTTCAGGCGGGGTGACGCCCCCGCGCGGCTGTTGGTCCATTCATAGTGGAGGAGAGGCCGATAAACGTTTAGGTCTACACAATCAAAAGCATGCGTCCTAACAGGTAGCGCTTTGTCACCAGCTTGTGTTCGAAAATGAGGCTAAGCGTTGTGAACGGAATGAAGGAAACGAGGAAGATATAGGTATAAGTGTGTTGGAAGGATCCTACAGGTGAGAGGATGATAATATTTCGGATGTGTGACAATAGGCTCTTCAAATGAACTGGTTAGTTCAGCGCGTAGGGGATAAGCGAAAGAAAGATAAAAGCAGATGGAGGAACACGAGATATGGAAGATCAATGGAATTGATTAATTTTGCTCAAACAAATGCATTTTAGGGATTATTGTATGTTTCTGTATGTTAGGATCATAATATTTTTGATTGCATGGCTGTACAAGTGAACTGGTTAGTTCAGCGCTTGGCAGAATAAGGGAAGGGAGGATACAAACGGAAGGAGGTACAAGATAATTGAAAGCTCGATGGAATTGGATATAACTTTGCTCAAAACGAGACACATTTTTATTGAAGTAACTTTCGTAAATCATATAACAAAAAAATTCTTTTATTTAGATTATTTTGTTATTTGATGATATGATTACATGGTCTCGTAGTCCAGGGACGACAGTTTTTTAATACTACAGGTGTATATTGAAATGATACTTTTAGAATAAATTCCTCTTTACTGAGACATTTTTGTTTCTGGGAGATATTCCTTATAGGAATACATAAAATAGAAGTAAGTACTTCCGGAAATATGGGTACCCTTCCCCAAGGTTGGGGTCGTAGTTCCAGGTCGTATTTACAATGAGACTGACTGTTTTAGTACTGAAAAGAATCAATCTTACTCGCTTATTCATCTTTGTCAGTTGTTCATCCGCTATTATGTTTTATGATGTGACATTAATCACCGCGTCATTGGCCATAGCGGCATTCGTTTGCGAGAATGAGAGAGACAAATAGAGAGAAAGAGTGTGCGAGAGAGTGTTGGAAAGATAGAAATGTGAAACACAACAGATGGGAGGAAGATCGACTGCGATTCCAAGTCATCGACGAGCGTTCAAGCAGAGTTGGAATGAAAGGATAGGGGCGGAGCCAAGAAATTTTCCCCCTCATGACTTTTCCCTTCACTTCTACATCTTATGTTTATTCCCACCTAGGGTAAGTAATTCTCTCTCTCCGGATTGTAGTCAATACTTATTAAAATTAAGCATTAATTAAATAATTATGTTCCAACATTGTTCCATGGAATGTATCTACCTCATCATAAGTCACTATAAAAAAATTTTCATAAGGTAAATAAATTAAAACTTGTTAGACAATTTTATAAGGGGCGATACATATACTGTACATAGTATATCAAAATTAATAATAAATTACAAAAAATATCAGGTCCTTTTAAATGCCTTGTTCCCCCTGAATATCATGAAATTTTCTTGACTATTTCGAAAGTAAGGAATTGAAATATGACAATACGAGCGTCAAAACTTTTTTCCCGAATTACATTTTATTTAATTCGAACACTGCTTTTAAAATTGTGTGGTTCCTAATGTCAACACTGTGAGGACTGTCTGTTGCAATTGACTTTTTAGTTGTTCTTGACAAAAATTAACACTTTATTTTAAAGGGATTTCTCTCTAAATATTAACTGTTATTAGGAGCTAAAATTATATCTTTAAATATAACTCAGCTTAGAAACTTCAATATTTTCTAAAGCAATATCCATGAGTATTCACAGTGACATTATCCAGGTTATTTAATAAAACTTTCCTTATTCATCATTTAATCCAAAATCCCTCATATACTTTATAATACTCTTGATGATCAATATCAAACAATTTTAAAGATCAAAGTTTTATCTCACCAAAAACATTCTTGTAAAAGAATCCGAGTAGCTGGTAAAAATGTTTGTTACCTAAAAAGCAATGAGATTTAGAAGTACGGTCTTCATGTTAATATTTACTTATGAAGGTAGCCAGAGAAATGTTTCTGAACCAAATATACTAACATAACTCTGATTCTCTGGTCACTTTGAAGCGCGCATTTTTCTCCTTGGTTATAGCGGGATGCGTAGCCAAAAATTCATTTCGGAGGGGGACTAGACTTCTTTCCAAAAATGTATTAATAACTTTAAAGCCATTTTTCAAAATATTTTGTATTTATGACATAATTAATTATTTACTTTGTTAATTAACTAATGAAAAACTAATAACATTTTATACATTTTATACTGGGTGACGGTGAGATTTGAAAGAGTTTTCAATTACAGACAGTTTTCAATAACATTGTTTTCCTCTGTAACATTTTATACAGTTAAAATTTATTAAAATATAGAAATTCAAAAGGGGTCCGGACCCCCGAGCTCCCCCCACTTCCAACCTAGATTACGGGTCTGGTTTCGAATATAATTTTAAAAACTAAATACA
Source organism: Laupala kohalensis (assembly GCA_002313205.1). Lineage (NCBI taxonomy): Eukaryota > Metazoa > Arthropoda > Insecta > Orthoptera > Trigonidiidae > Laupala > Laupala kohalensis. The sequence continues at coordinate 226,453 of NNCF01129495.1, forward strand.
TTCAGTATACTTCGAGGGAAAAAAACACTTTTGAGATATAAATTTCCGAGAAATTTTATGAAAATTTAAGTAGTTATTGCTTGCTGAGTTTTCATTTAGCCAACATCTAGGCGAGGTCTCGGAATGGCGGGTGATCCCTTCTACCGTACTCTAAGAAACGAGAGTAAAAGAGAAGTGTCGTATGCGTATGGTCAGGTGGACCGTAGCTCAGGTGGTAGTGTTCTAGCTCGTAGTTAGGTTCACATTTGGGTAGGGTTCAATTCTCGGTGGGGCCAGAAAAAAATTTGAAGCTTTTCACATTTATGTTCCAGTTCATATAGCTGTGACTACTGAAGAGCGAACCCTCTTTCCTCTAACCACCTCCTACTATTCCTAGTATCAGTAACTCTAACTATTACTAGCAACTCTTACTAACCCCTCCAGATGGGCGAAGTTATTGGTAAACCTAGTTACCCGGCCTACCTACTAACAATGACCTACCATCCAACTCCTACCTCCTATCTCTCCATGTAGATAAGCTTCATTTGCATGCTGCATTTCCCATTTACAAATACTACAATAAAAAAGTGTCGTGTATATCTGTGGGGGTGGAGTGGTGGTTAAGAGGGGAGAGGAGGGGGACGGTTATCGGGAGTTGGAGAGAGAGAGAGAGAGCTCAGCAACTTCCAACGGCTCCTAACAGATTGTTTGCGCAAAGAGAAACCGATTGTGTTGCCAACATTATGCGTTTACCTTTTGATTTCCCCCCATATTGTGTTTTTCTATAGCTTTCCTCCCCTCCGCCTAATGAAGAATTTTTGAATATCGAAAAAGGAGAGAATAAAATGAAATATTAAAAATATACTCTTCCGTGTTTGTCATCAGATATTTATCTTTTTCTGTATATCTTGTGAGCTCATTTCGAAGTGGGGCCAAATATGCGTGTATTAAAAAAATTCATTGAGGAATCCGCTATCCGAGATGATTATATGTTCACCTAAATAGCTTATATATATATCAACATCTTCGTCCTCTGCGAGACCCTTTTGTAAAATTTTGGCACCATTGTATATTTCGTATTTTCCGCTTAGGATGTCCTGTCTTCGCTTGTTTTCCGTGGATTCCTACGCTGCTTAATGAATTGTTAGCTTCCTGTTATATATAACACATTACCGAAAAATAGTATTGGACAGTGTAGTGCTTTACGTCTTCTTCACTTCTTCTTTTCCTTCTTCTAGTTCTTGATCCTCTGTTTTGCTCCTCCAATCCCTCAACTGCAATAAATTCCGAGCATCCTTTTCTACTGCATCCTCCCATCAGTTTGAAGGTATTCCGTAGTCATATTTGAGTATTTTTTGTATTGTTTCATCAAACAATTTTTTCAAGTGTTCAGCCCACCATAGTCCTTGAAAATGTATGTTTTCTACTACATTGTGTTCCTTGTACACGTCTCTGACTACGTAATTCTTATTGGTACCCGCAATAATTCTTCTCCTTGTATGTGCTCAAATATCCTTCTCAAGATCTTTCTTTTGAATATCTGTATATTTGGATTGTGTATTTGTATCGAACTTGTATTGATTTTTTTAAGAATTCAGTTTCCATGGTCAAGCACTACGTATTGATCTACAGATTGAAACACAATATACGAGTATTGTTATTGAGTTGTACTGCATTTATAAAAAGTGTGGGAGTTTGGATTTACTGACCTACACAGAAAAACTGTGGTGTATTTACAATTTATTATTATTATTATTTTATTTTTGATTTAATGTCTTCCACCCAACCATGACTTGGATGAGGGAAGTGGGAAGGAGATATGTTGTAGTGCCCGCGAACTTTGCCACGAGTAAGTGAGGGAAACCCCAGCTGAAAACCTCATTCAGTTCGGTCAAGCAGGGTTTGAAATCACGTTTGAAAACACAAAAATATATTGAGATCATTCAGAAAAAATGTCGTTAGTGATAATTTATTTGTTCATTTTGCTCATATTTCGTAGTAAATTGATTTTTTCTTCAGCGAAAGACTCCTGGTATTTTGATGGAACCATCGTTTCATTTCCTCAAATACGACGTATGAGGAAGGGAAATGAGGCCTTCACCAGTTCACACTGGGTGACGAGTGTAATTCTCTAATGGAGAAGTCGGTTCATTTCAGTTGGAGGCGGATATCCTAGTTAACCATGTGTTTCTCCTCTCGTAAAGAACAGCTTCTCTGTGCTCTTGTGATCCTCAGAGTAAAGGCTGCTGATTTAACTCAGTCACACACTTATAGGAGAATGTACATACTTGTATTCTCTCAATATTATATACTATCTAATTGAAACTGAATAATGGTAGAAATTGAGTGAAACTAACATTCTGTACGAAAATATGAACGTTTACTTTTATTTACCTCGACCATTTTATTTTCCTGAATAACGTGGCATGTACTAGATACGTGCTAGTTGTAGGCAAGTTTTAGTCGGTTTCATATTTAGCTTTATACAATTTAAACAGGACAGCAGACCAGTTATGAATAGTATATGATAATGTTCAATTCCCAACAAATATTGTTTATACCTGCCTGGTCAGATGGGTCAGCGCTGTTAATTATCAGGACTCAAGTAGTAGAGTAAAATATTTTTCAAGTTTAGTAGTAATTTTCTTGATATAGTTTTTAAATGCTGTCATCTCAAAAAAAGGTGAAATAGTAGGAAATCTTCGAAACATCTTTTATTGAGATAATAAGTGCGAAGGTTAATTTGTATGATTTACTCCGTCAGTTCACGCAGGATATTTGCGTAATAATGGCGTATTGTCATGAAAGAAAACTGTTCATAATGTTTATTAGAATTGGTTTAAATTTATTTTGTTTCTTGATACCTTTTGAATATTACGTCATTGTGAAACGCGGCAATGTAATTTAATTGTTGTATCTCTCTCATCAAATCGTCTAATTATGCAACGTGAGTTATGTAGTATTAAATTATGTAGTATATTTACGAAATACAATGTGTTTGGCTGCAAAATATGATTGGATTAATCTGAAGTTTAGAAGTATAGCATTATACTAATAAGGTGTCTTTGTTATATATTTATTGCAGTACTAACCACGAAAATATTGTATTCAAATTTTGCTTCCCAATAGCTATATAAAATATCCATTGTGATTTGTTTAAATTTCACGAGAATACATAAAAGAAAGGTAAAATAATAAAAAGGATTGCAGAATACGTAAAATTTATTTATGGAATTAAATAGTATTTAATTACAGAAGATGGCATAATGGAAAATAAGTAGTAGGTTCCATGTTTTCGGGTAATATGTGAACATCTACGTCTTGGAAAACATATCAGACATTCCTGAAAAAGGCCACTACATGTTGACCGAAACGTTGGGCCCTAGTCCAAAGTACGTAATGCGGAAGTGTACAATCGAGTAAGAAAATACCAATCGTTTATGAACATTGCGCCTCTTATGAACATAAATTTTGTGTACATGTAATGGAAAGATCTGAAATCATCTTCACGTGTCTCAGTATTAATTTAATTTGCTTTTTGCACTTGTATAATAAATTTTACGAGTAATCAAAATTATATACAAGTGGGATTTATATCTTCACGAGTTGGTTGCAAGATAAGGTACCTACCGATATTGCTCCTTACTTGATTGACCAAAACATATTCTAGCCCGGGTTTTTCTCCGGTTTTCCTTCGGGTAGAGGCACATTTTTTTTACAGACTCGCAGGCTCTTGCCTAGTGGCGGCATCTATTGAAATAATAAATCGCGAAGTGTTAGTTAATTGATACGATTTATCATCAATACTTTGCGAATCATCTATAGTTTGATAACAATACGTAGATGTGAAATGACATTTTTGAAATTTGTTAAATACAAATTTGTTGACATTCTGTTAATATTATACCACGTACCGAGCTATTTTTATTGTTAGGAGTATGTTGAAATGTTAAATCCGCCTCCGTCTTAGAACCCTTGTTCGGAATTGATGGGATGGTCCCTTGCTTGCTTCCGGCGAGTAAATTAGTTTATTGTCCTCCACATTGTCATACGCAGTTTGTAACTGTTTTATTTTTTTGACATTAAAGTTTAATACACCAAAAATACGCATGTTTACTTTACATAAATCAGAAAATGAACATTCAAGTAAATACAATTCATTTGAAATTAAAGAATCATAGGTTAATAATTTTTTTTGGCAGTCAGACATGTATTGCGAACCCTGTTTTTCTGCATTGAGGCAAGCGAAGTCATACTGAACCGGGACATAATTTAACCCAGAAACACGTGTCCAAATACGTTCTATTTTCCAGCCCGAAAGAGTTCCACTGTTTTTGTGGCATCTCACTTGCGTATAGACGCGAGGAGAAGAAAAAAATGGAATGTCTTTTACAAAACGAACAAACTAATGTTGGAATCCGCAATGTGTCAAAGCGGTCTCATGTGTCCCAGGTCAATGAACTGGAATAAAAACATTGGATTGAAAGTGAAACGTGAAAATAAGACTTGTAAGAGGAGTGGAACTAATTTATGCTAGGCAGCTTGAATCAGAAGATACATGAGAAGATGTTTATTTTTTTAAGGACAGATGTTGAGAGTGTTTTCAGACCAAGTCGCTTTTCTTACTTTTTGAATTTTTTTAAATAAACTAAATTTAATAATAATTTTTTAAAATAATAAACAGCTTAATAAAGTTTAATATTGCCAATTTTAATTTTTGATAAAACTAAATTTAATATTAATTTTTTAATAAACTAATTATAATTATAAAAATATTAATAATAAATATTTTAAATCTAAACTTTAATAGTAAACAATTTTCTTTAATTGCTCTAAAGCTACTGTATTATATTAAACTGCATTATTACTGTATTATATCGGACCACGCCTTCTGTTTTACATGTACACGTTTTTTGCGATTTCGTTTTGGATTTCTTTTATTTTTATAACAAGTTTCATGATTACCCCCTCCTCGAATTTAGGGCTCGACGAGTCAGTTTTCAATTTAAAAATAATTTTACTTTTTTAAGTGTCCCATTATTATCAATAAGATCTCATACTAAGCTAATTTTTTGCTTTCCACAACCACTGTAGCTAGTTGTACAATTTTGATGATGAGTAAACAGTGCAGTGGATTGGAATCTCACTTGGTATCTAATACAAGTGGGTGATACATCTGTTTGAAGGGTGCGGCCTAAGCAAGGGTAGAATGGCTGAGAATAGAACAACAAGAGATCCGTAACCACAAGTAGCCCGGATCGACGTTGTTGAAAACTGAGTAAATTAATTGAGTTACTATAATAGTGACTTTGTAAGATAATGAGTAACAGAATGTGCTGATACTGCTGAGGAAACTAAGGATGGAACCTGAACACAATGTTGGGAATGCTCAGAGTGAAATTGAAGGAGGTGAAATTATTAACCAGGAGTCTTTTGAGAACTTTGAGGATGAATCTGGCATTTCTCGGAGTCATGGAATATCAAAAATTGAAGATATTACTGATGAATTAAAATGGTACTTGTGCAGAACCTAATCTTGAAAGTTCTGTTGAAGTTAAACAGAGTGTTGATTGCTGTACAGTTGCTGATAACGAAAGTTACCAAGTTATCTTTGAAAGTGGTTTATGCTCTTTTGACTGTCCAAGTTATGTATAAAATAAAAGAATGACATATTTACTGCAACTAAATCCGTGTTATTCAGGAAGTATGGGAAACACGAAATTGTAAGTATTGGATTCAGCTGTGTAAGTAGAATTCTAACACTATCTCCAAAACTACCTCTATATTTCCTATGAAATTTTCTCTAAACTATTTCCAAATATTTTCTATGAAAGGTGTAGAATTATGCACCGCCTCGTACTGATCCAAGGAAGGGCTTCCACTAAAAGAATCAACCTCCTAAGAGGAAATAAATAACTTCCGAGTGCCTGAAAATTCAGATCGTCGTCTTCCTTTCTCATAACGAGCTGTCAAGCCCACGTTGTCCCAGGAACTGCGTGTGAAGGGACGGGACCGCCTAGAATATAAATAGTTGTGAGAAAGTCATAACAATTTAGGGAATGCAATTGTGGGTTGTGACGAGTATTCTGATCACAAAACATTGTTCATGTGGAAGATTTCATCGCGGGTAATGAAAACGTAGTACATTATTTATTTATGTATTAAACCAGAACACTTTACTAAGTAAAATCCTACAGAGATAAATTAATAACTTTCGTACTAAAGAGAAAAAATAACTAACAGTAATCCTATATTGTTACTCATGTAATCATTAACTATTGTATCGTTGAAAACTTGTAGCTAGATTTAACAGAGAAAAGCGATCTTTAAATAATTATACAAATTTAAACTAGTAACAAAAACACACAAATAATATATATAAATATCTAAACACTGGTCCAAATCCATTTCTGTAATTTCTTCTTTATAGTTAATCTCTTATAAGTTAAAGGTTTTAGATTATTTGGCAATGAATTAAATAATCTAATATCTATTAAGTAACTGTTATTAACACTTATAGTTTTAGTAAATAATTAATAAATTAATTAACTTATTTATTTATTTACTTAGAGGCACATAACCTGTAATATACATGTGTTGTGTACGTGACCATTTGTATCTCACTGGAGGTAAATCATTGCCTGTATGTGAACTTAAATTAGACAAGGAAATCACAGTTGTTTTTTCTATGGCAATTATGAGCTCATTATTGAAAAGGAAGGGATAAACAGACAGAAGTACAAAAACTATAACTACAATACTAATGTCAACAATTGGTTTAAAAAATAAAAAGACAAACACATAAATAAAATAAAATATAATCCATACCATGCAAGTTTAAATTATAGAGTTCTAAGTTTTCGAGAAGTATCTAAAGTTTAAACAGAATTAAAATACATAACGTACAATAATGAAAATATTTAAAATGTTAAGAATTCAATTAAAAAATAAATTTTCAAAATATTACGCAAAAACGTGCTGTAATTATGAAATGTCGAAAGAATAAAATAATTAAAAATAATCTGACCATTAAAAGTTGGCGTACACATAAAAAATGAAATAACTTATTAATAATACAAGGGAATGATAGTATTGTCTTTAGCTAAAACTAAACCTATATTTTAATAACATCTGTCTCTATTTGAACTGGGTCAAGTAAGTGAACATTGTTCCTTAATTTTTTTGTTAATAGAAATTGGTTACAGCAAAGGGATTCAGGGAAGTTGTGGAAAATTGAGATGGCATTGTACGTATATAGAACTCCTTTTTCCAACATCTAAATTCACAGTCGATTTTCTTTCTAGGGGTAAAGCCTAGTGAATTTTAGTGAAATATCATAACTCTTTTTAATATCATTGTAAAGAGTTTTTAAGATACTGAAGTTGTAGATCTGTCTTAAAATAAAATGTTTTTTGTCATGCTGTTTTGTTTGGAATTATATTTAAAATTCTGTCTCAATTTTTTAGAGGATAAGTTTTTTTTCATTCGCAGCAGCTCAAGTTACAATTCCATAATTTTCTAAAACAATACGAAAACCGTAGAATAACATCATTAATGAGTCGAAATCTAAAATGTTTTTTTTTAAATTTTGATGTATATTAAGTACTTAAGTATTTTAACTTATCTAATAATAATAATAATAATAATAAATTTATTGTCAAAAAACAGTACAAGCTGCGTATGACCACGTGGAGGACAATAAACTAATTTACTCTCCGGAAGCAAGCAAGGGACCATCGCATCAATTCCGACCAAGGACCCTAAGGCAGAGGCGGATTCAAAATAATTCAGCATAAGTTCCTAGATAAGGCAAAAAGTTAGCTGCGAGTTATAATATCTATATTTGGATAACGTGTGGTGTAGTGGTTATCACCCCTGCGATCAATGCAAGTTTCCTGGGTTTGATTCCCAACTCGTTCCCAGATATAAAAATTTTCTAATGTCAATATTTAGGGTTAATTTGACAGTTTTGATTGAACCTGTTTTTGTTTGTAACATATTTAGTGTTAATTTGTTTGCAACAAGCCTTTTATGAACCGTATCCAGATCATTTTTGGTAACAATAACAGTGTCATCTCTTGTATTATTTTTTATATTATCTGTTGCGTTTTGATCTTCTTCGAGATTTTTTTACGTTAAATATAAACATGGAAATGGAGGATGAGAAGTTACCTCTGAACGAAGAATAACAAGAGTGACAGATGAACTTCGTGTCATTAATGATATGAATGGTGAACGATGATGCGTACCCCAAGTAAACCTGTCGTAAATTTGCTTTGTCCACCACAGCAAATTCTATTTGGATCATCCGGGGTTTGAAGCAGCATCAGCAGAGGTCGAAAACTACCCAGTGCTGGTTTGTCCTCTCGTGTTATGATTATGAGCAAAATAGAAGTACTTTGACATTCTTAAAACAATAGTAATCTACTTTAATTTCAAATTTAAGAAACAAATGTTAGAATTGTAGCATTAGGTATAACTGAAGAAACCGATTGAAAATGATTGCAGGATCATTATGTATTTTAATGTGCTGAATCCGAATTCAGAATTGCACCATCACCCTTCCCCCGAAATTTATAAAATCATCGAGAAACTAATTTGAATAACGGAAAATCCCTCTCTGGTGGGGGTGGGGGATATTGCATTTGGAACAATTATAAGAAGAAAATGGAAGTTACTGTAAGATTATATCTTTATGTAATTTGACTGGCTGGATCCGAAGTCGGAGTCACTCCCGTCACCCTCCGGTATTTTATACTGTGCAATATATATATATATATATATATATATATATACTGTCTCTTATACACATCTTTAATTAACTTGCGTTTTATGGGAAAACTAGAGTTGTAATGTTTTAGGAATNTAGTCCGTACAGTCATTTTCAGTCGGTATCTGCAATTATACCTAATGCTGATCCTTCCGTATTTTATCGTATTTTCTGTCTTTAAGAATGGTTTGCCGTGACGTAAAAATGGACAGTGATAGAACTATTCTGGCAGTCGTACGTTGGTCTAGTCTTTGGAACAGACCAATTTTTGTGTGTGATTTTGTGTTATCTAATTTATCGTAGTAGGGGAGCGGGGGCCTTAAAATAAAAGGCGTAAGTAGTAACAATTTTAATAGGGAATTTCAACAGTTTGGATTCAAATATCGGGCTTAAATTCTGCCTTATAAAGCAAGGTATTACGTAAGCGTCGCCAAGTGCCCCGCAAGACCGCGCTGCGAGAGGACGTGCTCATGTGCTCGGATTTGGTCAGGTATCGTAAAAAATATACTCGCGCAATTTTTACCACAACTGATTGTTATGTTCTTATTTTAAGTTTATTATTATAATTAAGAAGAGAAGTGTTTTGTTCATTATTTTTTGTTGAAAGAATTGCGAATTTATTATTTTTTATTAAGGCTTTTACTACTTTGAGTTAAAATAAAGATTTTAAATGCTGCACCTTGTGTATTTTATTGAAAAACCAATATTTTTTGATTATTTATGATTAATATTTATCACGAGAAGCAACATGTCAATTTAAATCGTAATTATGATTATTACACTTTAATACAACTGATATGGTATTAATTAATCTAAATATGTGTTGTAAAAGTAATTAACAAATAAACCTCGTTTTTGCTAGCAAATATACTACCAAAATATTTATTGATTCTACTTGTTCCGAGCCTGTTACAACTAGCCACAAACATGGGGTAAGTTGTAACAACACTTTTTTTAAAAGTGTCAAGAAAAAACATGGGTAATGAATTTTAATTATGTACTACTTGGATTTGGTAACCAGATATATACTTGAACAATTAAATTTTTAACAATAAGAAAAATATTTGTATTTTATGAATTACAAGAGAATTTCTGAAAATTGTTACAACGTGTCCCCCGCTCCCCTATTTGTAAATGGGAAATGTAGCGTGCTATTGAAGCTTATCTACATGGAGCGACAGGAGGTAGGATGTGAGTGTTAGGCTTATTGTTAGTAGGTGGGCTGGTTAGCTTAGTTTACCAACAATTTGGCCCATGTGGAGGGGTTAGTAGGAGTTGTTAGTGATAGAGTTATTGATACTAGGAAAAGGTGGATAAATGAAGGAGGGTTCGCTCTTCAGTAGTCACATCTATATGAACTGGGACATTCACGTGAAAAGCTCCAAATTTTTTTGGTCCCACCGGGAATTGAACTCGGGATGTCTTGGTGATGAGCTAGAACGCTACCACTTGAGTGCACGGTGTTATCTCTGTAGTTTTCTCTACGTATTTCCTCTCTTCTTCCGATGGACAGTGGTTCACATGCAAGAGCAACAACAGTGGCTGGCGCGTGCTCCGAATCTGTGTCGACGCTTCTTCCTCATTTGCTACTGTCAGAGCCGCGTGGTGGCTCCGCGCAGGGATCGCCCCTACTTGTCTCGTTGCTAGCGGATGGCTGCTGCTGATGTTTGGGGTGGGGGGAGAAGCGTCGGGGCGCGTCGAGTAGGCGCACGACCAGCAGAGAAGTATTTTAAGCAGGAGGCGGCGGCGACGGCGCACACAACGCGGGCCGTCTGCTCTTATGTAGTACACGCACATCACCGACGTAGCCACCACTGTTCATACGACTAGTGTTGGAATTAAAGAGGAATTACAAAGGAAAGAAAAGGGGAAATGTCCACATAATGATCCACTGTTGAAGATGTGGATTAGTTGTATTGTTTTTTTTTGTACCAATTGACATGATTTAATAAAAATGAATTAGTTGTTAATTGCTCGCATTAAAGAATGTGTAGAGGGGGGAAACGTTGGAAGCTTGTCTCTTTGTTTCAATACAGTAATTAATAAAATTATGAAGAAATTGTCATTATATCCAGGTCGCAGAAAGGTATATAAAAGGACCTAAGTTTGTATTTAATTCATAATATATGTTTGTATAAAAAGAGCGTTGTGGACATCTCTGTGCGAAAGTTGAAAGACGAGCGCCTTCAAGCATTATAAAAGAAAAGAAATCTCATTATGTCTTCGAGCTAGGAAGTGGTTAATTTATCAGTGAAAATAGTGTTAGAGAAATGACACCAAATCGATGAAGATTGAAATACACTCAGAGGAACCGAAGTATATTCAAGAAGTATGTGTAAATAACAGACTAATTGACTAAACGACCAGTATGTAAACACTGGTTTGTGAAATTGGAGTTTTATTAAAAAGAAGCTCAACTATCAGTGATTTTACTGCTATAATAAAATTAAAGTATATTTCAGTTCAAATTTATTTTGTGTTATATTTTAAGACACATTTGGAGGCCTCTGTGAGGAAGAGGTCCCCCAAACCTCTTCCTAGGTACGCTACTGTGAATGATTGACTGCATGACTGACTGACTGGCTGACTGATCGAATCACTTAGTCACACTCGCATCGAAGTACCCAAACTGTTAGAGATAGAAAGTTGAATTTATGAGAATAAATTCTGTAAGAAAGGATTTTTTCAAAATTTCGATTTGAAACTTTTTTTAAAAATTAGGATGGAATGTGATTTTTTTTCAATTTTCGCAGGAATCTCAGGAACAAATTGAGTTGTCATTTCGACTTATGTAAGAAAACCATAGGTGTGTACCACACCGGTATGGCATACCAAACAAATGATACGGCCCTGAGGAGCCCCTGAGATAGTTCGTCTCGTTGAGTTTTTTTTATGATTTCCATTTTTTAAGCAAAACCTTTTTTGTCCTACACGCGACAAAACCGATTTCGTTCTCTGCAGTTCTATGCGAAATAAACCTTCATTCTTGTTCTAGGGCCATGATTTTAAGACGCCAATTGCGTTGGACAGGACACGTCGTTCGCATGCCCAATAATATAATTCCCAAGCAAGTGTTTTACTCTGAGCTGTCAGTGGGCATCGATATGTGGGAGGTCAAAGTAAGCGATTTAAGGATGTAATCAAGGCTAACATTAAGATGTGTCATCTTGATGTCAACAACTGGGTGATTTCAACCCTCGACCGTTCATCTTGGAGGTCACGTCTATCACGGCACGCTACTCTTCGAAGAAAAGTACAGCGATGAACAGCGAATGATAAGAGGCAGCGAAGAAAAGAAACAGAAGTGATGAGAAGAAATGGAAGGGTTGCGGCTGCTCCACATGGAACTACCTGTCACACCTGTGGCAAATTGTGTGCTTCGCGCATTGGATTGTAGAGTCACCTCCGGACTCACAGATGAAGAGACATTTTTGTTTGGAAGACCAACGTACTCGATTACGAGTGTTTGCTTTACTGGGGCGCGAGGTTAGTTCACTCCCGAGAACGTGGAGGTACAGTTTACGAGTGTCGAAGGGCACTAATGCTTGGACCTTTCTGGCGGACAGCGGAAAATGTGGTTCCCCTCATGACTTTTCAGCTTGTTTCTTCGAAAAATTTAATAATACGACTTACATTCCAGATTAAATAATAAAACTACATGAAATGTATATAACTATTTCATACTTACTTTTGAATTCAATAAAAATAATAATCTTCTTGTTGACTTTTGTTTAAATTCTTCTTAACACCCCTACTTTTGGAACCCCTGAAAACGTGTGCCACACCAAACAATTCTCCCTGTGCACACCTATGAAGAAAACAGTGCTAATTTTAATATCTAGAGACGTATTTATAGATTTTTTGAAACTTTTGTGAAGTCACAGGTACCTAACCAGTCTCTGTCGTCTTTCTAGAGAGAGAGAGAGAGAAAAAATGTTATGCTTTGGAGAGAGCAAGGTGAATGCCTCATTCCTGCGCATCCACGAAATATTTAAAAGAATTGAAGTGATGTATTTGTAGAGCTTTCACTCCAACTGTGGCAGTTTAATGGATTTCATGCGCAAACCATTCCAATGAGCAAACATTTTCCATCAGTTTGCATAAGCCTCGAGTATGATCGATGTTCCAAACGTCGTTATTCGAATGTATTTACAACGAAATCTGTTAAAAGCTTGTTCAAATGGACGTATAAACGTTAATTATTCTGTACCAGTTAATACTAGAAAGTTTTCAAAAGTTGGTACATTTTCGAGTAACACATTAGCTAGAAATGAAGAGCTAGAATGCAAAACGCGGCATATCAAATTTTTAACTAAACGCGTACGCGTATTCTTTAGACTATTTAGTATGTACTGATTTTTTTAAAGTGTAAAATACCGTATATTCATTAGAAAAATGGTCTTTAAAGTTATTTTGTATTCAAAATAAATAATATCCAGACTCAAACTTATGATTGTATATTGAAATATTAGGTGGGTGTAACTTTCGGATAATCGGTTCACATTAAATTTTCGACACGCAACACCATTACCTTTTTATCTTCATGTGTACAGTCTTAAAAGTTTTATTGTCTTTGTGTAAAAATGTAGCATTTTAATAATAATAATGGTGCGTGTTTTTATCACTCGATTCTCATATACTGTGTCAATCAGTAAATATTATCGAAGTTTTATTTCAATAAATCATTTAACTTTTGTTTAACTTTACAAAATTAGATCAAAAATTAAAAGTGCAAAATACGTTGAAGCCATTGATTTTTTCAAAGCAATTTTTTAAAAGAATAGCTCTCTGTTCGGTGCAAACATAATAATAATAAAAGTGCCTTTATTTTGGCGAGACTCAGACCTTAAGATCTGTTCTTCTGTCTGACCATTTTAAAACATTTACATTTTAAATACAATATGAAAATTGGGAGGATCGTCTTTACATTTAAACATAAGATTGAATACTTTTATTCTTTAAGAGATGAAAGTAATTTTAAAATTTAAAGATGTATTATTAATGGACATTAACAGAGAACGCTATATAAAGAAAGCGATATAAACTATACTTAATTTGTGATTACTGGAAGCCACAGATACATAATTATATAACTTCATGACACGAACTACTTGATTATACTACTGAGTAACGTACCAAAGCATATTCAGCTAGGTTATGGGTGAATATCATCGTGTTTGGAGGCGTTGGTGATAGAGCGTGGTAAATTAGTTGTACTCGCCGGTGGATAGAGGCGCAACCATCGCTAACTGCATAGGTCAGCATAGAGAAATTTGTATTGTTTGTTGTGGTTGTATGGTATTACACTGTGGTTCAGGACCGCATTCAATCAATAGAGTGGAATGGGAAAGAAATGAGAGACACCAGAACAATACGTTGTTCTGTGGTCTTTGTCTCGTCATCGGCTCATTGTATGTTCTCGTTCTCATATTTTGGAATATAACAGTTTTGAATATGAATTATATCATAAGTATATGAGCAAGTATTTAGGAACAGTTCCGATTCAGGGCGCTGATTATTTGTTCCTAAAAATTTATGACATTTACGTAGTCACTCTGTGAAAAATGGTGAATCCCATGGTGAATGAATCCCAAATATCCCATTGTGTGAGAAAACAGGTGAAACGGCCCAAATGATGCGAGCCAACCAAACGCAAGACATTCTTGGAACGTGTATTCAAAAATGTTCCACTCATCAGTTTAAAGTATTTAATAGTTCATTTCTAACTGTACGCAACCTTGGCACGGTTGTGTATATTATCCCGGCCTGTTTTTTCCTCCGGGTAGTGGCGGATTTTCCTTGGGCAGGAATGTCATTAATACTTTTGTTTTATTAATCTCGAATTTTTACTGCACTAATATCCACAATTTATTTTGAATAATAAATGGATAACAGAAGGCATTTATTAAATCATTTCTTTTGTAAATCCGCCACTGCCCATGGACCCTTAATCGGATTGATGGGACGGTCCCTTGCTTTTTTCCGGAGAGTAACGTAGTTTATTACCCCCCACGTGGTCATACGCAGTTTGCAGCTGCTTTTTTGGCAATAAAGTTTATTTATTTATTTATTTATATCTTTTATCTTTACAGTTGGCACAATATTATTATGATATACTTCATAAGTACGTTTTTCCACTCGACAAATTGATTTATTGATTAGTATCGAAACACCTTTAGTATTGAAATCACCTCCGTCGAAAACCTTTGAAAGCAGTGAAAAAAATTTCTCGCGTTTTATTGGCTGGCTCAATCTCCCCTTCAGTCTCGATGCGCAACGTTACACTAAGAGCGTATCCTGACATCACTCTATAAACTATGAATTTTATCTTCAAACTTTGTTATATACGGATTGTAGGTGTTAATTCTGTGACTTCCATTAATAACCAGGTAACTGCACTAGGTTTTTTGAAGTAATCTGTGAAAAATGTTTGGTTTTTGCTAAGTTTCATTCGTATTACGTATACGTTCCAATTCTTAAAAAAAACAGTAATTAATACCTCTTAAAATAAATTCTTTAAAAATTGCAAGTTGAGTATACGTTTAATAGGAAGGAATCCGGTAACTCCAATACAAATTTTCCATAAAAAGCAAGTTACTTGCAAATATATGACTACAAACGTAAGAATTTAGATAAATACAGTAAAATAATATATTTTTTTTAATTCAATGAACTAAAGGTAACCATGTAAAATTTTCTTCTTTTCTTTTTCATCGTGAAAAAAATTTGTTAACTTTATTATGTAAAATGGTATCTTTTCATCATAGCTATGAAGTATTATAATAAAAAATACACATAACTGCTTGTTACCGGGAGCTACAGAATTGGTGTTACAATTGTACTTACGATTATTCTTCAATGATACATTCAGATATTACGAAGGTTTTAATAAGCTTACCGGACAAGATATTAAGTCAGCCCCTAACATGTAGTTCAGGCCAGAGGGGAAAATTGATACAAAAATATTTTCTTTTATTTTTTGTTCGTTTCTTTATCATCTTAGAGATAAAGTCATAACGTTAAACATTATTTCTTCAATTTTTTTTCAAAAATAATAAGTAAAATTTTCTCGCTCTTAAGTAATTTTTGGACTTAAATTACACTGAAAACTTTATTTGAAATCTAATGGTAAATTTCATATTTATGGGTAAATAACCTTCTTAATAACTGAATTACTGCTCATATGTTAAAAATAACAAAAAATCAAAGAATACTTTCCCTGGTTGCGAAAGCAGCTTTCTACGTTATTGTTGATATTCCATTTTTTTTACTAAAAAACAAAAATCACATAAAATTTAGGCAAATATTTGTTACATAGTGTTACCTAGGCGAGAGGTGGTGTTACATGACATTAGCAAAATATTAGTCACCTGGGAGTGACTAATATTTTGTCCCGTGAGCTCATCAATGTTGGTTAATTTGCACGGAATCAGGCAAGTGCAGAAACTATCTTTAAGAGGAGGAGGAGGGCACCCTTCTTCTGTATCCGATATTCATAATACACCGGTACCACCCCACCCCAAGCTCTCCTGAACATTGAAATCATTCTATACTCCTCCATCATACACCTTCATTCCCTATTCTTATCCAATGCTTTGCCATCTATCATCATTCACTTGTTCGCGTTCAGACTTCCGTCTCAAAAGGCACCACTTCCGTTCTTTTGTGCTATTTTCTAATATGGGTCGCGGAAGCCGTGGACCTCTGGGCCAACGAAGGAGGAATACATATTAAATTCCTCTGAAGAAAGGTCTCTGTCTGGCCAGAGGAGCGTGGGGTTCTTTTATTGCCCCCGTTTAAAAGCACCCGTCCTCCCGCCCGATCTCCTCTCCACAAGACCCACGCAGATCAACGTCAGGACGATCGAGACTTCTTCCATTGGGACACGTTCTAGGGAGTCGTTTTGTTTAGATTTCGGCTGTCGTTGAATTTTTGAGGTCCAAACCACCCTTTTGTGAATTGCGGGGATGGGTAGTTGTGCTGTTCATTTGAATCCTAAGAAAAAAATTGTTTCGAGCAGAATGAACGACGTGAAACATCTCTCAAGACGCCATATCTCGTTGAATTAATTATGAACAAAATAATAAAAATATAGCAAATATCTTAGTATTGTTGAGAATCATAATAAATTTATTGTAAAAAAAAGCAGATACAAACCGTGTATGACCACGTTGAGGACAATAAACTAATTTACTCTCCAGACGCAAGCAAGGGACCATCCCGTTAATTTCGATCAAGGGTCCTAAGGTAAAAGGGATTTAATATTTCATCACACTTCTTAGACATGAATAAAATTTGTTAGCTATGTGTTATAATATCAACAGTATACCAACAAATTTTTATTTAATAAATATAAATAAGTTATTTCACAAGTACGTATTACTACAAACTATAGATTATTCGGAAAATATTATTTATAAATCGTAACTGTTAAAATTCGAGAATTATTATTTCAGAACACGTTCTTGGCAAGCTCCTACAGAACCTGTACAAAAATGGCTGTACCCGAGGGAAAACCGGTGAAAAACCTAGGTCAGAATGGGATAAACGTTATTTAAAGTATTCCAGGCAAACGTCATCAAAATCTTACGTTCATTTGAATTCTTCATTATCGTCGATGAAATGTTTTGTTTTAAGAACTTTGTTGTTATATTATTCACATATCTATGTTTAATTGAAGAAACTGTTATTGAATCATGGAGTGAGGGAGGCTTAATGGGAAGAGCGCTGTGAAGCTGAGTCTGTGGCCGGGATTCTATTTTCCGGTGAAGTGCTGGTAATTTTGCTTACAATTCTAAATTCATACTGACTTTACGCCAGGCCCACTCATCCTGTTGTAGAATGTGTACTGCGCCCAACACAGATCATAACAGCTGGAGCGAGACGCTCTCTATGTGGTGCAGAGAGCAAAGAAATCGTGGAACCCTACCCTCCGCGAACCTTAAGGACTGTTGTGAGACAGTTTGGTAAATCAATAGTGTTATTACAGCCTAAATATTCTACTTGTAAAGGAATTTTTGTTTCACAAGATCGCGAGAAATCTTTTACTTGTGGATTTTAAAGCAAATCGGAAAACAATGCAGAGCTGACTCTTAAACGGCTCAAGTCCCGTCCAAGTATCGTGATTTGATCTTGAAATTACCCAAATTTCGGTATATTGGTTTTCTTTCGCGATTCCATGTTCCGAAGATCTTTGAGGCCAAGTGAAAAACCGATCTCGATGACATAGCGATAAGAACGCTGTTAGGGCTCGCAAGCATTGGAATCAAATGTGCCTCCCATTTTACATTCGAACCAAATTGATGACGTTACCAGAAGCACCCCTGATTTTCTTCTTCGTCTGCCTCCAGAGCGAAGGAACAAATCTCTTGAAGTGATTTTTTCATCCCGTATCGTTTTCACTTTGCTCTGTAGATCATGAGATGGTGTGTTTCCTGATGCCTAATTAATGTGAAACATTAATTCACCCCTGCGAAGAGTCAATTTATTCATGAAATAATTATAAAAAATTTCTAAATTTCAATTTTCACTGCACTTCGAATACGTACTTCTTTCCGAAAATCATCACTCGAGTATAGTAGTGGTTCCAAAAATGTTATGTTTGAAGCTACTAGAATTAAGTGAAACGGAATTCGGTCAGCTGTTCTAGGACGTCATTACTGACCAAACCCACGAGAATCATTGATTTATACGAAAATGATTTATTGTTGTCAAGGAATGTTGAACAAAGTATATACTTCATAACGCAAAACAAATAAGCGTAAAAACTTTAATAATTAATTAACTCATACTAATAATCCCGAAAAATCTTTTCGTGTAGGAATATAGCGTGAATTACTTTCCTGTGAACAGTTTTCTTGTCAGTATAGCTAACTAATTTTTTCCCTCGTTACTTTTCAATGACACACAATGTTTAGGGAAAGGATTGTAATCGGTCGAAAAAATGTTTCGAGGTCTCTTCAATTCTTTAAATTTTGGCGATGATGTCCAATGCCGTAGATGTTTGTATGTGAAGATTTGTATTGCCTCGAAAATCACAAACAAATTGACGCGTCAATGTCAAACTTGAGAATTGACTGTGAATCTATTCTGAACAGTCCGACTTCATTTACATATCGTGACCCACTTCTGGTTTCTTAAAATTAAAACAATTTTAAACATAAATATAAAAATTTTTGTTCAAGATATTCTGCGTACAGATTATCCTGCAAGGGAGGAAGATAATAACTCAGGAAAACTCTTCTTATATATGCAGATATGCAGGTAATATGTAGGAAGTTGGCAAGGTTTCGAGGATAAATATTTTTAAAGGAATTGGACTGTTTGGTGAGTCATCGGGTTTGATAATTTTAATATTATTGTCTTCCGTATACATAAATGATTTTCGAATTCCTATGTCTTTATTGCAATGTAGGCTGTTAACGGCTTTGTTTTAAAGAATTATAGCTGGAAAGTTAAGTGTGGTAAACTCCTGATTTTTATTATTTATTGTTGTTGCCATGCGTATGTATAATCGTATCCTTCACTCCTGGGAACTGTCGTGTTAGGTAAACGATTGGAATAGTCTCTTAGTACTGCAGCAGGAGATAGGGTGAGACTGGAAGCAGAATAATGCAAGATAGATGGAGACATAGGTTTTCACTCTGCTTGCTCTGGACCTCTGGGAAGCCGTATGCTCCGCAGATGTGGTGGTGGAGGGGGGATGGAGTGGGAGCGATTGATTGCTTCAGCAATTCACTTCGTCGGAGAGGGCAGTCCCTGAAGGTACGCGCTTTTCCTGATCCGCGGGTGGAACAGATTTATCAGGATTCTCGATTCTCCTCAATTATTCTCCTTTTACTTTCTCATATACATAGTATATAGAAAGTATTGTAATCGTGAAAAAAATTGAAAGCGAGATATTGATGGAAATATCCGTTTCGGCGATCCCTGATTCTGAAAAAGTGGTTTTTGGCATAACGTCCCTCCGTCTGTGCGCAACGATTCCCAATAAACGGATGAACCAAATTAATTCTCATTTTGTATTTACTGTAGAATTTACTTGTTGTCGATGCATGTGCTCTATTTATTTTTTTACTTTAAAACAAAGGGTACTTCACATGAAGGTCAAAGTACTCTTTTGAATGTTTCCCAAAAAACAGCACCAGCGATTTTGCTTAGATTTTTTGTACGTAAAGTACAATTAGTATGCATTACATCCGCATTAGCGGTATTGCGCCTGAAAGTTTGGTATAAACGCAGTAAAATAATTTTTGTCTACTATACTTACACATTAGTTAATCTTTCAAGAAGCTTGAATAATATTTAGCAATGTAAATGGAACAAGCAGACGTAGAATACACTTTTCGTTAACTGAAATGAAAGATTTGATAATGATATAATACATAAGAGGACAGCAAACGCACTGCAGATACACTACAACGAAATTACATTTACATAACACTTTTACGATATTTATAAGACTGATATGTCGCTATATGTTTTGAAATAATATTCTGAATATTTATTTTAGTTTTAAATTTCATGTAAAAGGTAGTAATAAGTTCATCTAGCTACTTTGAGCATGAATATATCAATGGAAGACGACCAAAATATAGAGGACCACACGCCAGAAATGACCCTTTCACTTAAAAGTTTTCTCCATCCTGCGGACAGAGAAACGTTTATGAGAAAGTATGTGCAATGGTTATGCACCATTAGTTTTTTATTCTCTACGGGAAAAACGACGGAATGGAAGACCTAAAACTTAAAGGAAAGATTGTTATGTATGAGGTTTGTTAAACACTGATTTACATTTTTAATATTTACCTTACATCGCTGTGGTACGGTCTCTAAGACCGATTAAACACAGGGATATTCTAGAGCACTGTGTTAAACAACATAGCTTTTTATTTTCCAATCGCGTAAGTGCAGGAGCTGTACTTTGTTGTTCCTTTTGAGCTATATTTCTTAATGGTTGCATGGTGTGAAAAGTTGTGTCGCCTTCATTTAACCTTTCTAACGTCCAAGGTCCGGTTTACTGTAATCTAGGTACAGACACCCCAAGATTCCTCCGTATTGGTAATAGATTCCCTATGTAATTCTCTTCTCCCGATTTTCCCACATCAGATAACCATTGCGAGGTAATTATTCCGCAAATGGGTTGTACATTGTATCTGAAACATTTAGTCCTTGGGAGGTGTCGAATGGTTTCCCGCACCCATGTTTTTTCCTGGATCACTGGAAAATATTCAACAATTTTGTAGAACCGCAACACTGACCGATGGATTTCAATAAAAATATAATTTGAAGAAAAAACAGCGGCAAGGATCCTGAGATCGGTCACATCGAAGCCAAAGCAACACGAAGAATTGAGAATGCTATTTCTTATAAACCGAACGATGTAGTCGAGAGAGAACCTTGAACACAAAAAGAAACTTGATTGAAGTCCTATGCAAAGATTGAAAGTGATCAATTTCATGAAAGAAATAACTCCTTTACAAGTTTTCAAGAGAGTTTAATGACGCAAATCTATCCATTTTTATAAATTATTTGCGAGAAGAAACATGGAAAGATGTTAGAAATTGCCAAAACACCGACGACAAATTCAGTGTATGTATCCCAATATTCCTAAAATATTACAACTCTAGCTTTCCCATGAAACGCAAGATAATATCATGTTAATTTAATATCATGTATTATGATATATTTATATCATATAATATTAATATATATGGTCATATATTATATCATATTATATATTATCAAATACGTGGTCATGCGCAGTTTGTACTGCTTTTTTAAAATCAATTTATTTATTTATATTCATTATTTGATATTGAGTTAGTGATCATTATCACTTTGCTTATGACTTACTTCTAACTATTCCTGGCGAAAAATATCTGATTAATTGTTGGTTCAATACTACTGTTTATTACTTCGTATTGATTCCAGCGAATGTTCTACGTAGTCTTGCTCAATTTTACATTCAAGAAGCTAAAAAATAAAGAGAAATAGTAATCTAGTCTGAGAGACAGGTCACACTAAGTTTGTTATATTATTTTGCCTCACTGCAGGGTGAAATAGTGGTAGAGTCAAATAAATATAGCAAAATTTACATGTGACTCTGATAACCTATTTATTTATTTGTATAATCAAAGAAGTTATTTTTGTTTTTCAGTAAAGCAATAGAACACCGCTGTCCAACAGGCGACCCGCGAAACGTCTTTTACGCTCCGGGAGTATAGTACATTTTACGTCAGATTTTTTCATCATCTGTTGAGGGGCACAACTTTGTGTGCAGTCAGAATCAATATTTGGCGTAATGTGTACGATGAGAGAAAATAGAAAATTATGTTCGAAATTACCCGTTCTTACATTTCAATATAAAACATTTTATTTTAATACTAAATATCATAAATACGTTATGAAAATAAAGAAATATACTAATAATTTTTCCAACTCGAAATAATATGAATTTGTTAATTAGAAAATCGTGTTATAAATAAATAAATATGACCAAATTACTTTTATTCGTAGGGCAACGTTTTGCTGAACCCTATCCCGTGCTAGTCCGATAGATGGAAAGTATTAAAAATGACCGGCGGGCTAAGATAATTTCGTCAGCGCTGCATTAGAACATCAATGCATCATCAGTCTGTACAACCGTGCAACAGCAACCTGTTGCTAGCTGTTTAATAAACTATATCGTAATTGTCTACACGATGTCATTATTTCAGATATACGTAACTTACATTGTTGCTGGGCAATAAATTTGGAATAACCATACGGGTTGTAAATACGTGCCAACCTACTTCTTAAAGGAATTATCATTTTCATGTGATGTAATACGTACTAATATATAAATGATTAAGGCGAAAATGTGTTTATATGTTTGCTACCTGATCATGAATAAACCATTTATGAAATTTGCCACGGAGATATAGATGAGCATAAGTTAACTTTTACTTTTTTATTGTGTGATAAGAATGATAGAAATGGTTTTTGACAATAAATGTTGATAACAATAAATTGGGGAAAAGGGAGTTATATTCGCTTACGCTGCCTAAACTGTTCGAAATAGGTGACTACTAAGAATGGCGATTTTGTTTGCCTCAAAGAGTTCTACAAAAGAAGTCCGCGGTAGCTTATGTCTACCTACAAATATGAACCTAAATTATCAATAGAATGTTATTAATAATGAAAGATTTAATATACTTCAATTTAAGAGAGTAATTGGTCCCCTCCGTGGCTACGGTGTCAGCGTGATCGCTCATCACCAAGTCATCCTGGGTTCAATTCCCAGATGGGGCAAGATAAAATTTGTAGCTTTTCATTTCCATGTTTAAATAGTTGTTCCATTTTAAATAGTTGTGATGTGTCAAAAGTTCACCCTCTGCGACTAACAACCGCAGTTGTAATACTCGGATACAGCAATCTGGATCCTATCTAGATGCAGTTCCTCCGGTCTCGGTAAAATTCACGGTGTGTCTAGTGAGTAAACTCACACAAAAACTGAACCTTACTGGTACTCGTCATCATTAGTGGTCCTTAGCTGGCCGAAACGAGATACATACATACAAAATACATACGTACGTACGTAAGTACATACATAAGAGAGTAATTGAAGAAGGGAAAAACAAACACCAAATTTAATGGATAATTTATTTTGTGAATTTAACAAAGATAAAAAATGTCTTTAAATTGCAATATTTCGACGAATAGTTTAGATTTAACAATATTTTTAATGAAATGGTGCAGCCGCGTCATGGCTCAGAAGCAAAAGTTCCCGTGAGGTGGAATAGTGTAAACAGTCAAGTTTTCTATTATACTTGTATTATTATAAATTTAAAAAAATGGACGGTTTAAATGTTTTTCAAAACCAGTCAGTAAAAGTATTTTGATCTTACAATATAGATAGATTTAATTTTTTCCTGAGTAAAAGAAGATTAGTCTCAGAAAAATCCGAGGCAGTGCCGGGTAGCTAGTATTCCATACTCCGTTAAAGTGTATTGAATTCCTCCTATGTTAATTTATGTAAATGTGGGACTAAGTTTTGCTTTTACTTTTCTAATTGGAAATTGGAGGGGGGAGAATGAGGCTGATATGTCTACTGTAGTAAAAATTATATACGCTCGCCTATGTGCTCGAATAGAAATTCACTCAGAAGTCTCAAAGAAAGGTAGAAATATGTATATTTTTTTCCATGTTCTCCTTTCGTTGGGTGGCTTAATTTATTGTTGTAAAAAGATTTTTCTACGTTTCTCGTCACATCTTGTTTTTGGAATATTGAATATAATTATTTCTTTGATTGATACCAAATTTTAACAATTTATTGAGAAAATCCTCGTGAATACATATTTGTAATTTATTTTTTTATCGATCCCAAAACAGATACTTGTGAAACGTTTGTACGATTTTGTTTGGTGGACAATGTGAAACTTCATTGTCTCGTTAGATCATAGACTAAATACACAAGAGGAAAGGGGAAAATTATTTTAATTGGTTTTAAATTTAATGTCATCAAACAAAAACGTGCAACGCGTATATTCAAAGTATCAAGTAAAAAATACGTGTTACGTCATTTTGTAATTATAAATGAATAATACGAGTATACGTGAGAATTTTCTTACGCTCGTGGCAGTGATCAAGTATTGACGTCATGTTTGAAAGAGAAAGAGAAAACACTCTTGATATAAAAATACTATTCTGTATTGTGATGTGATGTAAAACAAAACATCGCTCATTTGTTCTTATTCCGTTCAGTGAATAATCGCGAAATATGCCGCCCCTGCATTAATCAGAGGTTGCCTTCTAAAAACCCAGTAGTCTACTGACCACGCCTCATAATACCGTCACTGTATACCCTTCCGGAAAACTTAAAGATAACAGAGTAAACGCATTTAAGAAAGGCATAGTAGTTCGAGCAAACATATACATCCGTCGTGAGTAAATATTTGTTCTCGTTGTTCTTGTGACGTCCTCCATCAATCATTTCAAAACACGAGACGATCACCTCTTTCCCTACTGAAGTGCTCTGTTCATGAATAATGTCATAGGAAAATTAAATAATTCATCGAAGAAATGTTACTTTTTTTACATTTTAATTGGCCAATAGTCATTATGACCGCTTTGCCTCCAACCAGGTCATTGCAGAGCTCCATAATTCCTTTTTTCTCTCTCCTGTGTTTACAATATTACAAGGTGCATGATGTAGTTTCCTGTTTTTTCTGTCTTTATGCATTTCAGTTTGTTGTCCCACTTTTAATTTCCAAAATAAAAATCTGTTTCGTCTCATTTTCTGGTTATTCTTTCTTCTTTCCTCTTTTTCCATCAGTTAACATTCTTTATATTCTTTTCTTCATCGAAGAAATGTTTTCTTTGGGCACATCGAAACAGTTTTGGATAGGTACTAATTACCAACGGTAGCTGTGTCCTAACTTTCACCTAGACCAAATTCTAGAATAAAAACAATATTTTTTACAGTAAGACGCAAACTTTTTTACAGAAACTCTAATATATTTTATATTCTCTAGGAAGGCGCTGTGAGACAACAAAACTTGAGATATTTAAATATAGAGAATTTAAGTTTATTGAAATTTAGAATATACAGAATAGTTTTTGTTATGGAAGTACAAAATGTGTATAATAAAAATTTACAAAATATTCCTTTAATAGCGGCATAATAAAACATTTTCTCCCCTTACGACTTAGTAGGGATATATTCACCAGTACTAGTCTTCTATTGGTCCGCCAAATATGGAAGCAGTTTCAAGTTTGACTACGATTGGTTGAACGAAGGTGAGGAGCTCTTTCCCCGTCACAGAGGAGTGGCGTTACAAACCTAACAAATCCAAACTGCTAAGAGCGCGGGACTTAGAATATTTTTGTAGGCCCTTTTATTATTCCAGGACCGTACAACTACTCTGTCAAATGGAACAACATTTTGTCACTCGGTATGCAACAGTGCTCACTCAAATGCACATGGAAAACGCCATTAGATAAAGTGATACGCGCCATGACATGCTTTTATGTTGACACTAGAATGCACGGATTTCAGATTAACTCTGCCCACCTCTGCTGGGGAGTAAGGAAACTTAACACTTGTTTTTTTCGTCGGTACTAGATGTATAAATTACGGGGGCGACCCTAGGTGTAGTACCTAGCGTGCTCGCCTTCTACCTCTGGTGATGCTGGTTTAAACCCTGTTTGATCCAAGTGGAATTCGCGGTGGTGGACGAAGCGGGATTTGCGGTAGGTTTTCTCGGGGTACTCCCGTCTCCCCTGCCTATCATTGCACCATAACTTTCTCTCATCATCATTCACAGTCATGTGATTCATTTATCACCCGTCTCGGGAAGGTGCGTCAGGAAGGGCATCCGGCACCCTTATAATTCCCCCGCCATATCAAGAGGCATCATATGTTCTTCATCTCCGACCACTAAAGAAAGGGGAACGGAGTTAAGGTTCATATACTAGATGTATAAATTTCGCTAGATCTGTGGTCTGAGAGTTCCTTCGAAGCATCATCGTTGTACGGAAGTTTTCATGTATTTCCACCTCGAGAGTATTTTCGCATATGACACGAGAGTGTTCATGTGCTCATCTCTTTCATTATTCCGCTGACGGAGCAGCGTTCTTGAGACCCGCCTCTGAAAGTGAGAGCTCGCGACTCTCGAGCAGACTGCTTGTAAAACCGTGGCGGAGATTAGCGATATATTTCTAGAAGCTCTTAAGTAGTCCGTGCAGGCGTCGTGGCGTCATGCAACAGCTAAGAGCAGGGAAGCGTGCGTTGAAGGCTGTTTAACCTCTGCTTTCCTTCAACTTCCTTCAATACTTCGCCACCACGACAAACATCACGTTTTTTTTTCCTTTACTCTTCGTATACTCTTATTTATTAAAATTCAGATGAATAAATATATGACGAAGTAAAATTCTGTGTACTGTGAAGCCTGGGACCGTTCCATCTATTTCGATGAAGTGCTTCACGGGAAACGGGAGACAAACCTGAGTCGGAATAATGTTACGGAGCAATGCTGTCCAACTTCTATTCATTTGGTCATAAGCAGTTTGTACTGCTTTTTTGACAATAAATTTATTATTATTATTCACTTTCGATCAATCCTGCGGGCCATTTTCTATTAATTTTCAATCAATCGAGCCGGTACGGGATGGGGTTTGGCAAACTTTTGCCCGACGTACAACCGGGCCATATTTATTTATTCATTAATTTTGTAACGATATACTTTGATTCTCATCAACAAATTTATATCTTAAGCTGTAAAAACCAAATACGATATTTCTCAATATTTTTAAAAGTAATTTTAGTATTTAGGATTATAATAAAATGTTTTCAAATTTTAATGTGTGTGACGGGGTAATTTCGAACACAATTTTCTTGCAACTGACAGATCACGTTAAATGTTACTACTTACAGCTTAGATTTATGACACAAAGTTTAATCACCACCATTTCAAGAAAAATTTGATGTAAAATGTACTATCGCTCGCGGGCTTTAAATTGTTTCACGGACCGCAAACGGCCCGTTTACCAACGGTTAGACTGCGCTGCTACAGAGAATACTTACAGACACGCAACCATCACAAGATTGAGTATAGATAAGAAATATTACATTTATAGTTAAAGGAAACAATAATCGTACATTTGTAAATGCTATAGTCGACTAACATTTCCGAGACGTACTTTCTGCTCTTGGCCACATTGTAACGGTCCGGAGTGGAATTCATTCGTCTAGTCGACGCTTGTACAGCCGTCAGTGGTCAGCTTGTTCAATTGCTCCCAATGTTGCCAAAGTTGTACAGCACGGCTTGGAAACAGTAGTGGGCTATGTAAATGCGATTTGAGTGAACTTTATTGATTCTGTTTGGAGTATTTTCATATTCCTAACAATCCGATAAAAACGACCCAAACATCGTATCCGGACACAAGTTTGTACATAAAAGACAACTGAAAAGCATATTTTCTAACATGAAAATTATTATAGCATAATTATCTTGTGATAAAAATAAATTTATAAAAAACTCAAACACAAAAAATAAAGAGAACTAAATAAAATTTCTGAGTTTAGTTTCGCTTAACGCTTTTGTTTCGTTTCATTTCGGTTCGGAAGGCGGTTTGTATACGTTCCGTTCAAAGTCCCTCCAATTCTTTGTTCAATCCGAGCTGAACTTCAAATAATTATCCTTCGTGGGAAAAGCTGCTGTTGTACTTGTACTCTAAGCCAGACTTTCAAAAGAACTGATATGGACGAACGGCATGACACATTTTAACGTGTGGGAATTCAAATTACTGAAATGAACGGTCCACCTTATTTAATCAGTTGTCCGTTGCTTCAAATTTATTCTTATTCGTTTTATCCTATTTGTTCAATATTTTAACGTTCCTCATTGCACCACAAATATTTTCAGATTCTCCTGGTCGATGTATCGATTTTCCATTTGAGTACACATGTTCCTTTCTCACAGAATTCATTTAAAATTCAAATTAATCCATAATCAATAGTTACCTAACTGGATGTTTGTTTGACGTTGTGTAATTTCCTTGCGTTCGTTTTATCAATTGATAACCTTTATTTCCCACGTGCAATTTACGTTCAGCATATTGCGCGATCGTATTTCATATGTGAATTTCGCACACTGGTAATTACTGTTTTGACCAACCGCATTCTAAAAAAACACTTGCAAATTCCCTTAATATTTTTCGTTTCTTAATTTCAGCGAATCTATTTATAACTGATAACTTTCAGTCTGGTAAAAATGGCGACGAGCTGGGAATCGAACCCGGTAACCTGCTTAATCGCAGATATGTTAACAACTACACCACCCGTTCGCCTTACACAACTGTACACCATTTCCACCCAGACCATTTCCATGGAGTGGGAGGTGAAAGGGTGTTGTAATAGTTGACACCCTTGCGATCAATGCAGGAGTCCCGGGTTCGATTCCAGGCTCGTCGACATTTTCACCTGACTGAAAGTTATCACACATCTTCTCAAAGTGTGAGCACAAGAAATAAATATATGCCTATTCACAACTGTTAATTCCTACGATTTACTTTCTTTTCTTTACTTTTACATACAATAATACAGATATGTCTTAATGGTGAGTGACGGTTTGTTAGTTTTCCCACCCACTACAGAAAACATTGTGGGTAATAATAGGGTAATTAAAAGGTTTTTTCTAATATTTTCTTGGCTCATTTATCACATGTCGTCCTAAAAAGCATTCCCTCCATTCTTCCAACTACTCTTGTCAAGTCCGTTGTTGAGGAAATAAATTTTAATTCATATTCCTTTTTCTCTGTAATAAACATACTGTATTTATGACACATTCTTCTGTATCTTCCTCTAATCTACAAAATCCTTTGTCGAGAACAGGGAATGCCAAACTCCTATATTCCTGAGCATCCAGTCGTTCTTGTTATAATCTTTCGAAGTTCATTATCCACATAATGGCGTCTTTCTAGAAGTCACATATGTTACACATCGTCTGCTACGTATTACTTCTGGCTTCGTTTTCAGCGAAGGCACTTCCATGGCTAATAAAGCACTCTAGTCAATGTACCTCGTCATGTTTCTAAGTATTCCATTACTTTACTTGATTTTTACATTTCAATTTTACTCGTAGAATTATTGCACAAGTAGTATTGTAGTAGGAAAAAATAGTCCGATGATATCTTCAGATATATATGGATTGGGTCTAGGATACCTTAATCTAAAACGTTCATGACCATATTAGGTGTCGTATGTGTCAACAGTGGTGGATCTAGACCGTATTCAAGGGAGGAGGGCTAACCGGGGAGCATTTTTGTTCAAAAATTATGGTTTTACAACACAAAGTTTATAAATATTTATCTTGAAGTAAAATGCATCAAATAAATAATTAACAATCTGGTATTATTAATACAATAAAAATTATTTATTAATTTTATTAAAATAGTATTATTAATTTTATTAATATGTTTTATTAATAAGAACAATATTAATTATTTTATTTACTAACAGTTATAACTAATTACAATTATTAATTTGGTAACACTTTCACAAAGTTTGCCATTTATCAACATCAATGTTATCTGTTAAGAGTTCAGGTTCAATGGATGGGGGGGAGGCTATAGCCCCCTTTGCCCCCCTCCCCCCGTAGATCCACCACTGTGTGTGAACAATATTGTTTCTTATGAAACTCACTTTTAAATCAGAACAAGACTTGCAAAAGAACTTGGAATTGGGCAGAATTTCTCGAAAACTGATTCCGCCATTTACTTCGGTATCTAAAATTTTTCTTGAAATGGAAGCTCAAAAATGTCCACGAAAAGTTTCACATTATTTTCTTTAATTAATTTCCATCAATGCTATTTGAATTCAAACCTTAATGATGCTCGTATCAAATTACTGAATAATTAACATTACGCAGAACGCAATAATCAATTTACGCCGGACGAATGATGCGTTAGTGAACCTGTTTCATGGTCACACAATCAGCGGAGGGGTGTAGTTAAGTAAGAAAAAAAAGAAGATTAAAAAGGGTAACTATATGATGACTGAAAACATTTTTCAAACAGTGTAGGGAGATTACTTCGTGGGGTCCAGAAACATCAACAGGTGCGAAGGAGTGAACGAGCGAATAGGAGATAAAAATTGCATGGGAATTAGGTGTGCCCGGAAACCGTGCCTCAAAATAGCTTTATCCGCTCAACAAATTCCACCTGGGTTGACGTTGGTTTGAGTCGCCGTCCCGAGTGGCGGTAGGTGAGCACCCGTAACTTATATTGTTACGAGAACGGAAAACAAGGAAGTATATCATGTCTGGCAGCGTCTATTGACACAATAAATCTCTAATTTAGAGTCATTTTAATACTTACGATTTATGAACAATATTTTCGGAATAATCAATAGTTTAATAATAATATGTTCTCCTGAAATACCTTTTTTGTGTTTTAACAAATACAAATTAGTTGGTTCTCATTAATATTGTAACATGTACCGAAATATTTTTTTTCTTATTTTAGAAGTGTGCTGAAATGTTAAATCCGCCTCTGCCGTAGGACCCTTGATCGGAATTGATGGGATGGTCCCTTGCATACTTCCGGAGAGTAAATTTGTTTATTGTCCTCTATGTGGTTTGTAACTTTTTTTGTCAATATTTTTTATAAATTTTAACATATCAGTGTTAAAAGGGACATAGTTTGTTGGAACATATGTCGTAGATACAAAAGAGAAAGTTCACAGGAAGGGAGGTCGCCCCCGCCTCTAGCCATCGCTGCCACCACGAGCGCAGGTGCACGCGGGTGGTGACCTCGAGAGGTCGATTGCCGATGATCGATTTGCGTCTGAATGCGGAGCAGGTGCTGGCCCTACGCGTGCGCTACTCGAGGGCTGTTTGAATGCTCTCGCCAATTCGACGGTGTTTTTGCTTTCCTTTGGACGAGGAGAAAACTTACGGATACTTCAGTTTTTATACGAGAAATTGATGAGATTTGTCAAAACTGAACAGGTCTGTACAGTATTTGGACATTCCGAAATGAGCGGTTTATACACATTGTTTTCTGGATAGTGCGCCAGGGAGAGCGCTTACAAATATTTCATTTTTGAGATAAGACGATAGAGCTATGAAGTAGTTCCGTTAGCACATTACATTGGATAAAAATATAAGAATATATGAACGTAAAAATGAAATAATTAAATTAATTAATACGAAAGTAATTTAATGGGACTTAATTAATGTAGCTTTTACAACATTTGCAAACTGTGCATGACCACGTGGAGGACAATATACTAACTATTTTTCAGAAGAAAGCAAGAGACAATCCCATCAACTCCGATCAGAGGTTCTAAGACGTGGTTTCAAAAGATAAGAATACAAAGTTAGCTACGTATTATATCGAGTGAATACCAACAAATTTGTATGTAATATAAAAAAAAAGAAGAAAGATTTTCTGAAATACGTTGTATTATCTGTCTAGATTATTCGGAATTTACAGTTCCGAGTAATTGTAACTATCAAAATAAGTCTAAATTCGAGATTAATTAGCTCCGCCTCAGGCAAGAGCCTAAAGATCCTAAAAAACGCCTCTTCTCTATGAAATATCCATTAGTAAAGGAATAATATTGGAATTTCGAGTTTCCTTCCCGTCTCCAAAAACTACCACTTTGACTGTGTCCTCTCCTCCAGAGCAAACGCGCCGTGGGTACCATTAAACTGAATCACTGTTCTTAATGAAAGCTCCCAACGACGTAAAACGCTGTGTGATTCGACATGTTGGTTTAGATGTCTCTGTGCCGCGATCCCGAAGTCCGCCTGAGGTTCTTGCTTGCGGTGACGGCACCCGCAAAAGGATGCCGACAAAAGACTGCTCCAGGGGATGGAATCGGAGGCACTGATGGTGAGGTGAGTGAGGAGAGGAGGGTAGGGAGCGGAAATTCATACACCTTTGCTCATTGGTTGACGAGTTCCATTTTCTCTCATTTCAAATTATTCAACGATTTTAATATAGATAATTGTAAGGATTTAATATCAGTTAAGAATTAAATATTTTTATATTACCGTAATCAATTAGTATAATTATGTGAATTAATTAGCATTAATATCGTTTGTTTTCTTATCGCGTCACTAAAAGAGCATTAACAATATTATTGAGCTTGTCTTTTGACCACCTTTCATATCACATTGTCATTGCGAGGTTTCTCTATCCATTATTTTATCTCTCCACATATTCTGCATCTTCATTCACTAACTCCCTTCTGTCAATTGTCATCCATGTTTGTCCTTTGTTTGTCATCTACGTCATGTCGTATCACATATATTTATCTCGCCTTTTGTTCATCTTCATTTCTCCTTCTTCTTCTTCTTCTTCTTCTTCTTCTTCTTCTTCATGTAGGTATTTTTATCTCTACTCAGCTCTGCTCGATTGAATATATTATGCCTCATTCCGCTGTAGATTTTTTTCGGTTTCTCCATTAAGAGCTTCGAAATTAATGAGATAAATGTGTATCGAGTCAATAAGGAGTGTATTTATTGTAGGGTTAAGTAAATCTTTTTCAGATTTTCCTTTTTTTCCTTGGTGACATTCTGTACTGTACCGTCGATCGATAAATCACGACTAATATTATTGTAAATATTAGTCATAGTCATTGAGAATATTTTGTATTATTTGTCTGTATCGGAACAAGAATGGAAATCTGATTTCCTGTTATTCAAGAAATATAGTGGTTACTGTCATAAGACCTCTCTAAAAATTTATGTGAATCGTTCTGATATTACTTGGTACAATCTAACGAAGTAGTAATAGATATTGAGATAACGGGGTAAAGAATCCATAATATTCGAACAAAAAGTAACGAATTTTTGAGGCAGTGAAAATGTATTTCACTGAACCAAAATTTGGGTACTGTGGCTATTTAAGATTACAAATTATTTGAGGAACTTTTGTTGTTAACTATCCATCGTGGTTTGAACAATAGAGAAATTGCTGGGTGATATTGGTAAACAATCCCGGTTCCATAATGGTATTTTATTCATTGAGTTGCTCCCACGCCTACTCGACCTGCTATTAAGTGATTACTGTTGATACCTTGGGATCAAAGCATCCTGGGGATTATTACCACACCTCTTTTGTGTACCAAAGCCAACAACCGCGGAGATTGATATGTGAAATCTGGCACCTTTTGGTTCTGGTACTTTTCGCAAAAGAAACTCTTTATTACTTTCCAAGTTTCCAGGTTCTATTCCCGGTGGGGTCATAAAAATATGTAGCATTTCACATTAATGACCCCGTTCATATAGCTGTCACTACTGAAAAGCAAACCCTCCATCCTCTATCCACCTCCTCCTAGTATCAATAACTATTACTAACCACTTCTACTAACCTCTCCACGTGGGCCAAGTTGTTGGTAAACCCAGCTAAGCGGTCCACCTACTAACAATAGCCCTACCACCCAACTCCTACCTCCTATCGCTCTATATATATAAGCTTCAATAGCACGCTACATTTCCCATTTACAAATACTACAATACGAAAAAAGAATCTATTTTCAAATTATTGCGATGTAAAATTGTTGTGTGTGTGTGTTGTTGATTTTGTTCCTGCGATGATTCACGAACAAATCAATTCAACAAAACTACTCTTGAGAATTCAATTAGAATACATTTTGAATAGAGGTAAATTTCTGGACAGTCCATTCTGATTTCATGTACACCAAGCGCTATCATCTTACTTCTAAAAATTCAAAGTTTTGAAAAAATATTGCCTAACCATATTTCCGTACGACGTATCAGTTTTGAACACAGTGAGAAATGAGATTCCAAAGTAGTGGAGGCGCCTACGTTGAACATAATCAATAAGGAAATCGCAAAGAATTTGGATCTGAAGAGAAGGAATTGAAATCACGCACAATTATTTTGTATTTAGTGTGGAAGTTACTGCCAACTTCGTAATGACTATATGCGTTCAAATCAATTTGAACTCGCAAGTCACTTTTTCTTTATTAAATTTCTATTATTCTAAAAACGGATTATTATAATGAGTTTGTTATATTTCATATACGAGTATGAATGATTGATTGTCGATCGCTTTCATGAATTATACTTATTCTTGGCTTCATCATACTTATACTTTTACTACAATGTTCCTTAGAAGTATAATTGGGAAGTTGAGCCTGGCACATGCCATATGTATTTTTGTTAAAATACTTTTAACTAAAATAGTTACATTCGTTCTGAAATTTCATTCGTACTAACTCATAATTTTACAACAGATATCTCATTATAACTTATGAACATCTGTACAACTGTGTGTTGCTCTCGGATTTCTTAGCGAACCTCCACAGTATAAGAGCAACATTGTAACAAAATTTTAAGTTCTCATTTTAAATTGATGGATAAGAGAGTGTGTTAGAAGAACGCAGCTTATTCAGATGTTGACCTGAAAATTAAAATGTTTGATGAGATAATATGTTCGTATTTGGACCTTTTTTCTTAGAGCTGTAGAGTTGAATACGTTTCTCATTATAAACATTTCGAAACTAGATCCGAGATTTCCATTGAAGTTTATTCCTGCGATTAGGTATCTTTGACACACAACGATCTACT
Organism: Laupala kohalensis; assembly: GCA_002313205.1. Taxonomy (NCBI): domain Eukaryota; kingdom Metazoa; phylum Arthropoda; class Insecta; order Orthoptera; family Trigonidiidae; genus Laupala; species Laupala kohalensis. The sequence continues at coordinate 261,286 of NNCF01129495.1, forward strand.
TTAGTTCTGAGAATATTGACGTTAATCGAATTAATGTGTTGGAGAATTATTTTCTTCTGAAGTTTCGTTTTACTAATACAACAGAATGAACGGTAAATTGTGTTTTGAAAGAAGTCTTGAAGAGAGGTACAGTAGTATTTTGCTAGGCGGAATATAAATTAACCAATTTTATATATAATATGCAATTATTAAGTCGATTTGAAGCGTCTTAAAAAAAATTGTCTACATTAGTTATTTGGTACAAAAATATCCTGCATGATTTTTGTTTAAACATTTTTTTTTTCATTTTGCTTGCATTCCTCAAATTCCATGTTGTTGTGATGTGCATACCAGGTATTTTACAAAAAAAAATTCTAACGCGTTATTGTATTAATGAATACATCTTTAGAACTCAATATCTAACTCACAAATCATATGCACCTAATAGGCACCAAATTTTTTTCGTGCAGTATCGTTATTTTACTAGATGCGCTGTACGTAATACTATCATCATTTTTATTATTTTTAAAATACATTTTTATTAGTCTTCCCAAAATTTGTGCACATTTATTTTATGTAATTTCGATTAGTGATTATCTGCCGATAATTGTTACAATACGCATATATTTTCCCGTGTATCTTTACGTGGAAAAGATATATGATTACTTCGGCCAGGTGAAAATAGAAATGAGTCGGGAATTGAACCCGGGACCCCTAATTGATTACATAGGCGTTAACCATTACGCCACCCGTTCGGATTCCACAACAGTACAAATATTTTCTGGGTCAGGTCTGGGTTGAAACGGTGTTCAGTTGTGGAAGGAGTATGGGTGGAGGTTGTCTTTAATACCCCTTCGATCTAACCAGAGGTCCCGGGTTCGATTCTCGGTTCGTCGCCATTTTAACCTGGTTGAAAGTTGTGTTAGTGGTAATAGTGATTGCGATGAATTAATTGGTTTAATTATTTGCTAACGTAAAAGAAAATTAGGGGATTTGAAGAAGGTTTCGGAGCAACTACTTGAGAATTACTTTGCACAAGTTGACTTTATGGAGGAAATCCAAAAGGTGGTCGAATTAACATAAAAACGTGGACAAGAAAACAATTTCATCGAGCAAACGCAACACACGAAGTAAATGAAGATCGATTACGACTATCGTTATTCCAAGAGCACGTGTCTCCTTCCCCAATTAGTCGCGAGCATTGTCTGGAGTCGCGACGTCCCTTCGTCGTTCTCGTTAACAAAGGAGGGCGATTACGTCTGCGCGAGGGGGGGAGGGAGGGAGGGAAGGGGAGTGCGAAAATCCCGTGGCCCGCGGCGGGGGAGGAATGACACTGGGGATGTTGTCTGCGACGCGCCCGCCACCCAGATAAAAACACGCCATTAGCATAGCTCGGGGCTACCGGGGCGTTGAAAGGGCGCGGAGTGGTGGCGACAGCAGCCGCGCTAATGGAGCAGTCGCTTCCTCCCTCGTGGTCCTCGCCACTCACACCCGCTGTGTCACGCGTTGTGTTGGGAGCTTCACTATCCCACATCTGAACGGTTATCGGCGTAGGTCTCATCACGACGTGGTCTTCTTATCCGCTTACTAGTTCGATAATAGTTATTCAGCCATTTTCATTATTATTTGCTTGTATCATTCACCTGGCGCGAGGTATTTGTCGTTTAATATAATGATAAAGAATACATTTATTGTCCAAAAAGCAGTCACAAACTGCGTATGACCACGAGGACAATAAGCTAATTTACTCTGTTGCAGCGAGAAAGGAACCATCCAACCAATTCCGATCAAGGGCTCTAAGCCAGAGGCGGATTTGACACTTCATTAACTCAGAGGAAAAAGTCATCCAGTCACTCAGGACAATGCCGCTTGTATTATTAGACAATGCTTGCCTACATTAATACTTGTTATATATTTCCATAGTTCTCGCGCACTACAAAATCCTTGCGCTATATCTCTCGTCGTGAGCTCAACTGCGTTCTTATGATCCATCGCGATCATCATCCAGTTTCGTCACCCTCTCAACTGTATCTGTAGACTCCTCCACCGTCTGCGCCATTCCAGGGTATATTGGACACCCCCATTTTGAAGGCCGTGTTCTCTTCTCTCCGCGGAGTGGTGGCGCTGTAGAGAGCCGTCACGGAGAGTGGCCGACACTTGACTCCCGTGCGCACAATAGCGCATCTTCTAAACGCACGACAAACAGCATCATTTCTGGAGAGTGCGCCGTATGACCTCGACGTCCCCTCGGGCGACACGCTCACTTGCGGAGGCGAAACATCTACACCCCCCCCCCTTTCCCCGCCTCCTTCAGCCCACCCCTTCCCCACAACTATTGTCGCCTCTCTCGCTAATCATTCTGACTTCAGAAGCCGATGCGCCTCTGATCTTCTCCCCTTCCTTTCGATCCTTTCGATCCTTTCGATCCCTGTTTGCTCTTTTGACTCCGTCTACCCCACTCCCTGCGATCTCAATCTCGCGAGCGTCGTTCCCACTCCATCTCTTTAATGCTATCTCTTCCCTCCCGATACTCATATTAGACCGTCGCTGCAGCAAGGCCAATGTATCCTCCTCCTCCGCAGGGAGTCCCTGTGGTAAAGTCCTCACTCATCCTCTCTCGTCCTCGGTTCGTATCTTCGCCGTCGTGGCTTCCTTGGACCTCTTCTTCTTCTTCTTGGTCCCTCTTTCGCTGCGCCCTCTTGAGCACTGCGCCTCTGGCGGCTACTTGAGACACCTTGGTCTGGGTTTGCATTGTGACCAAAGCGAATGTAAAATTGTCCGGATGCTCAACTTCAACGGGTGGTATGGCTCGTTTTCTTTATGGTCGTGTGAAGTGAATGAGATTGGTAAGAAGTTTAACTTATTCACCGATTCTGATTGCATTAAAAATAAAAATGAACACAATATTATATAAAGTGAAATAAGAAGTTTCTTAGAGGTCAGAAAATCAAGACGGTAAAACGAGCACATCGGAGACTTTCTAAACTCGAACTATTTGAGACAGTTCGTCAAAAAATATCTTATCGAAAACTTCAAAACTTTTGTATATCTGTTCATTCAAGAAAGAACCGCACCAAATCGACTTTATCATCTTAGACAATAATTTAACGGAGTTACAAAGAATTCTTTGTCCTAGCCTTCAGATAAAGAATGTCTAAAATATCATAAAAATGTAATTGATGCAACCACTTTAATACAGAGAAAACAAGTGCTGCAAAACTTTTGCCAGATTTCCTACATAATAAAAATAAATTAAAATGAATTATAATTTTCTGCTCTTGTACGGACATTTCAACTCTGGTTTTTTCATGAACACAGCTACATATACTAAATTCTTATATACGAGTATATAGTGTACAAAATGTAGTGAAAATTTTCAATCGCGAGTTCTGGACGAAATTTTGACAAAATATCTGTTTAATCTGATACCGAAAAGCTGATTTATCGAATTCCGTATGTCTGTCTTCCAGAGTGTAAAGATTCTAAATAATTGGGTGAATCAGTTTCATTAATAGTGTAGTATAAACTTCTTATCGATACACTTGCTCCAGAATTTTATTGCTGATATTTAAATTATGAGTTTTACATATTACAGTATACTGTTTTATATATCAAAGTACTTGGTTAAACAATATTTGTCTGTTAGGCTCATTCTTAGAACTCAACTACACTAAACTATAAATCAAATAATAAATTAAAGAAAACCAATGTGTTCAATTCAGTTGACTTCATGACTAATGAGAGAGACGCGGGATAGGTAGTTCCCACATCCTAATTTATAGGGTTTGTGCGTTTTAGCCAACACATTCACCCAATAGGGTGCCTACCCGCACTGCTTACCAACACGACTACAGGGTTATAATTGCTTGAGCTCGGACATCTATGACACTACAGGTTCTGAAGACAATTAAGGCAAAAACCGTCAGCCGAGACGTCATAGGGTCTTAGCTCACCAGTCATTCAGTGTTCAAAAAATGGTCAACCCGGAAAGGAGGGAAACCCCAGATGAAAACCTCATTAATGTTAATATTAAGGGAACGTAGGTCAGGATAACACTCTAATTGAATTACCTCGTTTTGAACATAGACATTTTCTTGATATGTTTGAACCATTTGTAGAGTTTTCTAATATTATTTCTCTAACCTCAACATTGTGTGAATCTTGATTATTTGTTTCCTCTGCAGGAATGCAATTCGACAATTTTGTTGTTGTTTGTATTTTTCTGGTTAGTATAGTTAATGTTAGTTTTATTTCAATGTGAAAATAAATAGTATAAATAAATAGTCAAAAAAGCAATACAAACTGCGTATGACCACGTGGAGGACAGTAAACTAATTGCACACACCTGAGATAACAATAAAAATAGTTTGGTTCATGTTATAATATTAATAGAATACCAACAAATTTGTATTTAATAAAGTACAAAAAAGTCATTTGAGAATAGGCATTATCATAAAACTAAAGTTTATTCGGAAGATATTTATTGTACATCGTAAGTATTAAAATAACATTATTTTCAAGATTTATTATTTCAATAGACTCCGCCCCTAGACAAGAGCATTGGAAGCCAATACGAGTACAAAAAATCCGCCTCCACCCGAAGGAAAACCAGAGAAAACCCGATGCAGGGTTGCGCTACAAAATTGATGTACACAATCGACTGTACAGAATGTAATGTACACAAAGGCTTCAAAATTAATGTACACAAAACATAAATGAAGACTAAGAATTGGTGAACATATTCAAACATTCAAATTAAATAAAAAATATCACTCCCAATCCAGCTGTTGGACGTATCCGAGACGACACCATCTGGTGAGTGCAGTTCAACACGCCCATGTGAGCCCTCATTCCGAGCCAGCTGACCCTCTTTCATTCATGGAGCCGGAGTGCGAAGGCGCGGAGAGAATCCTGGGCTCGTGTCGCTGCGGTGGCGACGCGACGCCGGGAGGGAAGCAACTGGCCTCGCGGGCGAGAAATCGATAGGTCCACCGCCACCCGCGCCTTCCCTCACTCCCTCCTCGCCATCGCTATCAAGCTTCTTCATCCGAAGGCAGTTTCGTGCTTCTCCGATTCTTCATTTTCTTCTCCTTCTCTTTGGATTTCCTTGTTTCCCTTCGTTGGAACCTATCAAATTCACGAGTCCACTCTTTCTACTCTAGCGCGCTCTATTTCCATCTAGCTAAACCAACACTTTGTCTTCTTCTAATTCAAAATATCCTTTTCATGCTCTTTCGAACTTCTTGCTCCCTGTCATATTTTTGGATTTCCTTGCTTCCCTTCTTTGGAACCTATGGCAACCATAAAACCCGTTCTTTTCACACTAGTGTTCCCTTTTGTCATCTAGCTGATACCTAACACTATCTTCCTCTAATTGAATGTATTCATCTTCCTTTCCTCGATGTATTTCACTGTCTCTCTTCTTTGGAACCTTTTAAATCCAAAAGACCGCTTTCTACTCTAGTGCGCTTTATTTCCAACTAGCTACACCAACACCCTCTTTTCTCTAATATATTCATCTTTTTTTAAGCTCTTTCGAACTCCTTTCTCTCTGTTATGTTCTTGGATTTCGTTGGTTTTCTTCTGAGGAATCTTCGAAATCTATAATCCCGTATTTCTATTCTATCGCCCTCTATTTCCATCTAGTTTTCCTAGCAGTCTATCTTCTTGTAATTGATTATATTAATTGTTTTCAAGCTTTTTTGAAACCATTCCTCTCTGTTATTATCGTGGATTTCTATGTTTTCTCTTCTTCGGAACCTGTGAAATCCAAAAGTCCGTTCTTTCCATTTCAGCGCTCTGTTTCCATCTAGCTCACACTAACCCCTATAATCCTCTAACTTAATTCTCTTTTCAATTCATTCGTCTTTTTTATGTTCTTTCAGTGTCATCCTCGTCTAATATGACATTTTGTCAGTATCTCGTCTCGCATTTTAGTGGCGTAAAAACAAGACTGGGAACGTAGTAGTCTTAGTCATCTTGTTCCATTCTATTTTTAGGTCTTGGTTTTGCGCTATTAAAATTAATCTAGGTCTTGCGTTTGCTACAAGAAGCCATGACAAATGTGCGTATCTCTACTGGTATTGTTAGCCATCTATATTGCAGACTTCCTTCTAGGTCATTAACTACATTAACTACTTTTGAAATGTAGGTTTTAACACGCCACGACTCTTCATTTATAAAAGCACTTTGGTCTTCTAAAATTTACAAGAGATACATCTTCATTCCTACATCTTTTGTTACGCGGGGGAAACATAAGAAATGTTGGAGAAGCGTTCGCTACAATATACTTCGTAGTTTGTGCATCTCTTAGTTTGGGAGATGTTCTAAGTGAGAATGATGACTTAGTAATGGACTTTCTATTGATATTGGCGAAATTTGCTGTGATAGATTTGAACCATTTGTCTATGCTCATAGAAAACTTGAATTTAAGAAAAATGACAAGGATCCTCTACGCAGGTATTTATATATTTTTATATTCCTTGGAATGTGAGATTTGTTGTTTAGTTGCTTTTTAATATTTATATATTTCTTACTTTTCTTTTCTTATTTGTCATGTTTTAATAAGTAATTTTAAGAGGAAAGTAAAGTGTTATTCTGTTTACAAGTAACAAATAAATATATTAAAAATTATATTTCCTTCACACAAAATGTTCGCTCTCTCTTCATTTACGAAAATATTTGTTACTTGCAATATATAAAATAATTATTTGTAAAAGAGATGTTGAATATAAATACACTTACTTGTGCCATGCTCCTTCCTTTCTCTTTCCTTACCTCCCTTGGTCACCTCTTGTTCTTTTCGATCCCGACGCCATTAGGGCTAGGGTATCTTTCATTTTCCTACCTCGCCCCAGGGGACTTACATCTAGTAAGTACGTGTTTGGCGAACACGGGGCCCCGAGCTGAGTCTGGCATTACTTCCACTTACTTGTGCCATGCTCCTTCGTTTCTCGTTCCTGACCTCCCTTGGTCACCTCTTGTTCTTTTCGATCTCGACGCTATTAAGGCTAGGGTATCATTCATTTTCCTCATTCTTCTCATTTTCTGTCCTACCCCTCATTTTTGTCCCCCATTATTCTTTGTCCCCCTTCATGTTATGTGCCCCCCTCATTGTAGCCCCCCCTCCACTTGATGTATGTTGTGAGATATGTTTTGGTATGTTGTAGATCAGGAGGGTTTTTAGTGGGTAGGGTTGAATCATTCGACGAGTCCCACCTGCGGGGAGTCATGTTGGCTCCCCCTAGTGCGTAACTGCATTTTCCCTACCTGTACAAGTTTTTCGGGCTCCAATGACCTTTGATGTCGACATGAGCCGTAAAGCCCCACAAAAAAAAATGAATATAAATATTTAAAGCAGTCTTTTGTTATGTTCATCCGCTCACTGACTTCGTATAATCATTTATTTTTGTTCGAGGAATAAAAATTGCGCGTGTCTCGAGCGGTGGAGAGAAATTTAAAATTTATTATTTAAGTCAAAACCAAATAGCTTATTATATCTGTGGTGGATCCAAATTTGGAATAACTACTGAGAAAGTCATTTCGAAGATTTTCGTTCGAATTAATTTATTTTAATATGTTTTGTTTTCTCTCAATGATTTCCATTTATGTTTTTGAATCTCTATATTTTCGTGTACAAGAATTGATTATTTTTTGTTTTTATCACAATTTCATTTTTTTAAAAATCGAGTGCAAAATTGAAATGCCACCTCATTATTGAAAGTGTAACAGAGGAGATAAGGATACTCCATTGTTTTTTTTTCTCTCTCTCTCTCCGCGTGCCTTTCAATTCACTCTCTCCGTGCCATTTTGCCCTGAGGCGCCTATCTGCAACTCCTGAGTCCGCCATCTTCGCTCTCCACAGGTGGCCCTCGTTTATGCTCAGTCTCCCGCGCACTCGTGGCCTCGACTGATCCTCTCGCGTCTACGACCCTCTTTTGTCTTCTATTTCAAGAGAGAACAGTGGAATGCCTTGTTATAAATCGATGCAACGATCCTGTTTTTACTGGAATTTGAATCTAATGACTCGTCTTTTACAGTTTGGATGCGTGGAAAGATTTACTGAAAGAGAAAGAAGAGTTTTGTGTCACACGTACGATTTCATAATTTTCTAACATATTTTCCAAATTATCAGTTATGCTAACCCTCCCTGTTTTTTAAATTCAACGACTTCTTTTATCTTACCTCATTGTACTTTCTTCAAATTTAAGTATTAATTCCCAGTTTATGTTGGCTTCAAAACAAACACAAATTATAAAAAAAATATACATATTTTTTTGTATTCTAATAGTTCGTATACATGCCAAATCGTGTTACGTGTATGCACATAATCTATCCCGACCCGGGTGTTTCTACTGTTTTTCTTTGAATTAATGGGATGTTCTGTTACGTAATTCCGGATAGTAAAGTTGTTTATCGTCTCCCTCGTGGTCTTAGTTTTTAATTCTTTTCTGGCAATAATTTATTTGTCTGTATTTACTTTTTAAAACCACATTACTTAGCTGCGTAAGAATATTACGTCCGCTTAAGATATAATGGACTCTAATGACCTTGCTGTTGACGAGTCCTTAAAGCCCCACAAAAAGAAAAAAACTTCAGATATAAAAGTTTTCTCCGTTTTCATGTGATTTAGTGGAATTTTATATTACTCAACTGACGATATTGATGTGAAAAATACATAATTGCTTCTTGTTAATGTATATTTCTAAGGATATACTACTATTAGTTGCGACAAATAACACGCATTCAAAAATTTTAGAGTAATAACTACTGACTCTTGATGGAAAAGGTATTCACGAGATGCTTTGCATTCTTGCATTTGACCAATTGACGAGATTTTGGGATTCTCAATTTTGCTGTGCTCCAAGTACGGTGATCTTACCTTCCTTGGTATCAACAAACTTCTATCAGCATTCAATTCAACATATATTCAATGACATCTTGTATTTCGTGAGTACATTTATTCATTACATTTATCCCCCTTTCATTCCGTTTCTTTTTCTTTTTGAAATCCATCTTCATTCTTTTCTTTTTGAAATCCATTTTCTTGTTATGCTCACTTCGAAGGAACTCTATTGATTACTCTTTATTGTTTATTTTGTATACTATATTTTATTTAATATTTTTATCGATTGGATTTGCATATATTTTGGGCGATTTTGTCCCTTTGGGTTACAAAACAACGTGGTTATGCATTTTCGATAAAACAAATTCATCTTATCTAGGAATTTTTGCTTAAATTTTTGAATCCGCCTCTGCCTTAGGGCCCTTGATCGGAATTGATGGGATGGTCCCTTGCTTGCTTCCGGAGAGTAAATTAGTTTATTGTCCTCCACGTGGTCATACGCAGTTTGTACTGTTTTTTTTTTGACAATAAATTTATAATCGGGAATCATCATTTAAAAATGTGTTCATCGTCAGCACTACAACACAAAAGCTAGATAAATAATTTTCAACTATTTTAATCGTATTATTTGCTCCATTTCACAATTTATTTCTGCTGTATTCGTATCAATAAAATCGTTATGAAAAATATCGCATCTTCGGTTTTTTTCTGAAAATATACGAGTAATTGTTTAGTTATGTTTAATCATAAATATATTTTAATAATAATAATAATAAAATACATTTTTTTCTTACGTACGAAGATTTACATAACCTAGCCACTGATAGTGCAGTTAGAGAAAATTTAACCTTCAAGGCAAAACCTGTTTGAAGGATATTTTATTCTAATGTTCCTACAGAAATCATCCACGCCCTACATATTTCAGAAACTATTGATGCAGCATTTATATATCTTCCCTTCAATTCTGTAAGAATACTTTTTTCCCTTTCTCGACCTTATCCTGAAGAGAATATTCAAATTGAAAGATCTCCAATCACATTGTTCCTCTTTTATTGGATTCGATCGCGCTCTCTTGCGACGCGTCTCGATCTTTCTGCTTCCAACTCCATCCTTCTGCGTGAAAAAAGAGACCACTTCATTCCTTCGGCAGTCAATATTTGCGGCTCTCTCCTTCCCGCTTCGACACCCGCTCCCCATCGCCGAGATGGAAATGCGAAGCGGAGTCAAGGTGACGAGGCCAGCAAGCACTTCGACGCCTGCCTGCCTGCCTGCCTGCCTGCCTGCCACAATGGCCCAGTGCTCCTTCGAAAATCGCTAGGACATTCGGAGGGAATCGATACGGCAGCGGAATTGCTCTACTTTTTTCTTGTCTATCCACATATTTTTCTCTCTCGGTCACAATTCAAGTGCTCCGTGTTTTTAGCACCGAAATGCGATTCTCGGATCGTTTCCCTTTCCAGAAACCGACAACGGTGGACGATATTTTATTTATTTATTTTATACCTTTTGGCGAGGTTCAAGTCATAAGGTCTGCTCTTCCACCTAATCGTTGAACTTGGGAAAGGGAATTGGGAAGGAGACAAGTTGGAACTTATGGTACCGAACCCACATTTGTCTGGATTAGATGAGGGAAATCCATAATATGTAAAATACATAATATTTTTAATCAAACGTTTGGAGACACAACTTTGTTATTATGATATTAGAATTATATTACTTTGTACAGGTTGTCTGAGAAAATTATTATCAATTTTGTCGTGTTCTGTGCTCACTATTATTAAAAACTAACAACACACTTCACTGAAATAGTAGTGGAGTTGACGCGTACTGTTGAATTTACTTTATCTTTTTATAACGAAATCTTTTTATGGTGAAATTTAAAAAAACATTGACAAAGTGTAATGGACTATAATATCTAATAATTTTATCAAAAAGTTTACCAAAGAATGTTAATGCATTGTGTCAGTGTATACGTTCTGGTGAAGGAATCTAAAGCTAAACCCGAAACGTCAACAGAAAACGGCAAACGTAAGTAAATGAACAACCTTGATGAATTCTGTATTCACAATTTCTTAAAAGTGTAATGTCAACGTCAATATCAAAAAAAGGGGTTGTCTATAATATTGAGCACAGAACTTGATAAGATGTCAGAATTAATATTTGACGTAGTACGTCCGGTGACAGAAAATAGAAAATTATTTCACATCCTCGCCATACATTACAATATGAAAACATTTTATTATTATAATTTTTAAACGTAGATAAATATAATTTATTTTTTTCAGCTTGAAATGATATACATTGGGTGATGAGAATCAAAATATCGCATTAGAAATAAACAAGTATGATCCGTTAATTTTATACGTCGGGTTAACTTTTGGCAAACCCCACCTCGTGCCGGCCCGACTGATTGAAAATATATAGAAAATGGCTCGCGTGTTAAGATAAATTCGACGGCGCTGCTCTAAATCATGTTCGTTTACCAAAGGTAATGCGGTATGGCCGCCCAGCTTCAATTACCAACTTCAGCGAATATTCCGAAAATATATTAGTAAGCGAATATTTGCAGTAAAAAATACAAGTTTGTAACACAACACATTAAGACACAATGTAATATTCGTTCCACACGCTTGATTCAGAAGGAACAGAATAGCGCCACAAGAGCAACTGAATTCAATTGATGGCCGACGTTGGTGATATTTAAAGTTAAAGAAATTCGAAAATACTGCCAACATAATACGATTCACTTATCATTACCCTTATGGACGATGGCGCAGTAAAAACGTTGGCTTCACTGTGGACAAGCCCTGTACCACCATCAAGCCAACTGATCTTGCAATAAATAAATAAATAATTGTCAAGAGAGCAGTTACAAACTGCCTGAGACCACTTTGAGGACAATAAATTAATTATCTACGACTACTTTACAACAAATTAATAAGCACAGTGCGTTCCCATTTTTTTAAGGTTACATTGTCTCTGAGTAAAGTTCCGTGACTTTGAGCATTGTTATACCGTCTCCGCTTACACGACACCACGGTAACACGGGTTCAAACTCTGCTCGGTTGAATTAGTTGAGGTTTTCAGCTGGGATTTTCCTCGCTTATTCCAGACAAATGTCGAGTCGGGACCATTAGTTCCCCGTCAACACAAATATCTCCTTCCCATTTTCCTCATCCAAGTTTCCGTTACGTGAAAGAGCCTGAAGTCCTGTGGTTTGAACTTAAATAAATAAATAAACATTAATAATTAAATAAACAATCCAAATGATCGGTGTTTTTCAGCATCGATGCGGGAATCTCGAACCGTTTCGAGTTCCCAAACCCGGTTCAACCATTTGACTGACTTCCAATAACCTCGACAACCATGTGGTGAGGTTTTAAATCCGATGTCTGGTTCCCTCAAATTAATCTGGCAAAACGCAATCTACTATACTGCCATGCTTTTCGGTTCAAAATATAATCTGCTATCCTGCCATGTTTCTTTCGAGTGTTCCAACCTTGTATATTATTGACCACTTTTATGTCGATACCCAGGGACTCCACAACACAATTCGCCTTACATCAAACTAAATGGATGACAATTTGTTTTTTCATGTGTATTGTTCTTGACAGCTGAAATTTTCTACTTTAGAATTTCTTAGCTTTGGAATTTTTCGAGTCTTTTGGTGTCTACGATGAGTGAATATGTACGTCTTCTTGCACATAATTAGTTTTATAGATAATAAATAAATGAATACACATAAGTCATTTATTCGATGATTCAGGCTTTCGTCTTCGTTAGTCCGGACGATCTTATTGTAGTATTTAATAACTGAAACATTGCATATTGAAATTTTAATACTAATCGAAGAAATGTATCAAATCATAAAGAGAATAATTTGTGACGTGGTTTGATTTCGATTATGTTCTCAGTCACGGCATAATACGCGTAGATTATTAGTTGAAAAAGATGTATGGGAAGTGAATAAACTTTGAAATCATGGTGAAGGAAGTGAACAGTAAACAAAACAATATGAACCTTCAGATATGTTTACTGAATTTCACTCTTTAAAAACGTTCTCCAAGTTCTGTTCCAAACATTTGGTGTAATGCTGTAAAATTTATTTTTGAATATTGCATTCATTTTCTTATAAGTTTTAGTCATAATTCTGATGAATAACATGTTTTATGGAAATTATCTTCGTTGTTTTTCTTTTTTTTTCATTACATAACCATATACGCAAACAATTTCGAAGTCGAACACACATAGATCTCGTGTTGCGCGTGCATAAATGAAACTTTATATCCGAGAAGCACAGTTGTATAGTATTACTAGTTGATTACCTGGCGTTGCTCGGAATTCTTTTAGGTGTTAGACCAACGAACCCATTCGTCGGGATCCGCGCAGGTCGAAATTTCGCTTCCAAAGCAAGACACAACGACGACAGCGCGGATGCACCATTTCATTAAAACACTTTTAAAATTTCCATTTAAACCATTCGTCCAAATTTTAGGATTTCAAGATGTATTTAATCCTTGTTAAATGCAAAAAAAGATGAATTTTTTTATGATTGATTTTCTTCTTTCTTAAATTATTCTCTTAAATTGAAGTATTTTAACACTTCTATTCTATTTTTGTACATATGCTGTCACGGACTTTTTTCTAAAATTCTTTGAGACAGGCAATATTGCCATTCATAGTTGTCACCTATCTCTAACTATTTAGGCAGATTAAGCAAATATAACTCTTTTTTTATTTTTTCGGTATTTGTTATCAAAAACCATTTCTATCTTCCTTATCTCACATTTAAAAAATAAAAGTTATCCTATGTTTATTATAGACATCTACACTGTCTCCTTACCAAATTTCATAATGATCGGTTCAGTGGTTTACTCTTGATCAGGTTGAAAATGGACTGACGCATTACGCATGGATTTATTAATATTAAAAATCTGTCCCTGGGAGATAACTCTTGAAAGTTCCGACACGATATACTAGGTTATGTGTCAAGTGAAAACGGAACTTAATTAAAGAAAGTAGGAGAATGTTAACTGACACATTGTAGGACGTTATTAGGAGCCATTTTCGTAGACAACTGATTATTATCGTTCGTATCTCAATGAGGATAATGTAAACAAAGGAATGTCGACATGACGTCATTTGAAACAAAAACAACTTGAGGAATGTTCCCGTGAATTCTGTCTTTGTTCCACAGAGCATCTGTCTTTGTTTTTCTTTCATCTCTTCCATTTCCCATACTCTCACTCGGTCGCGGCACGCTATGAGATACTATTCTAGTGGAACAGAATGATTTGTTTTTACTGAAATAAATCTGAATATTCCATTAAAATACATGTTATATCTATTGAAGTTTAATTTTTATCATTAACAACTTATGGTTTTGTAGTATTCAATTGTTTTACCTCAACCATAAGTTTGGATAATCGATGCTATACTGTTATGAATTTTTGTTCTTCAATATATTTTTTGTTTCAATCATGCTTCAAACATTGTCAAGAGTTGGATTGTTCTTTATCAATTTTGTCTTTTTTTCCACTTTGTCATTATTATGTCTCTACTGTTATCATTATTGACTTATCAGTTTGCTATTGCATGCAGGTAGTTGCAGAAAACATTGTATTTTCGTAAATTCTGCCACAGACCGCTGCCATGGACACCCGAACACGACTTGCAGAATTCCGTCCAAGTCCAGAGACTTGCGGCTAAAGCTAACTGCGCTGACCTCTTAGCAGCTGTTCGCATGGCCTTACCATTACCCCCACAGGGCACTCTCGGTTGATACAATCTTCTNCTTAACACCATTAGTTTGGATAATCGATGCTATACTGTTATGAATTTTTGTTCTTCAATATATTTTTTGTTTCAATCATGCTTCAAACATTGTCAAGAGTTGGATTGTTCTTTATCAATTTTGTCTTTTTTTCCACTTTGTCATTATTATGTCTCTACTGTTATCATTATTGACTTATCAGTTTGCTATTGCATGCAGGTAGTTGCAGAAAACATTGTATTTTCGTAAATTCTGCCACAGACCGCTGCCATGGACACCCGAACACGACTTGCAGAATTCCGTCCAAGTCCAGAGACTTGCGGCTAAAGCTAACTGCGCTGACCTCTTAGCAGCTGTTCGCATGGCCTTACCATTACCCCCACAGGGCACTCTCGGTTGATACAATCTTCTTCCTCCCTAAGATACGCTACATGAGGACGACCAACGAGAGGATTTAGAGGTCCTGACCTCCCTCCCATCCGCCTACTTCTCCCAATTTATCCATCCCTCCTCCAAATCAGTAAGCATGTAGAGTAAACAAAGCTATTCAAGTATTTTTTCACATACACTTTCAGTATACCTACCATACTTCCACGTAAAATAGAATAAGAGAGTTTCATACTACATGCACAAATCTTAACTTTATTCCATTACTATAAGTTAACAAACACCGACAACAATCCATTAACAATTATTTTTGAAAAGTTAAACAATAATTTATTCTTGAGAGACCTTCTTGACAATTGAAAATAACATTTCAAATAAGTAATAGTTTTATAGTAAAAGCAATTCACTATTCATTGACGTGAAATTCGAAATTCGAAATTCTATTAATCTATCGTCATTTGAGGTCCTTATGTGCCCCATTTCTTGGGGTCT
>NNCF01129495.1:277086-369252 GCA_002313205.1 Laupala kohalensis
CCCGGGATGACTTAGTGACGAGCGAGAACGTTGCCACTTACGCCACGGAGGGGCATATATATATATATATATATATATATATATATATATATATATATATATATATTATATATTGAAGATTTGCATTTTATACGTTTCATTCGTTGCTTTCTTACACGCTAGTACTAATGACTACTGAGTATAGAACGGTTCAAAAGAATAATATTTTCCATACGTGGTCGGCACATTTCTGTGGATTCCTTGTTCTGATTTCGAATTTTTATTTGTTTTGAATGAAGCGAAACTCTAGGTACGAATTCTTCAGTCACTTTTTCTCGGGAAGGATGTTTCTGGGGAGATGGTGCTTCTGGCTTCAAAATTATACTCAAGGTGTAATACGTAAATTTGTCTACATGACGAGACGAGAAACTCTACAGAAAGCTTTTCCTAAGAATACCGTAGCACCGGAATTGAAAAACGGTTCTTCCTTTATAAAGAAAACGGAGTAGCGTAGTTTTCTCTTATAATGTACTACGAAGTATTCTCATACATCGTGAACTCGATCGCCCAATCATCAGAACTGATTGAGGTTTTCGTCTGGGATTTCCCTCAAATACTCCAAAACGGATGTAGGTTAGATTCCCTTCATCCCGTGACAACGCGACTTCTCTAATCCCTTCGCCCAAATTATGTGGTTGAGTGAAACAGCAGGCCGCATGACCTGCACTTCGTCTCATTAAAAAAAAATCGTACAATAAATAGAATTCTACGTTAGCGAACTCGATTTTCCTTACTAGTCTGTCAGCTGCAAATAATATTCTTTTCCGATTTATTTTCGATTTCCTATAGATAGGTAGGTATAAAGAACTAAGTGACTCAGTTTAGTTCCTTATTTTATTTTCTCATATATGTAAAATATAGAAAGTATTGTAATCGTGAAAATATTCGAAACCGAGATTTCAACGGAAATATCCGTTTTGGCGATTTCTGATTCTGAAAAAGTTGTTTTTGGCACAACGTCCGTCCGTCTGTCCGTCCATCCGTCTATCTGTCTGTGCGCAGCGATTCTGAGTAAATGGATGAATCAATTTAACTCGCATTTCGTATCAAACGGTAGAATTTACTTGTTGTCGATGCATGTGCTCTATTTCTTTTTTTACTTTAAAACAAAGGGTACTTTGCATGGAGGTCAAAGTACTCTTTTGAATGTTTCTCTAAAAAAGGGCTCCAGCGATTTTGCTTAAATTTGTTGTACGTAAAGTACAATTAGTATGCATTACTTCCGCATTAGCGGTATTACGCCTGAAAGTTTGGTATAAACGCAGTAAAATAATTTTTGTCTACTACACTTACACATTAGTTAATCTTTTAAGAAGCTTGAATAATATTTAGCAATGTAAATGGAACAAGCAGACGTAGAATACACTTTTCGTTAACTGAAATGAAAGATATGATAATGATAAAATACATAAGAGGACAGCAAACGCACTGCAGATACGAAAATGCATTAATTTTTGTCTACAACAAAAATACATTTACATAAAACTTTTACGATATTTATAAGACTGATGTGTTGCTGTATATTTTGAAATAATATTCTGAACATTTATTTTACTTTCAAATTTGCAAATAAAAGACATCTAGCGACTTGGAGCATGAATAGTGCACCGGAAGACGACCAATATAGAGGACCTCGCCAGAAATGACCCTTTCACTATATAATTTTTTCTCACTCTATGCTGCAGACAGATAAGTGTATATGAGAGAGTATGTGCAATGGTTTTGCACCACTAGTTTTGTAATGTGTTCCTTCTTAAAATCACTTGCTCAATTGGGATAATGATTTGAATTTTGTTATATCACAATTCCGCTTCCGCCACACTGTGTTGTGATGTTCCTTGTGAGTGAACCGCGATCAGCCATCGAAGAGTTCGTCTCACTTGATTGGATTTCGATGCTGTCTCTCTCTCTCTCTTTCTCTCACTCTCTCTCGCCCACTTGGGAGCTCTCCTGTCCGCATCTTTTAGTCTCCACCATGTTGTGGAGAACCTTCATCGCTTGGGTGCGAATCTACCTCTGTATAATACATAAATAGTATAATACAATAAATAGTATAAAAGCTATTATATAATAAAATATAGTATATAAGTATTGTATAATAAACACAAATATTAAATTTATATTTAAGTCTATGTCTGTTACGTGGTTTTTCTTCAACAAATGAAGAACAGAAAGTATGCCAAGAGTTAAACTTCATATACTAGCTGAGTTCCCGCGACTTTGGGCGAGTTATGCCTTAATTTTTTGCGCAAATAATTCCTCTTCAATCCCCAAAATTGTCTTTTGAAATATTAGTCATATTCAGTAGATTGATCTCAAAAACTGTCTTGAAAGACCTCCAAGTTGGTAACATAAAATTAGTCGTATGGTGTCTTCTTATTCCTTTCACTGTCAACTCTCTTGCTCAATCGTCACGTAAAGAAGCAATTCTTTATACGCCATATTTAAAATGTCTTAAGTACACATTCATTTACATTTGTTTACATAAATAAACAAAGGTTAGTAATGTAGCAGCTAGGAAGTGTCTATTATTGTGAAAATACAAACAACTTGCAAAAGACGTCCGAAAATTTGCATCGCAAAAGCTGTAAACACAAATTTATGTCAAAAACTATTATTAAGAACTTCAAACAATATTTTTTCCAACAATAATAGCATTTTTTCTAGAAAGAGCGAGTTTTAAACATTCATGTTGTGACTTACTTCATAAAATTGAAAATATTTGTAGAGGTATCGCTTCTTTCACATTAGAATCGTGCTGAATTTTCTAATTGTTGATGCTTTATTAGTCGAGTATTAGATACACAGGAAATAATTTTCTCCCCGTGCAGATACGGAAGAAATAAAGCATATTAGAGAGACAAATAAACCATGGACTAGATAGTTACATACGATTTATGTTATTCAATACAACATATTTTGTAAAAAAAAACATTTCTTGAAAATAATATATTTTATTAATTTTTCTATGTATAGAAATAGATTACAGTAAAACATTCCATGAAAAATAACTGACTGATTTTTCCGTAATCTATCTAATAAGTGTGGTATTACGAATCTTCTCCAGAAATGGAAAAGTAATAATGAAATCTATTTCTAGTTTCTAGTAATGAAGAATATGCTTATTAATCTCAAAATTAATGAAAGAATACAAAAATAGAGTATTTTAATGATTAGTGAAAGTAAAACATCTAAAAATCAGGAATTAAATTATTTCATTAATTGAAATAAGTCTAAATAAATTTATATTGTAACACCAACTATTTCTACCATTTACGTTCATGATGTAATCAAGCTATTAGGTGAAGAAGCTAATTATTACAAACGTTGCATATCTGAAATATATTTTATAAGAAACATAAATGGGTGTTTGAATTTTCACACTGACAGAAAAATATCGAGTAGTACAGTTAAATTTTATAAATTAATTGTGAATTTCTTTTTTATTCATAATATGTTTATATTTACGTTTAATACCGTCTTCCATTGTTTTGTTGCTACGTTCACGTTTCTTGTTACAATTTGTTTACTCCTGTCAACGACTCGAATCACTAGTCGAAGTGTTGGGTAAAGAACTGAAATATATTAATCCTCCAAAAAAGACCGAATGTTAACAAATTTGTTTCATTAATTTTTTGCGTAAAATTAAATGAAAATGTGTTAATCTGGAGAGGAATGAAGCTGTTTCGTCTCACTACACCCACTATTCTGTCTTTGAGGAGCCTTACTCTCGAGAACAGCCTCATAACGAACAAGAGGCCCTAAATGAATGACTAGCGCGGCAGTTATCGTGAATAACGATATGGCCCATTAAATATTTTATTGGCGTCGCTACCGCTCCACAGGTGCTCCTGCCCATCCCATCCCAAAAGCCCTTTCATCCTAGACCACGGAGGGGAAGGGCGAGGCGCGAGGAGGATGCTTTGAATCGAGCCACGGGGACCGGTGACAAAGGCGACCCCTCCTTGGGAACACCACTTTGTTTGAAGACGACCCTCTGCGATTTAAATGTCACAATACTTGGATTCTAAGATGTCAAATGAAATGGAAGTAGATAGCGAGCTCTGGATCATTAAATTTCAGTTTTCTTCTTTCAAGAGCTTTCCTCTTCAATGTATTGGGTTCTTTTTAAAATAAAGGGGAGTAGAGTTTGAAGGAAAAGGAGCTACTGAGAACTTTATGTTTGTTTTTGATCGTGCGTCTCAAATCTGGAATTAATCTTTTGTTAAGAGCACTGAATTCCTAAATCTAAGATATGTTGGGGACTTGTTCCCTTAAAAAACTCAAAGACCTTCCAGTCATTAATATTTAAAGCTCTCTTGATTTTGGCCGTGTACCTAGTTCACAAATTAGGTACTGAATATGAAATAAAAGCTATTAAATTGTATTTTTATCCGAATTTCTGCTATCAAAATATCTCAAGAGTTTTATTTCCCAATTTTCAAAATGCTTTGAGATAAGATCAAACATTTTTAGGTACATATTATTTCCTGTTATTTTTAAGCTAATTATATTTTTAGGAATTTAGATTACTATTCTTCTACATAATGTTTATAAGATTCCGTAAACCTATTACATTGGTACCTAGTGGCAGGGGAGGGGTAATCTAACTTTTTTAACAGCACGTGACATACAAATTTTGTGAAATCCTCTTTCCTTGGAGTATTTTAACATTTTTTCGGAATGTGTTTCATAATCTGGGCTCGGGTAGATGAGCACTAAAAAGTCAGAAAATATTTACTAAAAGTTTCAAAATAAGCATTTAAAATATGCTCCAAAAGGTCAAAATACGCACGAAAAATTCAATTAAATACAATAAAAAATTCAAAATATGCAATTACAAAGGAAGTTACGCATATATCTACTTATTACTAAGAAATAGCAACTGTAAATTGGGTGAGCTGAATTCATTCATTATAAGCCATGTTTCGATAATAAACGTGAAAATTTTGACTGATTTCAGTAATTTAACTTAAAATAGAGTTCAAACAAAAATTTTAAGTAATGTACAGTTATATGCACTATTGAATTAAAGCCAAGCTGTCACAGAGGTTAAAAATGTTAGAAATCAATACCTCAGAACCATATAAAATCAGAAAAAAAGCAAAACATTCTAAATCCGACTTCTGATCATAACGTTACGCTACATAACCTAGATGTTTGAAACAATAAATTTGATCTAGATGACCCAGGATTTACTAAGAGCAAAAAAGTTATTATTTGAATCAATATGTAACCACAAGTTTCCAACTATATAATTTTATTGCTTTCCCATGTTTCGATTAAAGGAAGTATATAAATCCCCAAAAAATAGCTTTGACATGTCCTAAACCTTTAAAAACTATTTCTAAAAAGACTATTTTCAAAATGTTGCGATGATATCCACATTACAGGATTATCTGTGCTCATGCACCATATTGTTTCCAGCGCTAGTTTAGTTAACTCTCATCTTCACAATGAGTACTAGTGATATTGGTAATACTCCTATGAAATAATAAACGCCTTTTTGATATGTTGGGTTTCATAGTCTTTGAACTTAGTGTTCGAAAGTGAAATATGTCAAACAGAAGAAAACATTCTCTTTCTACACAGTTAACTAGTTCTGCACCGATGTGCCTTACAGTGACCTAATATGCTTTTGCGAGAATGCAAAACAAACAATATATCCCACTCTATCTTCTTTTCATTTGTTTCAGAACTGTTGTTTAATGTTTTTATACTTAACATCAGTTGTCCAATGTTATCTTTATTTTTAGTCTATTGTTAGCATATTTATTAGCGAAAATCTTAAAATGATTGTATTTTTTAAATGATGTTTTTTAAAAATATATCTACGAGTAATCTCTTAAGCATTGTCACTTATGGGTTTGACTTTTTTTTCGACTGTCAGCGAGGCAGAGGCATTTAATTAGGTATGAAACTAGAAAGCGCAGGAACTATTCGTGATTATTTTACGTTCTCCTCCTCTTCCTCAAATACTGAACAGGAAGATGTTGATATATATATAATTTAATATATTATATAATGTTATATAATAAAATTACATGGTGGCGAAATAGTGGTGAGGGAACTACAGAAGTATTGGAACCAATCTCGGGAAGGAAATTACTCCGCAGAGTGGGAGAAATTAAACCATCAGAAATGAAACAGCCCGTCGAGTCGGGTGAAATTTGACGAAAGCTGTTGGGTGGCGGGCTATAGGTGGTTGGAGGAAATTTCGTCCATTTCACATGCTCACACTAGCTTCTCACAACTACAGACTCTTTCTTCGTCTCAGCAGACAAGAAAGATCATTTAATTTATTACAAAGTGTATCTTGTTTAGAAACCATAATTTTAATCACTACTTTTCATTTGGTTTTTTAAAACATTACCTTGATAAATAGTTGCACCATTTAGAGAGTAAGCACTAGAATCGTATTTGTTTTATTTATTTATAAACAAATAAATACATTTATCGTCAAAAAAGCAATACAAACTGCGTATGGCCACGTGGAGGATAATAAACTAATTGACTCTCCGGAAGCAAGCCAAGGACCATCCCATCAATTCTGATCAAGGGCCCTAAGACAGAGGCGGATTGGTAATTTCAGCAAACTCCTGGAGAAGATACAAAGGTAGCCACGTGTAATAATTATAATAGAATGTAAACAATTTTGTATTTAACAAAATAAAGTATAGATTAATCGGAAATAGTGTTTATAAATCGCAAGTATTAAAATAACACTAAATTCAAGATTTCTCGTTTCAATAGACGACGCTCCTAGACAAGAGCCTAGAGAACCTGTGTAAAAAAATCGCCTCTATCCGAAGGAAAACCGGAGAAAAACCCGGGCCAGAATGGGGCTACAGGAAAGTGTTAAGAGCATTTGTAGTTACTTATCTAATTCAGGAAACTATTAGATATATTTGAAGGTAAATGTTTGCTGTATTTCCAGCTAACCACTCGGTCGACATCCAATCCCTCGGCAATCTCGGATGTAGGATGAGAGCAAGGTTGGTGGAGCGGCCCCTCTGCTCCTTGCGGAAGCCGCTCTAACTAGACTGCTGCTCTCTCCCGCCACTGCACCCGTCACTATCTCCAGCCCCGCCGCAGGGTCCGTCCCCCCTCTTCAGCACGCAATTAGCCGTAGAGCGTCGCAGCACCTCGGCCTCCGCACTCTGGAAGACGAGCTGTTGCCTAGGAATATACATTTGCCTTCACTTGCACAACTTTTACCGTGCTCTCTCAGACATGCTTTATATTAGAGATGCTATAAATTATAAAGAATAGGGTCATATTTGTGTACTCGAAGACAGATCTTCGAATATTAGAAAAAATAGAAAAAAATGAGAAGAAAGAAAAAAAAATTGAACTAAAATAGCGTTCAGTCTATGTAAGCTACGTCTTGGAAAGAAAAATACAATAACATATATTCTTTATTTTTCTGCACACATAATCATTTTTATTATATGTGCATTTCCTTCAATAACATTATTATTATTATTATTATTATTATTATTATTATTATTCAGTTTTATTAAAAAATATTTTTTATAAATATTTATGGTAAAGTATTTTACTTTTTCACCATTTTTTTGGTCGTTATGAGCGTACGGGACATACCACGTAAATTCAATAATATATTCATGGTTAAATTCATTACTCCATGGTAGTGGGCTTCTTAAAAAACTTTTAACAAATAGTCATAGAAAAAGAATTTGCTTTGAGTACACCTTTTTGTCATTTAAAATGTTATTTTATAAAGCTTAAGGAGAGAAAATGTCAATGTAAATATTCTGATTTTTTTTATTGATCTTACAAATAATTGGTATATTATCTAGAAAATTATTGCTAATTTTCTTTCTTGCAGGTTAGTATCAGTGACTCTTCTTGACTATGGAATTAACAAGTGTGCTCTGATTGGTGAGTGACTAATTAAATAAGTATGTTTGATTTCTGTGCGTAATGTAAAATTAATATTTTTCTTTGGAAGAAAAGACTTCGTAATGTCTTTAGTTAGGTATTTCATATGTGGATAATTAGACCTATAAAAATTCAGACCTATAAAAATTCGAATTAGACTTTTTCATTTAATGAGATAATGAAAACTATGTTATGGCAGTTTAAAATTTGTTTTATTCAGGAAATTCTGTAATACGAAATTCGAACAGTTACTAATAGAAACACCATAAGTATTGAAAAATTTAAATGTTATGGTACTAGTTTCTTTTTTACGAAAACCTTTTTATAAACAAATTTTATTACAATAGACAAAAAACTAACCTTATCAGATTTCTTTGTGAGCTTCGTAAAATGAGGGTTTAAAAAGAGTTGAAGTATTACTGGATTTGGTGGTATTTATTGTACCACGATTTACTTACTTCTTTTACCCCGCAGGTGAGGAAGTGTCAAAAAATGTTTATAATAAAACAAATACTATTTCTGAAAAATAAATGCAAGTTACAATAAATTTTTGTACCTTCGTGTATCGTGGCCGGTCAAGTTCGTCACTGGGCCATAAAACATTTTTATCATTATTTGACTTTCATGTACACAGACATAGTTCCTCAGCACTTCGATGTATGGTGGGTTGTTTTCTTAACTTATTAATCTTGATTTATTCTGATCGAGCTAATTACAACACGACACAATTATCATTGGGTACGTTGATTATGGTATTGTGAAGGTTATGCAACCCGCGTCGCATTTGTGCTGTGAAGGAGGCACAAGAGAATTGCATCAACTCCTTGCCTCTAGAATATTCGTCTCCAAACAAACTGGTCGTTAAAAAAGATACCATCAAACCATTCTCAATAAATATTATTATGAGAAGTATAATTTGGGGTGTAGTATTACTTGCGTTCTTTTTCTCTGTTAAAAATGACTACTTATACGTTAGTTTGACATTACCCAGTTTTGAGATTTAAATACAACGCTTTTAACCCTGTTCCCATCGGTTTTATTTCACTATCATTAACTTGATTTTTTCTATGATTCTCTCCCTCTCTCTTAATTATGTAGAAGTATGAATGCCTTATTACAACTGATTTCTGGAAGGTGTTCTTGACGCTGTCATCAACCCCGAAGTCAATTTTAAAGAAATGTTACTGTTAAATCTTTATTTTTTCTATCGTTTCTTTTACGTTAGTTGATAAATTGTAAAATAACTATTATATTTCCATACATATAAAATTTATTTAATACGACAAATAAGAAAAATACATCAAATTAAGGAGGAGCCGATTTCTCCGATTCTCCTTCTGCATTCCTTCCTGACTCATCAACATTTGAATTGTGCTCTTATAAATTACAATATATTATACTGTACACTCCTTTTTGGAAAACAAATACGTTTCCAATATTCTTCAAATAGTTATGTTCTTTTCCTCAGTTCCTAATTATGATGAAGTTTGTAATGATGTCCCTACTTTCTTTCAAGTCGTGCTGTATTATTCTACTCATATTTCTCAAAGAAAATCCTTTTTTCTCTGTCAAGTGCAATCCAACATTACGGGAGTTATGGTATTTTCACCATTAGCACAAGGACTGGTATTTTTCTTTTTCTTCGAAAACGTAGGTATCTATAGAATTGTGTATCATTTAGCACTTTAATCCTTCTTTCTCCCCTTACATTAACTTCTCCGCAGTGTCGTTTATTTCTACCTTTTCTCTCATTCTCAATTTTTCGACGGACCAATCAATCGGCATCACCTCAAATGCAACCTGCGAAACATGCGTCGAGATCGTTCTGTAGCACCCGCTCCAGCCCCCAACGTTTGATATGTTTTCTCTAGCCGAGTTTATTTATTTATTGTCTTATGGCGAGGTTCAGATCATGAGGTCTGTTCTTCCACCTAACCGTGACTTGGGCGAGGGAATTGGGAAGGAGAGATGTTGGGTTGCCAGGGAACTTATGGTACCGAACCGACATTTGTTCGACATGAGTAAGCGAAGGAAACCCCAGCTGAAAACATTACCTGTTTAGGCCGAGCAGGGTTTGCACCCACGCTCTACCGCTCAGCGACATCGTGGAAGCGAAGACGCTACTACTACACCACCCCTGTCGGTATTTCCTCTCGCGACGCCGTATTTCGTGCAAAACGCCGCTAATTCTGAGTCTGAGTCTCTCTCGCCGCCGCCGCCGGAGAGGAAACATCGCGCGTCCGCCAGGCGAAGTGGAATGGAGAGAGACGGAGGGATCCCCAAAGTCCTCCTCCAGTGGGAAGAGCCCTCCACCGTCATCGCTGCAGCCGCAGTCGCATTGCCCTCCAGCTCCTAAGGGATGCTGCTCGTAAGGCATGCGGCGCGCCCGCCGAGTACTGCTCCGACTTAAAACTCTGTTACCCCTTGGGCCAGGATTCGCACTTGCCGTTTGGATCGCCAATGGAATTGCTTTGGAGATTGTATGGCGGAACGTGGTTGGAATGGGTTCGGATTTGCGGTTAGAACGTGGTTGTGATCGGATAGTATATTATTCACAAAGCTATTTTGTTTACGTGCTAAGGTTCCTTGTATTTTAATCGTGTAATTGGTGTAGTTCCTTCAATAATAAATAGCACGGTCCAACACTATAACTTGAATTCACCTTTTTTACTACTTCTTTAATTTAAAATCTAAAATATTCATTTTTTAATTTCAGCTGAACAAAAAAACTTTCCTAAAATACGTTTAGGTGCTTTTGATGATTTGATGTATATTATGTTTACTTTTTAAGTAATCGACCCACGTCGTTACCCCCGGAAGCTTTTTGCAGATTCACCCTAGCCAGGATACAAGTGTGGGTATTTTCCAGGCTTCGACAGCAATGTGTGGTTATTCACATTCTAATCTTTTCTTAGGGGAAACATCAGAGTCATTTCCAATTTTTCACGAATAATGTGCCAGGTTGAAAAAATAGATTATGACATCATTTGTATCAAACGATGCTCGGTGAAACAATGCTTTTTGTATAAACGTATCTGTCCTAGGCTGGAGTCAGTATATATTTGGTTGTCCAGGACACACCGCGACTCGATAGACCAACATTTCTGCCATCCTGTTGTGGCTTTCTTCAAGGCAATATCAGAGTCGAACAAACCTATGTAGGTAGAGTACGACAGAAATTTAGGTCTGTTCGACTCTTCTATATTGCCCTGGAGAATGCCACAACAGGGTGACCAACAAGTTACTAGTTCTATCTACTATGACATGGTTCGTCCCAGACGTTGTCTTCGTGCAGTTTATTTTAAGGAAGGGTGATCCGTGGTGTAGTGCCTAGCGTACTCACCTTCTACCTCTGGTGTTGGTTCAAACCACGTAAAATTAAGATCCAAGTAGAAGTCGCGGAGGTGGACGAAGTGGTGTTCGCGGAAGATTTTCTCCGGATTCATTCCACCACAATAAGCACTCAACATTTCACCTCATTCGCATGTCACCCCATTCGCACCTCATTCGCATGTCTCCTCGTCATAAGGAGGCCGTCTGAAGACAGGCGGTGGTCGTGTGCAACGACCAGGGCACAGAGGAGCCTCAACGCTGTGTCCCCGAAGCAGCAAATGCTGTTAGAAGCCCTCTACTACAGAAGCAATTCTGACCGATATCATCATCATTTTAAGGAAGTTTAGTTGCAGAAATATGTTAAGTTATGTTCTAAAAATCACTGAAAATATTGGAATAATGAAGTTATTTTCTCTCTTTACCGGGAAACGTCGTAAAGTTCTAAGGCCAAATATTTGTTCCACAGTCCACAATGAAATAGTTTGGTTTCCATTTCTTTAGAGACACAACCCATATCATAAAATGAATGACAAGTGTGATTTAAGAAATTTCATTCACTCGTTTTATCACATTTCATATTCTGGTATCATCTCTTGAACTCTTCGGATATATAATATTCTTTCAATAAAAGTTGAACACATCGTAAAAAGAGAGCTTTACTACTTGCTGGAGGTTTCTAATTAAATTTTGATTCGTTCCATTTTCCATGACTTTACTGACTGTGGAAAGCTAAGTAGTTAGGGCTCTGTGACGCTATCTGGAGGGTCGAGGTTGAAATCCCGGAGGTTCAGCGGGATTTCTACTCCTTCCGCAGACGAACTCGATCTGCTTCTCAATGAGGTCTGGGTGTCGCTCGAAAGTCAAAATGGTCGGAGCGTGATGCTGTCCACTGCACCGTGTCAACCTCGAGGGTCCCTTGGGACGAGCAGAAGAATTCGCTCTGACTTTTGAGGCTTTTCTTCACTCCTGCTCATTATCAGTCTACATACATCAGTTTTGACGAGTACGAGGGTTGGTTGGAAACGATCGTCGCAAATGGGAAAGCATATGAAAGATGTAATCCATCCTGGTCCGGGGTTTCTCCGGTTTCCCTTCGGATAGAGGAGGATTTTTTATATAGGTTCTCAAGGTACCTACCTAGGGGTGGCGTTTATTAAAATAATAAATCTCTAATTTGAGTTATGATAATAGTTCGCATTTATAAACAATATTTTCAGAGTAGTTTATAATAAAACGAACTTGTGAAATAACCTTTAGTGTTTCTTTAAAATAATTTCTTGGTATTGTGTTAATATTATAACACGTACCGAACTATTTTTATTCTTATTTAAGGAGTGTGCTGCAATGTTAAATTATCCTCTGCCTTTGGACTCTTGATCAGAATTGATGGGATGGTCCCTTGCTGGCTTCCTGAGAGTAAATTAGTTTATTGTCCTCCACGTTGTCGTACTCAGTTTGTAACAGATTTTTTGACAATAAAATTATTATCATTATTAAAATAAATGTAAAGCCATTTCATAAAAGACCAAAATAATTATATCTGTGTTTCTTGTTGAACGTTCGTTTATTGCGAAAAATGGATTTCGACGACGAACCATTTTTCTGTGTAACATTAAGTCTAACTTTAAAACTGGCATCTTCTTTTTCTTATTAATATTTCATGTGATGGAAATTGTTTGTCAAATGGATACGTGGAAGGGTAAACTGAACGCCCTAAATCTCACCCATAAAAAATTGACATATTTATTTTATTTATTCTTCTTGTCGAGTGGGAACATTCATCTCGTACACATCCGTGTATTTTTTTAAATTTTACCATTTAGAGTAATAGCTCTCGTGGCCTTGACGTTGGCGAGCTCTAAAGCCCCAATTAAAAAAAAAACATTCAGAGTGAAAGAGAAACCTAATGTATTTTTGAAGGGACATAATAACCTGTGATATCCCAACCCAATTTATATCATGCCGCGTTCTTCATTACTTTGGTTCAACAGAACCTTCTTACGGTGATGGACTGATGATCAATTGGGTCACAACTTTGGGGCTCTAATGACCCAGATGTTGGCAAGCCCAAAATCCCCAATTTAAGAAAAAAGTGGGTCACGTATTTAATTTTTCGAATTAAAAATTGATCCATGGAACACTTTTATTTTCATGTTATGAAAGGCATATAATAACATTGCTGGTGTGAATACGACGAGATAAATTTGTTTTATAATGAATAAAATACTTATTTTAGACAGTCTTTTAAGTACGTTTCCGAAACTTCACCGACAGTGTTGTCAAACATTATTATCGAATATTAGTTGAACTCACCGGATGTCGCCCGAGGATTTTTATTGGTTTCTTCCCAGCAGCTCCATTACACGTTCACGTATTTTGATAAGTAGAAGTCTCCATAAATAAAGCCCTGCTACCTACCACCCTCCCGTGGCGATGCTACGCTCATTGAACTGCTATCATACGTTTAAAACGGGACAAGTTAATCAAATCACTGATTAATACAATGGGTTTCTTAATTTTTATTGCAATAGTTATATAACACAACATTATGAATTATGATAATGAAAATTGTGCAATATTTAATTTCTAATTGGTAGTAAATTTTACAACATACACAATATTCAAGAACTCGCTTGACCCGTTTAAAATGCACAAGAACATGTAAAAGCATGGCGACCGAGCGCAACTCTTTCGTGATTTATACATCTCATGTCTGAAAAATAGTAATATCTTTTCATACTGTTCGGTGACATGTGGTTAAGTTAAGTAAAAATACTACGGAAGTTTTACTTCAAATTTAAGTAAACTTCCATGATTTTCGTGATTTAAAAGATAGTATTTTTTCGGAAGTAGGCTCGTGTTAACTCCATAATGTATTACACAATGTATTACACAATGAATTTTAATTGCAATTTTTTCATTTAAATGGCCGATGAGGGTATGTTGTTCAAGTTGAAATCGCAGTAAGTAAATGTAACTCTGATTTTGTCGATTTCATATATTTTAGTGATTTTATTCTACCTATCTAGTACTATCTTGAAGCTTTAAAAAAAAGTGCGAAATTCTGTTCCTGAGAGGTTGTAAAATATTACATTAGGTTATTGGCTCATTTATCTTAATTTCACAGTGTGATAAAGAGGCATCTGGAACTTCCGCACCACTCAATATTCCAGAGGGATTGTTAATTCAAGGTTCAAGGCTGAAAGGATCGACTCTGGTATCTCGTTGGCTTCGGACTCCCCATATTCTAAACCCCGTAACCCAGGGGTTAAAAGTTAAGTTTTACAACTAGGAAGAAAATATCAGCTACTTAGTGACTTTGTTATAAACAGTTACTACTTTTTTGAACAATAATGTGGCATTTATAAATAAATAATAATTACTGTATGTTGGGTAAAGAACCATCAAATTACATAGATTTATTTATCGAGCGAATTTTATGAAAAGTTTCACCCTTAACCTTATCATCTCAATCCTTGAAAAACATTTACGTAGTGAATTTTGTCGTCAAGAATTCTCAAATGTATGTTTATGCTGGTATTTCTGAACACGAATATACTTTTTTTATAAAGTTTTTCGTCTTTCTGTTTATGAAGAATCCCGCGGAATAATACTTTATTTATACGTGATCATGTTTATTTTGAAATTTTTTTTTTCTTTTTGGTTTAGCATATATTTTAACTGAGTTTTGTGAAAACTTTCATAATTCGGTCGTGATTTTGTAATCCGATTACTGACCAAGGCATAAACAAACAATTAGGCGTAAAATACACACGTACAATATTTCAATTGTCCTACAGGATTATCAATATATCGTAATATTCTGTGCTTGCTTACTGTTAAAATATGCGTGAGACCCATATGAAAATGTGCGGGTATTGAATTTTAACTGTCCTATTGTTTATTTATTATTTGGACTCTCGTTCGACTTTCATTTTCCCCATTCTGGCACAATAAAACAATCCTTGTCTCCCCAAGGCCTAATACTTTCACACAAGAGTACTTTCTGCGTTTAACTATAAAGTTAGCAATATATATATATATATATATATATATATATATATATATATATATATATATATATATATATATATATATATATATATATATATATATATATATATNTTGCCTTATGAAATTAAATCTTGCAATAAACTGAAACAATATAGTAAAATGCTAAATTCTTGGCAATTAAGGATATTTGATATTGGCTACTTAAGCAAGGTAATATATTAGTATATTACTTATAATCATTTAAAATAAATTGTTTTATCGTGTACACTAATTATAAATTAATTTGTCCTGAATTATCATCTCATTATTGCATCAGCGAATGTAAGCACGTTTATATCTGTATTCTATTTATACACATAAGTTGTATGGAAATAAGATTTTGTTTTTACAGACTACAAATTAATATTATTCTTAGTTATTCCTAAATAAATTATTTAATTTAAATGTGTCTTGTAGTTACAGTTTATCGGTGTATTATTCAAGAAATTATGGCTTTGTTAATTAGCCTAATAGATTGGAGTAAATTCCCATGCAGACGTCACAGATAGCGGCAAGTTGACTGCAAATAAATTTACTGGTGAAACGGACTCATTATTTTTTTGTTGCCATACAATTATATATTATTCGTGTAACTGACCTACCTGTGGATATTGGTCAGTGTTCCTAGAAGTTCAAACTCTATATTCTTTTGTAAGTGTGATGATGGAAACACATTTTTATTATTTAAAAATAAAAACCCCATTCCATTAAAAAAGTTAAGCGTAATCATTTTCGCCGACAGAGGTGGCATCATCAGGTTGTGTTTTCAAGCGAATAATATGATAAAAGGTTTTTGACAAAGAAATGCATAAAAACCATTCGCTGTAATATTCACCTAAATGTATGACGAAGACAGCAAAAACCTTTTACTCTATTAAAAAGAGTATTTAATTGAAGTACACTCTCCTTCTATTTATTGAACAATAGGCCAAACAATATGCTGTTACTGAATTTTCACTATTAGTTTTTCTTTGTATACCAAAATTGAAAATCATTTTCTGGAAGCAAAGATATTTAAGGAGTGTCATAAAACTGTTCATTAGCGTAGTAATTGTGTCCCCGGGACGAAGAATATCTATAAAATTCTCGGTAAAGCTTGGTGTATGATAGATTCCACTGCTTCTGAAACTGTCTAGAACGCTGATATACTAAAATTGTTTGAAAATACTCTGTGATATTTTTTGCATTTGAAGAAATAAAATGGGATGGTATCTAATCATAATGCATTATCTTTTAACATAAACACTGTCTCAATCTGTTTAAACCGCAAAACACATTTTGTATGTTGGTGAATTATCGGTTTTCTGGTTTAATTAGGAGAACGTTTAATTAGCTTATCTATAGTCTCAAAAACTGTACCAACGACTTTGCTTAAATTTTCTGTACGTAAAGTACAATTAGTATGCACTACATCCGCATTAGCGGTATTTTGCTTGAAAGTTTGGTATGGACGCAGTAAAATAATTTTTGTCTACTACACTTACACATTAGTTTACTGTTTCAAGAAGCTTGAATATTATTTAGTAGTGTAAATGGGCTAAGCTGACGTAGAATACACTTTTCGTAAACTGAAATGAGAGATATGATAATGATAAAATACATAGGAGGACAGAAAACGCACTGCAGATACGAAAATACATCAATTTCTGCCTACAACGAAATTACATTTTTACGAAATTACATAACACTTTTACGATACTTTTGTCACTATACTGCAGATGGAGAAATGTATAAGGAAAATATGTGCAATTGTTTTGCATCACTAGTTTTTTTTTCTTTTTATAAGTGGACGTGAGAGGTATTTCTTCCATAGATAGTTATTCATACTCACGTGAACGATGTTTTCAGTCCCTTCTTCTCCCTTGAATTGCACCATGCAATAATACTTTTGTGACTATCATACTCATGTGACTTGTTGTGAATTGTGAGACTGTCAAGTTTCTAGGAACCTGTTTAATGTGTGGAAAAGTAAGCTAATACGTTGAACGTCGGTATCTGAAAACACACTTTTGGAGTGCAGTTCTTTCTTTTGACAAGTTTCCTATTTTCTTCATTAATAACGAGCTAAACTAGGAATTTAATACAACTAACACTCTGAACGATAATATGAATGTTTACTTTTATTTACTTGGATAATATGGCGGATACTATTTTTCCCATCTACTCGTTATAAGCAAGTTTCATTCTGTTTCTTCTTTAGCATTCACAGTCAAAGTCAAACTGTCCCACAACAGGCCCCGAAGGTATATGGGGTTCGCGGAGAGTAGAGCTCCGCAATTATTTGACCTCGGTACTAGAAGGAGGAGGAGATGTGGTCAGTATCTCGCTCCGACCGGTTTGACCCCAGGATAGACCATGGTACTCATTTTACAGCGGGCTGAGTGGGTCTGGGAGTCAGTCTGGATGTTGAGGTGTGATGAAAATCCCCAGCCATCCAGTCAGCAGCTCAGCGTTCTACCCGCTGAGCCACGCTGACTCCTTCTTCTTTAGCATTAAACAATGTAAACAGAACATTAGCAAAGTTATGAGTAGTATATGATGGTGCATAGTAGAGCATCGTGTGACTCATGTACAATATCCAACGAATGTCGTTTACGCCCGCATGGTCAGACACGTGAGTGCTATCCATAGTCAGGGCTCGTGAAGTCAAGTAACTTCCTTTTCAAATAAATGATTCAAGTAGCTTCTTTTCTTGTTGTGATGTATAAATGCTGATATCTGTGAAAGGAAAAAGGCGAAAGATGAAATGATATAAAATCGCCGACACATCTTTTAATGCTCTAAATTACGATACTTCATTTGTGTGATTTATTGTGTCTGGTTACGCGGAAAAGAAACTACAATTTTCTGGTAAATAGGGCATTAATGTATATGACGATAATGAACTGAAATAACTGGTTTCGATGTAAAATCCAAATTCAGAGGAAAGAAAGGATTTCTCCAAAACTTGAGGATGTGACATCGCAAACATTTTCCTTCCTCTAAATTTTAATCTCATCGAATTCTGGGATATCCATAGAGTGTTTTCTGCGTATGGTAATAGAGCCAAGAAGACAGAATCATTTATTCAGATGAGGAAAAAGGGGAGATAATATTGTGAGGCACAAATAAAGAATCGGGTGTTGAGTATTTGACCCAGTTCGATCCAGATGTTGGTAGAGAAAACATTCAAGATGAGTGAACGAGGAAAAAGTACAACGGAAAGCGACGACTTAAGAAATATTGCCCTACGTTACGTTGATGGAGTTGCGGGAGTTAAGGTTGTTCTAGCGTGAGTATAATTAAATCACTGAAAATCAGTAAAAATAAACAGGGTAATATGTACTTATTGTGATTTCCTCTTGAAAAACATAGCTCACCGGCCATTTAAATGAAATAATTGCAATAATTGTTTATAGTGAAATACATGGCGTATCACGAAAAAAAATACCTATTTAAAAACAGATCAACTTTTCAATCTTGTAAGTGATGGATAATTACTTTGTTCTGTAATACATTCTCGGTAGTATTTTTTACGTCACTTTTATTTATAGATCACCGGACATCTGAGAAACATATTTTACCTGCCTTTTTCCGAGGTGAAAGGCAGAAAGCTCCAAACCGTTGCGCTCGTCTGCTATTACTTGTGCAAACTCTTATGTATTTCAGACGAGTCAAGCGAGTTCCTGATTAAGTTTGTCCCGTATTATTAACTGATAGATACAAATTAAATCATGATTTTTCCTCATTTTTATTCATATTGTCGAGTTTTGAAACAGAATAAAAATAAAGAAAATAATTAAACATCTCAGTGGTTTGCCTAAATTTGAAGTGCTGGTCCCACTTTCTGGCGGGTAATGAAAGACAAATCTTTGATAGAAAACGCGTATTGTATCGACGAAGCCGGAAGTGAAAGAGATGATAATGTTGGATGACAAAGTAAAGACGGGAGAGGGGTTCTCGTGAAGGTTATGCTGGTAGCTGAAGATTCGTTGGAAACTACCTCTGAAGACCTTGTTGGCACGCGATTGTAAGGATGTTGCCATGAAGATTTTTGGCACGAAACGAAATAATGCACATCTGCAGCTAGATCAGCCAACACGGATCCTTATGAAATCTGCTTGTTCCCGGGCGTTACTTTGGAGAGGCTACGTATAAACCATTCTAGTTGGAATATGAACTGTTGAGTCCACACAATACATCCTGCTTTATTGCTTGTCTGCTGCTTTCATTTGCACACAGATTAAGAACACACTGCGAAGCAAAAATATATTTGTAAATTCAAGGAAAATATTAATGATGAATTTCATGTCGAAACGCTTTGTAATAAGTTGGTGGTTTAAATCGAGAGAATTACACTACATGTCAGTATAGGTATAAGAACAAAATTATTTAAAATACGAATAGTGTAATTAAACTAGTTGAAAATGTGATATTACTCTGAAAATTCTTTCACACACTGTGAAAGAATGAAAAATATAAACGCAGTTTAAGTATATCAAATTGCTTGTGTAGAAATTATTCATTTACGTAATTCTTTGATTGGATTGGATTGATTTTCACATACACATGAAAAGTGGAGCATTAATACAATAGAAATACATATTTCTGATAATATTTATTGTAAAAATATTATCTGGATTTCCAAGCTGCGCTCCAATGTACTACCAGGCACATCATGATGTCGACAAATTTAGCTCTTAAATCAGTCGAAATTCTTGACTACGTGTTGCAATATGGTAATTATATGATATCTTGAGTTTAGGTCACAATAAATGCATCTTTCATCAGATCGCCAGCGGTTCCACTTCTACTAAGTTATCTTCAGGGTTCTCCGCTGATGAGCATATTGTTGTAGGATAAGTGGTTGTAGACAATGGCGGATCTATAGGGTGCGGGCAAAGTGGGCTATAGACCCCCTCCTCATTGGATTCAACTCTTAACAGATAAAATTGAAGTTGATAAATGGCAAACTTTGTAAACGTGTTACCAAATTAATAATTGTTTTTAGTTATAATTGTTATTGATAATATATTTTTTATTGTTATTAATAATACCAGATATTAATTGTTAATTATTTATTTGATGTTTTTAATTTGAAGGAAATATTTATAAAAATTTGTTGTAAAACTATAATTTTTTATTAAAAAATGCTCCTAGGTTAGCCCTCCCACCCTTGATTACGGTCTAGATACGCAACTGGTTGTAGAGATATGTGTGGTGCTGAGATGATTCAATTATGGTAGCATGGAGTCCTAAAGATGGCTGAGTAAAGGTCGAAACTTTGGCGATCTAATGAATGATGTATTTATTGTGACTAAAACGCAAGATGATATCACATATACTTACTTAGCTCTTAAATTTCGATTTATGTTGTAATTGTTATAGTCCCTCTCTTTATATGAAATCTGGTAATTTACACTTGTATGAGACGAGAATGGTCCGCGAGGGAAGAGGGACTTTTTATTCGATTTGGAAACGATTCCAACTCTTCGGGCCATTTATCAACGGGGTTCATTCCAAGCAATTTAAGAGCTCTTTCTTTCCGTCAGGATTGCCATGTGTTGAAATCGTATTGGCTCCTGTGTAGAGTGGTCCAACTATGCGCATTTAAGTTGCACCAATGTCAAAGATTTCTATGGATATTATACTATATCATTAATATCGACATCTTGCTCGAAATTTTTCGAGTTTAACAGCATATTAGAATAATTTGGTTTTTATTTTGATGCAATATCTAAAATAATGTGAAAAAACATTCAAACATTTTCTTCGAGATCAAAGTTGAATCCAAAGCCATGGGAGCCATAACTTACATGTCGAAAATGTTGGTATACCGATGCATTCATTTCATGATAATCAGCTATATGAACACTACTGAATATTTGAAGCGGTAAATTCTTCTGTTTTTTCTTCAAATTATTATTTTTATTAATTTGTAAGTTTTACCAAGATTCAAGAACATAATTTTTGGCGGGATATTAAAAAAATCCATATCGAGATAAGAAATGGTATGGTCAATTGACTTTCTTGTAATTGAAAGAGTTCAAGATTTGAAAGTAGAAGTATTACATGATCCGTATAACTTAAGAGAAATACTTTGACAGAAATATGTTTTCTTTTTGGAGCATAACCTCAAAAGCGTTAAAAAAAACATTGTAATTAACACATTTTGTAATTATCACTTGTTTTTGTTCGGTTTCTTGTGTACCTTTCCAGTCTGAGAATACCGACAGTAGCAGCAAAAACGTTTTCCAGTTTTTTTTTCAAGACAAAAAGAATAATGGAACCTTTTTTGCTGGTTTTCCCTCAATCGCTTAAAGTTAAATACCGGGATGGTCCCTAGCTTGTTTTTGCCCAGTAGTAAATGTAGTATATGCCCTCCTATTCAACCTAATTTTGTAATGATACTGTAAATATTTTCAAAGTGGTTAGGTAGAATTCGGTCTGAGTTTCGCCACTAATAAAGTCATTTATTTATTTGTATACGAATAAATTTAATAGTAAAAATTAGAGATATGCCGATTTTTATTCTAGTTACCTGTCGATATATGTACATCGAAATTTGGCGATACTCGTCATTTCTCGGCGACGACGCTCGATGCGATCCCAAGTCAAACAATATGAAAATAATCAATATTTTCTACATCGTTGCTTATGTTCACGAAAAGAAATTTATTTAAATTTGAAAATAATTGAATTTGTATGAAGAATGAAACAATATATGATATAGTACAGTTTTAGATACTAATAACAAAACGCCAAATGTTACTGACAATGTAAGAATGTGCTAACACAGTGCAAATGATGTTTGAAAGAGAGAAATCAAATATAGAATCTAGTTTTAGGGAATTGAATTCGAATTAGGATTGGGGAATCGATGGTAAAAAATATGGAATTGAGGTAGGAATCGAACAATTTTGGAATCGGCAATTATCCTTTGTAAAAATATAAACTATTGTTGACTGAAAGCAAATTTTGTCTAAAGCATAATTTTAAAAATAGAATTTAAAAGGTTTTTCTTAGGGAACCGAATTTTGGAATATTTTCTGCCTTAGTAACAATTAAGATAATTTTGACAATCTATCTGTAATGCCAATAAGCAGAACAATAGTTGGCCTCCAATGATCGGAACACAAAGTTAGCATCGTGTGGACACCACTGTCTTGATTTTAGAAGCCAATGCTCTTCACAATTTGCATGCCAACGAGTTGTCCTGTGGAGTAGACTCAAGTCAACTATTGGTGTCTAATACCTCCTCCTGTCTCTCCCCTCCACAACTTCAAGCAGCAATACTTGAGAAATAGCATCGTGTCAGGCTGTACTAGGCCACGCCAATGCGCTGCATCGCGTGGACAGATCAAGGTCGATTGGAGAAGCCAACTATTATCTTCCATTCATTGGAAGTCGACAGTTGGCTTGCGTAGTGGCGTCGTGAAAACGCGGCGTAACAGCGAATGGTCTCATCCATAGCCGTGAGGCGCCAGTCGACCAGATTCCAGACCGAACGGGTGCTTCACACGTTTCGAACACGGCGCTGAGATGGAGCGGAAGCGGGGTGTAGAGGAGGAGGGGATAAACAGTGGGGAATGAGAGTGAGAGAGGGAAGAGGAAGAGAAGAGGGGCAGAGAGAGCGCAGAGGCGGCGTGGTGCTCCAGTATCGATTCTTGCTCGCTTCGTGTGCGGACCAGTCGACTAGGAACGTCGAGGCAGGGGAGTCCGCAGCTGGGAGCAGCATCGCCCGTACACCCATGTGACACCGCAACCGCCGCCCTCGCCGCTTCTGCTGTCATGGCCACCCAAACAGCCGTCAGCTGATTCGCACTAGCTTTGCTCAGAACACACACCCTCCCCCTACGACCCCGCAACCTGGACGGACGGCATGGGGAGGGGGATGCGAGGGAGCTACACGGTCACTAGTGTGACTCAAGGGGAATGATGTTATCAAAAGAATATCTGCGTTTTAACACGTCGTTACGAATTCCAATACCCTTTCTCGGGGTTTCACGGAATGGACGCGAGGGTTTGATAACTCGAAATCAAATACACGAATTCCATCATTACAAGCAAATAATTTACATATTTCTAATTTTTTAGAAATTAAGATTTATTAAATTATTTCACATATTTTTCATATCAATAAGTATTTGTATTTCTTTTCATGCAATTTTTTTTATAACGAACAGCTAATTGTATTGTTATTTTGTCTTGGGGCGCAGAAATATTAAATTCGTTTCTCCCATTCGTCCCTTGGATCGGAATTCGTGTCCGATGGCCCCTTGTTCGCTTCCGGAGAGTAATTGCCCTCCTCGTGGTCACACGTAGTTTTTTACACCTTTTTTACAAGTAACTATTTTTGATTCATTTAAGTGTCATGTCTCCTAAAATATCCTGGAATTAAATCTGAGCAATGGGAGGGATCGCGTGAACTATTTGTTCTCGAACATAAAACAGCTGATTGGTATGCCTGATAGTATTTCTGTAGAAGAGTTAATACCTTTAAGCAATTAGACGTATAAGCACGCTAAAAACACAATGGACGTTAGTTTTTAAAATAATTAGAAAATATTAATGTAGAAAACTTGTCACCACCTCCGTGATAACGTTCAGCACAATTTTTAAATCTGTGTGGCTTCCATTCTTTTGTGGAGCGGGGTGATGAACTACAAGAAAACTATGAAATTAAATGCTGTGAGATTATTCAATTTGTCTTAAACAAATAAGTTATCTTACTCTCTTTTTACTAGGAGCTATTAGATAACTGGCATTCTCTCCCCACCGCCATCCAAATCGACCACCATTATCCGTACCACATACATCATGCGCTACGTCCTTTGAACGTTAAAAATAATCGACCCCACTTACCCATTCAGGCCTGGGTTTTCCTTTTCGGCCGTGGGTTCTTCACTGGTTTTTTGCTCCATTGTAGTATTTGTAAATGGGAAATGTATCGTGCCATTGTAGCTTATCTACATGGGGCGATAGGAGGTGGGTGGTAGGTCTATTGTTAGTTGTTGGACCGCTTAACCGGGGTTACCAACAACTTGACCCACGTGGAGGGGTTAGAAGAAGTGGTTAGTAATAGTTAGAGTTATTGATACAAGCTC
This sequence comes from Laupala kohalensis, assembly GCA_002313205.1. Taxonomy (NCBI): domain Eukaryota; kingdom Metazoa; phylum Arthropoda; class Insecta; order Orthoptera; family Trigonidiidae; genus Laupala; species Laupala kohalensis. Next base: position 301,503 of record NNCF01129495.1, read on the forward strand.
GAGGTGGATAGAGGAAAGAGGGTTCGCATTTAAACTTTATGAAACCAGAAGTATATAAAACATAAAACATGTACTGTAGAAATACAGTTATCAAAAGTCCAATTATGCGATCGTTCTGAAGAATATAACAGTTAATAGAGTAAGTACAGTACTCCACATAATTCAATCAATCGTATTTATTTTACTTGTAATTGCCGTAAGGTACTGGACATGTACATATCTTTTTATACTCTATTGTTCAGAATTGCTAAAAGGACCCAACGTACATATGGTACTTGTATTTGTAATACAGTAACTCTACACAAGTGCGTACTCGAAGATACAATTAGTGAAAATGTTGTTAACTCGAAGATACACTTTCACCAAAATAAGTTTTTTACTATTTGCCTTATTTTTCTTAATTATTTAGTTACAGATTTATAGCAATATCAACGTGTTCTATAAATATTTCCATTTATATATTTTAAAATATTTCTCGGATGCTTTACGATACTCGTTGCACGCTCTGGGCTGTGAACATTGCCCTCTCGCCGATCCAACACAATAACGGCGATTTGTACATACCATCGCTTCTAAAAGTTTTCATGTATTTACGGGTAGGATAATTCGCCAGACAGTTTATTACAACTCCTCTTAACCATTATGTTTTGTACACATAACCTTTGATACCACCACTGTGGATCTAACATATAGGGAACGAATGAAAGATAGAATCAGCTTAATTATCTGGACATGGAAGTTGTATCTCAAATGACAATGATATATGTCGTTCATTTACTTCTGGATGCCACGGCGTTGTCACATATTCATTTTTGATGTCTGTTTGGCCTTTAGAGATATTGATTTGAATACAAACACCAAAAAACAAGGGACGCGGGATCCAAACGCCAAACAAATGGCGTTGCTAGGGGATCACTTATTTGCCCACGTCACTCATATTTGTTTGGTTCACAAAAGCATGATATATTTCAAAATACTTTTCTGTCCACATCTGCTGTGATACTAAATTGGGAAATTGGGAAAATAATGCGTAAAAGTCTCTCGAAGATTATTTCTTCATATATCTACCCGAATTGGAGGAAGAACACCGAAAATTGCTTTCATTCAAGCCATTGTTTAGATAGGCAAACACGAAAATGAGATTTATTCAGAAACATGTCACCGTAACAAAATATATGGCCAATTGGGTATTGTTTGTGCTAAGATATATTTTCTCAATCAATGCAGCTTCTTAGTCAAAAGAGTCTCAACAAGATTATGGTGAAGAATAAGGTACCAATGGATAGTATTTTTGGAAGATTTCTGATATATATTCGTATGTTAAAACACAATGTTTGTTTAATACCTAAAAGAGTTCGAACCATATTTTGGCAACAGGAAATCACGGTCTTCTGTCTTCTTGTTTTTCTTTATTAAAAATCTGTGACACTATTCCTACCACTGTATTACATGCATGAATTCAAAAGATTTAGACTCTACTGACCTTATGTATAATCTTAATTAATTTTATCTAAAACCTAAACTGACGCTGAATTTACGAGTGAAAAGAAGACAAAACATTTGGAGGGAAATATGGTGTTTAAAGCTTAAACAATTTGTATGGAAAATTATCCGATAATTACGTCCGTTCATCATGTAGATCATATTTATAATTTCACTTATGCGAAAAATAATCTAGTAATTCAGTGTACAATACAGTAAAATTTTAATTAGGGTCTCAGACGGAAACAATTTGCGTATCAAGGGAGCCGCGAGTCTAGAAATGTTCTCAGACATTTCTGTAGGGGAAAGTCGTCCTTGTACCAGGCACAGAGTATTCACTCCCGTCTGTGCTCTTTGACGCTATCTACGATCACAGGAAGTGGCCGTCGTGAACTTAGTTCGTTTGCACTGAGTTCATTCTACACTTGCCCCTCGCCCACATTTCGCTTCATCTGACCCTCCCGTACTTACCATAGTCCTCCTGCGTAACCCTTATCAGATGCATCCATCAGTTGGTGATACTGGATTGAGCTGACCAGTCGGTAGCGTGCTGCGTGAAAGAAAACAATAAACAAAAATAACCCTATATTAATGTATATTTTATAGTATAATGGCTTAGTTGATCCTCAATACAATGCCATCATTGAACTTCATCTCCATCACCATTTACAATAACAAAAACACCAACTTCCATTTTATCGATCCGTGATGTTGAGGATTAACTAAACCTTGAGGAAGACAGCGTTCGCTGTTGGAACGTCGGTCGGTTTAGTTAATAAATTTATTTCCTAAACGCAATAATTTATTTTTACATAACCGTATAATGTTTTGAAATGTAACGACCTTTATTAAATTACATTATTTTACTACGCAACGTTTCAGCCAGGACTTTGGCTTTCGCCAGGTGATTATATAAATAATGTAATATCCAAGAAACATCTCATGAATGAAGTGGTGTAATATGTGACAACAGGGGAAAAACAGAAACCACGTACCAAATTATTATGACATTGATAAATATAAACCCGACAATTTCTCAGTGTGCCTTCGTAGTTTGTATGTGTATCATTTTGGACATGTAGCGTTTATAATAATTTCCACAGTTAAATTTAGGCATAGGTAATATAGACAATTTCCTAGGAGGGCAAGGTGTGGGGTGCCAAAAAGAAAAAGACGGAAAGATAGTGATATTTCTAATTTAGTAATATTATTGTAAACCTGTTCTATAACTTTAATTTAATAATAATTCTAAGTCCAAATTAAATATGTTTATACTACTTTGTACCTTATGTTAATAAATATGAATAAAGAAAAATACAAATCGTTAATAAATATAAACAATAAAATAATTTTGAAATGTATAATAATACATGAAAATAATAAGTAAACAACTAAATTTGTGTATATAAAATCTGCTGCATGAGAGCGCTCTATTTATTATTGCCCAGGGGCGCCAAACTTGTAATTCCGCCTCTGCTAATATTCTGATTTTCTCGATCGATCAAATGGTCCTCGTCTAAGCAGTTATTGGTTATAATATGTGGTTCTACTGCATTCAAGTTGAGTAGAAGTTCTCAAATTTTTGTTTTCACTTCTCTTTTGGTGTGTCCTTGTAACTTGCATTACAATCTCTGTCTTCCATAATATATTTCCTGTCTTCTTTAGTTCTTAACGTATTCCTATGTTGGTTCGTCGATACACGTTGATGAATCTGTTGTATGGAAAAATTGCATAAATAGTTTCTTCTCGTTGGTCTGGTTGTCTGTTTCGCGAATGAGTCTCTTTCTAATGTATGACTCAAAGTCATCTAACTTGACGTAGACTCGAAGTCATGTAAAACGAAACCCAATATGAACGAGAAAAAAGGTTGGACGGGAACGCGTTGTGTTTATTAGATTATTGTATAGTAGTAGCGGTAAAATGTTCAAAAGAAAGTTATTAGTAGTTTAATTTATTTGAGTATTTATTTTTTCAATTTGAATTTAAATTTGTGTTTGTAGACTCCTCACCTAAGAACTTCTTTAACTGGAGTCGTTGTGTCCTACTCTTCGTGTTCTTCTCCTTGTTCGTGTACTTCATGTAATTAGATGTGTAATTAGCTGTGTGGCTTCTTTTGTGTGTGTGGCTTGTATTGAGCGGTGTTTCTAATTATGTGTATGTCTTGTGTTGATGTTACACCTCTCTGTCACTCAGCAGGACGAATCCATCTCCTTGGACTTCGCCCCGCTGTGCCTGTCCCTGTCCTCGTTGAGGAAGGTGGGCTCTGCAGTCTAGCTTTGGATGCATTTCATATCCTTCTTCTTGTTGTGTGGGTTTCTTCTTCCATTCTTTCGTTGTAGTCTCTTCTTTGTTTTTGTTCCAAGTTGGGATTGGTGTTGTCAAGTTCGGGGGTTTTAGGTTGAGGGTTTTAGTATGTCTGTATGGTCTGTATTGCTATCTCTTCCTTGTGATTTCTAATGTCAAAGTTTGGAAATTATCATAGTCTTGTCTCATCTTTATCCACTTAAGTTTGTCTTGTCTTATAAGTATTTTCCTTAGTTCTGTCTGGAATTTGTGCATCGAGTAGTCTACGCTTTTTCTTCGCCATCTCCATAAGGGTATGGTAAGTGTTCCTCACGTTATGTTGGCAGTCTTTAAAATTAAATATATCGCCAACATTGGTCATCAACTAAATTCACTTGTTCTTATAACACTATTTTGTTCTGCATCGAGCGCGTGGAACGAATATTAAGTTGTGCTTCAGTTTGTTGTATGATTAACTTGTATTTTTTACAGCTAGTAATCACTTTTGTGACTACTATTAATATTTATACGGATATTACTGAAATTCGTAAAAGTTGGCATTTCGTGGTAAGCATTCATATTACATATTGCATTATTGCAAGTTACATGATTTTTATTATTGGAGTCTCAGTGCTCGCTCAACACGCAATTTAACTTTAATTTTAATCAGAAACTGTAAAAAACAGGTGTTTATTATGAACTTCAAAATATTTTAATTTTATGGAGGAACAAATTTTCTTACTTATTTAATATCGAAGATTAATCTTTCCACGTTAGTATTTTTGTCCGGTATGCAAATTTATAAATGGATTTTGATTTAATTTAGAGAAACTGTTTCTAGAAAAACCCAAACTCTATTTTAAATGCGTTAAAACAGGTCCGTTGTTGGTTGATAGACTTGCAAGTCTTTAAATCTTAACAACACAACATTTGACAAGATTTTCGTACAGAATTCCATGAATCCATGAAAATGTATTATTGATTTATCACATGATAAAGTCAAAATCCCGTTGACGAAACGTTGTGTAATTCAGAATGAAAAGATAACAAATTTACCAATAAAGATCGTGTTTTAATATATTGAATGTTAGTGTAATTTATTTATTTCCATTTAAATTATTACCCATCACTTGCAATATCACATCTTTATCTAGAAATCCTTGTTGCACTCACTCTTTGTGAAGACTGGGTATGTGTAATTATCTTATCAAAATACTGTGGATAACTTTACCTTGTAATTTATAGAACTTCAATACACACCCTTAAATTTAACGTGGGTAAGATGATAAATCTAAGACGTTAATATGGGGGAAATTCTCGGACCGACTGTTGAGTCACCAGCACACAATCCAGCATTTATACATCGATAGCTGCATGATAAAGCTTTTCTGTCCCTTTGCCCTCCTTCTTCCCTTCTGTCTTAACACATTTTATCCTACCTTCGTAAATTAGTAATGATGGATCATTGCGGAAGTTTATCATGTTTCCTTGCTTACTATTCTTCCGTACATACTACAAAAATATGATTTCTCGTTGCTTTTTTTCGTCACAAAAGAATTTAGTGAAGTGGATCATACTTCAGTAAAAAGCCATCTGACGTACATCGCAATTTTGAAAATGTTTTTCTAATTCACATCTTAAATAGTTACTCAAATTAGTAAATCGATTTCGTCACACAAATGAATGTCATTAACTAGATAAATACAACTATAGGATAAACACCAATAAATGTTGTAATACATCGGGAATGTTCTTAATAAGAAGTATGTTAAACTATGTCTCTGAATTCGGAGTGTGGAAAGTCCCAACAATAAATAAAATTTATTGTCAAAAACGCAGTTACAACCTACCTGCGGCCTCAAAGAAGATAAATTTTAGAACAAGTTTCTAACTGGATTTTTACTATATATTTTATTTATTTAGATGTTAGATAAAGTATCGAAAACATACCAAGAAGATATTTAAAAAATTGTAATTGAATCATACGTTAAATTATTAAGCTTCAAAATTCTCGTGTGCACCTTACATTAACATTACATGAGAAAAAAAAGTTCTAGCAAGAAATCTAGATCTAAAAGAAGAGTTTATTAATAAGACAAGTAAAACAAGAAATAAAAGTATACTAATTCTCTAGTTTGCTAAAACTATAAGTATAAAAAACAGTTACTTAATAGCTATTAGATTATTTAATACATTGCCAAATAATGCAAAAATTTTAACTTTTAAGAGATAAACTTTAAAGAAGAAATTAAAGAAATGGATTTGGACCAGTGTTTAGATATTTGTATATATTATTTGTTTGTTTTTGTTACTAGTTTAGATTTGTATAATAGTTAAAACACCGCTTTTGTCCGTTAAATCTTGCTGCAAGTTTTCAGCGATACAATGATTACATGAGTAACAATATAGGATTACTGTTAGTTAGTTTTTCTTTTTTCGTACATAAGTTGTAGAATGTAAATTATTTTTTGTATGAGACCTGCGTACAGGTAATTAATTTTTCCTCGGTAGGATTTTACTTTGTAAAATTTCCTGCTTTAATAAATAAAATAAAATAAAATAAAGAGACAAGTGACTTTCTCCTCTCGCGCATTGTAAGGCCTACTATTCTCTTCGTACCGCGTGCGTGCATTATCACGGTCTCATCGCCTGCCACTTTCCTTATTTACATTGACCTCGTCTGTTGTACGTGCTGTGTCGATGGAAGCGATCAATCGCGCTTCATCCAGAGAGCTTTTGGGGTCGACCCGCCGAGTACTCTCCCCCTGATAAGAACTTGGCTGTGTGAGATTCTGGGTCACGAGTTTGCATTTGAAGCAGTTCTTGCACACTCCGTTGTGCTGCTTCTGCGCGTCTCAACCTGTTACACCGAACGTTGTTTACCTGACCGGGAGTAACTAATCCATATATGTACTACTATAAAAATGCGTAACGCGAAAGTGTGAATGTCTGTTGGGTATCTGATCACGACTAAACCACTGAACCGATCGTGATAAAATTTGGCAAAGATAGTATAGATATCCTGAATGAAAATAGACTAACGTTTTTTAAAATGTGCTGTAAGAAAAGTAGAAATTGTTTTTGACAAATGTCAATAAAATCGGTAAAAAAGAAAGTTATATTTGCTTACGCTGCCTAAACGGTTAGAGATAGGTCATAACTTTACATGACAGTATTGTTTGCCTCAAAGAATTCTTCAAAAATGTCCGCGACAGAAGCTGTCTATCCGCAAAAATTAACCTAAATTATCGATAAAACGTTATTACAAATGAAAATACATTTATTTAAGAGAGGCAACACGTAAGACGAGAAAAAGAAACATTCCAACTTATTATACAGTACATAGTTGTGCTATGACATTTTATACACTTTTTCATATCTCGTTAATAACATCACATAAAAAAGGATTTTCACACAACCACTGTTTTAGTTTAATACAAAAAGCTTTTAGTTTATTGTATCGCTTTATTTCAAGTGACAGAAAATCGTAAATTTGGGGACCTACATATTCAAAATACCATCTAAACATTTCTTTGTGTACTTGAAGCAATCTTAAAATTCTTTCACCTATGTACCTCGAACTACACATAAGCATTTTTCGCGAATTCCAAGGAAATCCTTACTTCTAAAGAATTGCAGAAAATAGGTTAGAACAAATAACTCGATGAATTACTTCAGAAACATTATAGGCTGTTTCCTTATGAGCATTCTTTGAACTGCTTATTTACAGCAATTACCACTCTCTAGTTAGTAAATGTTTTGAGCTTGAGAACTATAGACGAGAGGAGAAACTTCAGGAGTGGGGATATGTCTTAACGGTAAATTTTAAAGATAACGTCAATACATTTTTGGGTAGAAGTTTTTGGCTAAATCTGGCAAACTACTACAAAAGTACATTTTATTACTAAAATTTTATTACTATAATACGATGAATGGTCAAATATTGTAATTAATTTATTAAAGTTGGAATTTTTTTTTTAACTTAATGAGATATTAATGTTACACGTACATAGCTCTTTTATTACCACAGGACCTACTAATGTGGAAGGAAGTTTCCTAAATGACATGAGAATACAGTTTGCAATACAATTTCATTATTTATGTAATCAGATGTAGGATACTACATTATTTATGTAGACAGATGTAGGTCAAAATTCTAATGGAGACGTTCTGTGTTAAAATATAGTAATTTGTCTATTAAGGGCGTTAAATTTTGTAGCAAAAGATTAAACTTAACTTTCCGTCAGAAACTGCCCAAATATAGGGTGTTTTGTGAATAACTATTTGTGAAGGAACTATAAGTGAATCACCTCGATACAAAAAGAATGTCTCTTGAGGGCGTTCTATCTTTGTCCTTCACATAAATCATTCCAAACTTGATGCGACCTTGCACACTGGACGTTGAAAATGTGAGGAAAATTACTGTTTAAATTTTATGTTTTAAAAGGACGCGTCAAATCTCATGCCTCCGTGACTACTCTAATGCTATGTAATATAAATCTTCAAAACTATTAAAGACATGATATTTTTAAATAGAATAAATTGTGAATAAGAGATTAAAAAGTATCATACAAGTATCTTGCTAAACCGGGGTGGGTAGTATTGTACAAGTCTCTTAAGATCAAGAATGAATTTAACGTTTATATCAACGTGATTGAAATATCGCTCTCGATTTATTGACTTCAGACTCAAGTTCACGTTTCCTTTTGATTCTTGTACTTGCAATGTGTAGCTTCGGGAATTTTATGAATATCGCAAATATTAAGGAACGTTTACACGAAAATAGAGGAAATGGATTTCATAATATTTCGGCAATTTTGAAAATTTATAAAATCAATAATATCAAAGCTGAAATCTATTCCTGACTGTATCAATAATACCTCACCTGCGCCATTTGCTGTTAATCATAGGATGTGATTTATTGTACTCTCTTGAGAGTGAGTCATTAGTCAATGTTCTCTACACCATCGCTTTCAATCCTCGGTCAGCCTTCCTCGGGGAGCAACTGACCATTGAAGTTTCACAAGGGGCGCCTGGAGGGTAGTCGCGGATTGTTACGCACATTCACCGTCATTCCCGAAACGGGCATTAGGATATAAAATATTTACTTGTAGCCAATTCACGAGAGTCAGCGTAGATTATAGTCATCGCCACTGTTAATGGCATATTGCCGCGTAGACGAAGATAGAGATAATTTTTCATAATTTAGACACACAAAAATGTCTACCCCGCTTCGGATTGAAAAGCGGAATCATTTTAAAAAGGGAAATATTCAAATAATACTCATTTTTGTTCATTTTCTTCCTTTCCATCTTTAACCTGGTTCCTGAAGATTGGGTCATTACCCGGGTTCCTGTTTAGTCGTTATTTCTTCTCCATTTTTCTCTTTTTTCTAGGAAGGTTTTCAACGCTTTGTAAGATTTAATTTCTCTATCGATATGTTCACCCATTCTGCTCCCTGCTCAACAAGACAAGCACGATCTATTAGAAGCAACGTGCAATCTCTATTTCAAGTTTCCTTGTCGTACTATTTTATAATTTCTCTCACACTCATATACATTTTCATAATAATTTCTTTCGTCTCCTCTAAGGATTTCTGATCTTCAATGAGCATTTCCAAATCTTTTAGGCTGAAGCTCCCTTTTTTAAAAATGTGTTACCAATCTTAGCCATTCTGCGACATTGTAGAAACAGTCCAACAAAATATGGCACAGTTTTATCTCCACCACTACAGCTACACGATGTCCATTTTGCCCAGATACGAGGTCAGGCAGAAAAGTAATGAGACTAATTTTTTATTTACCAAAGTTTTTTTTTTCAAACATCAATGTTATCCCCTTCAAAGTAGTTCTCTTGGGCAGCTACACACCGATAGAGACGTTGTTCCCATTGTTGGTAGCAGCGCTGGAAGTCTTCAACCGGTATGGTCTTCAGTATGTCCGTTACACTCTTTTGAATATAGAAATCTCTTAGATTGCGGTGAACCTCACCGCCAGGTAACAGATTAATCATGTTACGTCGAATGAAAATGGGAGACGGGAGCTTGAGCTTTACGCGCTCATGCGCCTACCGACTGCGCCATCCCGTTCGCCTCTCGGGCCCGTCTACCATTCTCATTCAACTTGTGAAACCCAAAGACCTCTGAGGTGGTCTCGTAGAGACTAGATTCCTCATCTGAGGCGACTCCCTTAGGAAGTACTTTATTTGGGTAGCATTTTCCATTTCTGGTTCACAAACATAGAAATCACTTAGATTGGGTTTCACAAGTTGAATGAGAATGGTAGACGGGCCCGAGAGGCGAACGGGATGGCGCAGTCGGTAGGCGCATGAGCGCGTAAAGCTCAATCTCCCGGGTTCGAATCCCGGTCCCGTCTCCCATTTTCATTCGACGTAACATGATTACTCTTTTGAATGTTTTCTACAGTCCCGAAATGACAACCTTTCAGGATATTTTTCAGTTTAGGAAAAAGGAAAAAGTCACAGGACTGAGGTCAGGTGAATAGGGGGGCTGGGGAACCACAGGAATGCCTTTTGAGGTCAAAAATTCTGTTATGGAGAGGGCAGTGTGACATGGGGCGTTGTCATGACGGAGCATCCATTTGTCTGCAATGTCTGATATCACGCGAATGACCCTTTTTCTAAGCCTTTCAAGGACGTCTTTATAAAAAAAAACTTGGTTGACAGTTTGTCCTGGAGGAACAAATTCTTTGTGGACGATTCCCCTTCTGTCCAAAAAACAAATCAGCATTGTTTTGTTCTTCGATTTGATCATTCGAGCTTTCTTTGGTCGAGGAGAGTTTGCAGTGTGCCACTCCTCACTTTGCCTCAGGATCGTATTCAAAAATCCATGATTCATCACCCGTGATCACACGACTAAAGAAATCTTGCTCATTAACGATTCTGTCAAGAAGATCAAGACACTTGTTTTTTCGATTGTCCTTCTGCTGAATTGTTTCGGCACCATTTTGGCACAGACCTTTCGCATGTGCAAATGTTCACTCAAAATTTGATGAACGGTAAATCTGTTCAAATTTAATTGTTCACTCAACATTCTTAATGTTAAACGACGGTCTGATCTCACAAGAGTGTTCACACGTTCGATGTTTTCATCAGTTTTCGAAGTTGAAGGCCTCCCTGAACGGTGTTCATCTTCAACGTGTTCTCTGCCTTCCAAAAATGATTTGTGCCAGCGAAAAACTTGAGCTCGGGATAAAGAATGTTTCCCATAGGCCTGTTTTAACTTTTCAAACGTCACACTTGCCGATTCTCCAAGCTTAACACAAAAACGGCGGGAAATCAGCTTGTAAATAAATAAAATGAGCGAAATTAAAGTTTTGAGACATTTTTTCCGTTTTTTTTATTGTAGTGTCACACGAGAGCTCTTTCGAATGAATATCGAACATCATCAAACACCAACAATGCTGTAGTAAGGAGTTGATGGCGATGAACTAGGTCGATATTCGAGCAAAAGAGCCGTCGCCTTAAATTACAATAAAAAAACGGAAAAGAAATATCTAAAATGACTAATTTATATTATAATCCCGTTTACTCCGTACCAGAAGTAACAAATTACTAAATAATAAAGAGCATTTTCTGCATGGAGAATATCCCAAGGAAATCTTTAGCTCTAAATATTTAGAGAATATAGGTTGGAACAAATAACTCATTGAATTACTTCAGAAACGTGATTATATGTTTCGTTTTCCTGTGAACATTCTTTGAATGGGTATCTGTAGTAATTGCCACTTTCTAGTTTGTAAATGTCTTTAGCAAGAAAACCTTAGGCACGTTGTGAAACCATTGATGTGTCGGGATATGACACAACGGCAAATTTTAAAGATAACATCAATACATTTTTGTCAGGACCCCCTGCGAAATACATTTATGGAAACGATTATGGCTAAACAATTTTGCTTGATATCGAAACAATATCTTCTTTTGATAACTTGTGTCGCTTCAAATGTTTCTAAAATTCGTATACAACAATTTTTGTTTCCGGTCGACGTTCTATCTGCATGTCGTAGAAAATACATTAGCGAACTATCTACGATAGGGTGGCTCATAAAATTTGTCAATGTGAGAGCAAAGTCGTCTTGGGCCGTAAAAATCCAAATCGTCTTTTAAAAGCTGCATTCTCCATGAAAGATTTTTCCCATTCGGCACGTATTCCACGCTCGTTGACCCAGCACTTAAAGAAGCAATACCAAAGTGCGTTGTTCAATCACTTTTTCAAATTGCAATGGTAGTATTCACTTCCTCTGAGAAGTGATTGTTCCCATTTCTCTTACAAAGTTGCAAGCAAGGTCAGATTACAGACCCGACCATTCTCACCTCATTAATATTATGTCTAATGTATGAATAAATGTCTAATATGTACAGATTAATATGTAATTTATTTTTATATATTTAATAAATATAAATTAGTATATATATTCTATAAACATACATTGATATTCTATTGATGATATACGTTGTCCAGCGAATAGGTGTGTATAAAAATATATATCGTTATTAAATTGGTTATCTGGATAAACCGGCGATAGGATTGACTAGAGATTAGTGTAATGTGGAGATTCAGATAACGTGGAGACAAGGATATATAAAGGAAGTTCGGAAAGGAACAAACCACGTAAGAAACGTATTGATGGGGAACCGTCTCATTATGGAAGTGAGAACCAGCAAGTCGCTTAGCTCTTGAGGTCCTCGTTGGAGGCCGACCTTCTTTCCTCCGTGGGGTCGATGGAGGAGAATCCCGCCGCCACGGGTCCTCCAGCACGTAGCCCAGCCCTCGAGGCGTCCACGTAAATAAGAGAGAGTGCACCGTGGAACTTGCGGGAGACAAAGTGTCAAGGAAGCTTATATTGAGCGGACAGAACAAAGGAAGGCAGGAAGGAGACAGACCTTTCTTTTAATGCAACCGCAACGGAACTGTGACTTCGCTAAAACGCTCTGTAAATGATATTTAAAGCAGTAAAACCCGGTTAAGATGTTTTTCAAGGGCCCGAGCTTCAACATCTTTATCAACCGGGTAAAGTTTCTGTAGTGACAATGTGATTGTTAATTTAATTAACAAAACAAAAACATAATTAGTTCTTATGTGTATTATAACATAATATATGTATTTATAATCAAAGTCAAACTGTTCACAATACGAATGTGCCCAAGAGATTCACGTAAGGTCGAGATCTTCAATCACTAGGTCTTCGCAAAAGATGTGACCAGGATTTCGCTCCGGTCGTTTTGACTTCAGGATAGACTCGGTACTCATTTTACAGCAGACTGAGGAGACCTGGGAATCAATCTGGACGTTGAGGTCTGCAGACAAATCACACACTCCACCGGTGATCAAACCCTGGGCGTTCTACCTGCTTAGACACCCTGTCTCCTATGTATTAATAATTATAACAAAAAAATCGATAGTGATATTGTTATTACATTATAGTGATAATTATAAATTACATTATTTATTGTGTTATGTTGAATGAAAATGGGAGATGGGACCGAGATTCGAACTCGGGGCTTTGAGCTTAACGCGCTCATGCGCTTACCAACTTGTCCATCCCGTTCGCCTCCCGGGTCCGTCTTCAATTAACATTCAACTTGCGAGACCCAAAAACCTCTAATGTGGCCGCATAGAGACTTTGCTCCTCATATGAGGCAACTTTGTTTTGGGTCGTATTTTCCAATTCTGGTACACAAATACATAGAAATCTCTTAAATTGCGGTGAACCTCATATGAGGAGCATAGTCACTGCGAGACCACCTCAGAGGTGTTTGGGTGTCTCGCAGTGACTATCTCGGTCCCATCTCCCATTTTCATTCAACATAACATAAGTAATCTGTCACCTGGCGGTGAGGTTCACCGCAATTTAAGAGATTTCTATGTGTTTGTATATAAATGTGTATTTCTATGTGTATTACATGTTGTTTGCAAGGTAGTTGGTGGAATATTCAGCGACTTGTTTCCTTTTACGAGTATCCGATGAATCACGACTCTCATACAATTCAATGAGTTTTATCTTATCTGATAGAGGTAACGCTTTTCTTTTACAACAAATATGATACATTAACATTTTGAATGTAAGTAGAAAGTCATAAATTTGAGACAAAAGTGAATTACAATTCGATAGACAATACCAGAAACAATAATAATAATAATAATATATTTCCACACTAACGTTAATATTACTTTCGTTTAGAAGTTTTCTTCTTTAATTCAATTAGGCGTAACTAGTACGTTCAAAAAGATCAGTACATTGAAAGATAACATCATAGATTTTTCTTCACCTTCAAAATAATAATAGCAACAAAAGGTTCTTGAGATGAGGTCTGTTTAAATAATACTATATATTTACGTGCCAAACGATTCAAACTATATTAGTTCTTCATCAGGACTGAAGGAAATAAATAACACAGTCCTTGTTATTCGAAGATAACGTTATATGCCAGTTATTGTACATGTTTATACGGGATAGGTGACAATAGAACTATATTGTTTAAACAAGAAAATGAATTAAACGAGAACGTTTTAAGTGTTAATTTTAACATATGATTCATGTAAAAATGATCTAAGGGCCGACAAAGTGTAAATTTACAAACGGGGAAACTCAATACACGGGAAACGTTTTAACCCTTTTTTTACTGTGGTTGGAGCAACCACCTGGATCGTTGCACATACTTCTATTCAAATGACAAACAAATAATTTGTTATTTTATGATCAGTGCCATATATATTATCTTTTTTCTAGCTACATTGCTTATTTCAGTACTCCTCACAGTGTGCAAAATATAATAAATGAGGAGTAAAGATGTTACTAATCAATGACTAGTTGCATACCAAACTTTCTGTTCTGTTCATGCCTAACCGCGTGAAAAATTATAACTGCACGTGAAGTAATGACGTAATGATGTAGGATAATTTGTAAGTCTCATCTGCGCTTAAAGCTGAATGTATAAATAGATAAAGAAACACATACATATCTTTCTTTATATATATATATATATATATATATATATATATATATATATATATATATATATATATATATATATATATATATNAATTTTGAAGAATTTAGAAAAAAATTTGAACCGCAATAGGTAGAGTCCTAGGGACCAGATGAAACCTAATTCACGTGTTTTACATCTACGGATTGGGAAAATTCGAGGAGAGTTTCCAAAAATATAACTTTAAAACATTCATTAAAATTTGTATTCTGCAATTTAGCGTGGGAGGGGAGAGGTTGAGAAGAAATGGATTTATCACAAGATGCTCTCTGATTCTTCTTCCTGATGTTGAGAGGAGTGGTTGTTTCTCCTTCATATAAACTTCTAAATAATTACAATCTAGGTTGCACTATCTGTAAAAAGAATTTGTGTACATTTTACATTAACCTTTCATCACTAGTGCTGTTTATGTTTATTATAATTACATTATTAAATTATGAACTTCTACGACCTTATAGAATTAATATTATTTGTCTATAAATGAACGTAAAAAGTTTTGTACATTAATGAATCCCGTACTTTGGAAAGAAGTTAGAATTGTTCAGAGGTTTAGTGTTTGCTATCTTTCTAATATATTGCTATTCCGTGCCCGTTCTTTTTAGTGTAACACATCGTATTTACAGCATGATCAGTAACGTTCTCCCGAAATGTTTCTCGTCAGAATTTGGAAACCACTAGGTCTTTCCTATCTTCCGGTCTCCCCATTCCTCTTCCGCTGTACGGAAAAAGCGGAGATTGTGGTGGCGGAGATAAGTATCGCTCTAAACTGCGAATGAGTATTAACGGGATGATTTTGTTAGACCAGGAGCAGGTAGCAGATCTTACAATATTTCTCGATTTCATGTCGATGCCCGAGACCAGTGTATATGATAGAAAGTCAACATCGAGGTACTGATTTTGTCTTTTAACTTGCCGGTTTCTTAGGGTCAAGTTGTCGTTTCTAGTCAGTTACAATTAATAAAGCTGCATTTGTACATTTCTAGATCTTTTTACATTATTTCACCATTACGAATGTTACCCATTCAAGATCAAAGTATGTTTGATAGTTTTTTTAGTACATGTTCCGGAACGAATAAAGTACATATTTCGTGGAAAACATACCTGCCATGAAGTGAAGTCAGGTATAATTTTTTGTTTTGATATCAATAATTTATACGTTTTCTTGTCACTGATTAGATGGCATTGTTGTCTTTAGATAAAGGACGATTTCTTGTGGCACACCTGGTTGAATAGCAGGATACATTTCTAAGGGTAGGGGGTGATAGTAAAAATTAGTTCTCCTTTCATTAAATATTGAGGTATTAAGTTAATGTCAAATGTCAGATAGATAATAATGTTAGAACTATTTTCAGAATCAATTTGTTGCTTTTCTGTTTTTCTCGTTGAACATAGTGTAGTGTTGTATTCTCGGTCCTTTCTTGTCCTCCCTGTCCCCGTATCGTCGTCTTCATGTCCTTTCCACTTTGAACTCCCGCCTCATACACATCATCGGTTCCTTATGTTCCTGTAAGATGTCATACTCCCGTCGTCCCGCCAAAAAGCTATGTTAAATTTCCCAGTTTTTATCATTCGTCTCTTCCACCTTCTTCTTTCCTCATTATTTATTTCACACTCAAATATTACATGCTCCCCTTTTTTCTCGTAATATCCACTCACACTTGTTGGCTCATCCTTAATCTTAGTTTAATGCAAATTCTTTCAATTTAAATTTCCATGTCCTGTAAGTAATTCCAACATTGTCAGATTTGGTCTTAACCACTTTTTACTTCTTCTAACGTATCTCACATCCCCATGAACCGATATAGATCTCGGCCTTCCACCGCTACATCCCAAGTATTTTCCAGCAATATATCAGTGTGTTTGTCAATTCTTGTACCCATTTCTGTTTCGTTTTATTGAAATCTCCCATCAAAGTAAACTGTGTGGTCACTTCGTATTTTATACCGCAACGGCAACTTCTGATTAGACACGGGCATTATCGTCATAATGACCTGTAACGCCTGTGTGGAAACTGTACGATAGCAACCACTCCAGTGCAAGAAACATAGTCATTGCAAGCGGATAGATCTGTGTGTCGCTGATTGCTGGTCACGCAAAGACGAAGATGCGACCGACCGACCGACGTGGATGTGAGGTGGAACGACCAGCAGTAGCCTTGGCCAACTATAAGTAGATTGAGAAAGCGCCCTCGCAGCGAAAACAAACCAACAGCAGAACATACGATCGTAGCTTCAGTGAGATTCTCTTGACTTTGATGCCCCTGAGGAACTCAGATAGACAGTGTTGGGATTTGTAGGTGCCCACCTTTTTTCTTAGGGTAAATTAAAGTTCTTCGGAATGATACCAGTGTGAAAATTTTTGTCTCCAGATGAGAAAGGATGCAGTTTTTAAAGAACAATTTTCCTTGTTTTTGGACCTTTATCCCTTTACCTCCCAACCTTGACCAAAATTACCCCTTTTACAGATCCTTCTCGATAATCTTCTACAGCAAATGTGATGTGAAAGTTTCAATACATTTATTCAAAGTTTCATCAAACATTTAAGCAACTTTCAATTACTGTCTCGAGGGTTCTATTGATGTAGATTTGGTGATCCCTAATGCCCCCATAATAATAATAAATAATCATAATAAGGAAAAAACATAAATAAGAACCTAAAAAACAATTTGGAAAAACTAAATCTGCATCCCAAAAAAATTATTCCCTAGATCCAAAATATGTTGTTTTAGAAACTTGCCGTATTGTTCGCATCATGCTAAAGTTAGCAAGCCAGGAATGAGGCATGATAGATAACCCCTCAAACCTTTTTAATCCTCGAGAAGAATGTGTATAATAATAATAATAATAATAATAATAATAATAATAATAATAATAATAACACCACCATATAATCCATATGACAAAATCAACACCAATATAATAAGTAGATTGCAACGCAGCGTCCTTCTGTCCTTAGCCCACATTACCAGAAAGTTCTTGGACCTGAAATAGATTCTTCCTCCCAGCAGAACTTGATTTAATAATCCACTACTGAGAGAAAAACCAACACAAGTTGAGAGAACTGAATGATAATAGTAATAATGATAATAATTACTGACTCAATTTGCAATGAAGATACGAATAGTAAGCTTATCCACTTTCAGAAAAAGCGCGACTGAAAGCACATCTGCAACAATAGAAATATTTGAGTGTAGGGAAAATCCTCTTTCCATTTACAGCTCCTTTAACATCTACAATGACGTATCTCCAATAGAATTAGACCTTTCTTAAATGTAGAGATACTTAATGTTTTGAATTCCAACAGCTTCCTATTTTTACCTTCTTCTGATGATTTGATATACTTGATTGCAACCCAATAATAGAATAGGAGAAATATGTTTTCTTGAATCTGCACTTTTTTTCTGTTGACTTTTTGTCCCTTTATATAACCTTTTCTTGCGTATGAAATTTGTTACTAAAAGTCTCAACCCTGCTGATAACGAACTGAGGCGCGTTTTTTTATTGAGGCTTTAGGGCTCGCCAACATCAAGGTCATTAGAACCCCCTGAGGAGTGAAAGGTCATCAGTTATTTTTTTTTAACATTCTAAACTGGTAATAAAATTGCCCATATTTCTTTAATTGTATATTTCCTCTTCGTAAGCATAAATGTAAAAATATTTGTTCCAAGTAATCTATTAAACATTATAGACGAGGGGTATACTCTACATCCGTTTTGGTAGCCTATGCATGTACTTATCTCACTTCTCTATCTATCTTTCCACGTTTATTCGGAATATATTTGTATACCTATCTATTCTTTGCAGTATTATTTTATTCTATTATCTCTACGTTTTGCAGCTCAATTATTGACGAGTCTGGAATAAGGGAATAAGTTGGTTAACGATTGTAATACCGGAGAGTAAGTTTGCAGGCAAGCTTCGTTTGTAAACAAGCTTAAATATCGTTTAGATCTCAGAAAATAGAGTAGGTTATGAAACGAATGTATGACTCAAACGTTGGGAGTAGTAACTAAAATAAATACGAGAATGCCTAATACCCCTTCCTTGTCTGGTTTTCGCTCGGTTTTCCTATGCATATACTGATCGGGATTTATGAGATGGTCTCTTGTTTCGAGTATAGTATCGTACTCACCCCCCCCCCTTTCGTGGTCATAAACAGTGTTTAATACTAAATTCACAAAGTTGTTATTTATTACAATATATTAAATTTATTATCCTATTATTAATGATAATTGAATGTCTCTCATTTTGATGCTTTTATTTCTGTAGTAGATCATCTCTACTTCAAAACTGACAAATCACTGAAAGGTGCTTATAGGCATCTTGCTTAATTAATAGCAACTCGATCTNAACATCAGAATAATCTCTGGCTAATAGCTCAAACATAATCTCCGGCGATGAGAGTATTGGCAAAGCGAATCATGCAAGTTGTAGGAGTTACGTTTAAGAACACAATTTTCATCAGAGGAAACCTCTGTCACTTCCTTTTCGTCGATTTATCCCGAGCGGGAACTGCGCCGGACGCGTGGGCAGTGGCCAAGGGGAGTTCTTGTCAGAGACATCGCGTGTGTTATGACATCGAGCGGACCGAGTGTACTACGGTCTTTCTGAATGAAACGCAACGCCCCTCCTTCCCCCATGTGGCTTCTTTGCCTGGAAGCGCACCGTCGCGATGTGGAAGTAACTTCTCCACTGACCTCTTTCATCGCTCAGACACGCGGAGAATGCGATTAGGATTATGCCGCTCTTCCGAAACACTGCTGCCACTAAGGGAATGATGCCACGCTGTTGAAAGTCGGAAACTAAAGTTCTTTACATGTAAGCGTTATGGTCGTATTGATGATATTTGCTTCAGGGGAATATCAGGGAAAATGTGTATTTAATTTTAAATACATGTTGTTCTTTGAATTTCAGAGTTAACCTTTATCAATTTGGCAAACTTATTATTCATTAATTACAGTATCACATTAAAAATTAATATTAAACTTTATTACATGTTATAAGACCACAATCGATTAATTATTTTTTGCAACAATCATTTGTTTATTTATATTTTCTGAATATTTTAGGAAAAAAGTTTTGTAATTTTTTAACCGCAATACTAAACATATACCGCCCACCGTATAGCTTTGGCTACTAGAATTATGAAAATTACAATTCAGATGAAGTGATAAATTATTCGATTTTAAAATTAAAAATATCTTTTTGAATACAACAAACGTCGATGATACTTAAAATCCCTGAAAATTCAGGTTTTTTATTTACTGGTTGTCAGGAAAAAAATTAGAAAAATTATACAGATGAATGTAAGTTTGAGAAAAACACATTAAACATACTTCAATAAAATACATTTCAAGTATTTTAAATAAAACCTTACACTATCAACTCACATACAATTTAATTTTTTTAAACTTTGAGTAGTCAAATAGTCGTAATATTTTATTGAAGTATGTTTAAGACATATAGCTATTCAATCTTCTATTTTCTCAAAATGAAAATTTTTCTGTCAAAGCACTGATAGCCCCATTACAAGCTTGAAGATATTTAAGTTTCGTTTATTTATCATTTATTATATGCTCCAGTATCAGTGGGAAAGACAGATTGTTGATATAACAGATTTTATTAGTTTTCAATGGTGGTTTTTAATTATTAAAATGGTGGGAATTTATCTTGATGAATTTCTAGTTGTTACGAAAAAGGTTATGGAAATTGTTACGAGAAACGTTAGGGAATTTTATGATGCGAATCCAAAATAGAAAAATAAAATACCATTTTGCATTTGTTTCTTCCGTATCATTCGTTATCGCCGAAAATTATTGGAACTATCTCTTCGACAACGAATACTTCGTTGTTCCTGAAGAATTTTCACTAGGAAAGCTAGGACCAAGTATTGTATTGTGTGAACGCGATTTTTACTTCTATACATCCATCCAAGTGGTTTTCACGTAGCTTTTCGGAATATTGATTCACATTTCACTGAAGAAAAAGAATTGAACCGGTCTTTTTTAAGGTATATTAATTGGAATTAATGGGATTGTCCCTTACTAGATTCCAAAGAATACGATTCTTCACATACTTACAGTGCAGTGTCTGTGTTGTCAAGTGCAGTTCTAACTGCATTTGGGGCATCACTTCTATTTATTCAATTAGTGGTGACCTCACTATTTCAACAAGCTGCAACACTTTTAGTAACAAATTTTGGAGAAATTTGCACTCTTTATTTTTCTATTTGGATTACCTATTCTTCTATTTTTTCATTCTACCAAAATAATGGTCCCGTTTGAGACGCAATTTGCTACATCTCGTATAACCTCAATTATTAATATACACATTTATCCTTTTTGAACCGATGGTATTCTTCAGGTTTCCACAGGACATAGTTCATAAAATAGCTACACGGAACACTGCGTCAATGGTAATTTAAAATAGAAAATCGGCGTTTCAACCTAACCTCTCAGACCGTCAACAGGGTAAAGTTTGTCATTACCCTGATGACGACCTGAAAGGTAGAATTTTTTATTTTAAATTACTATTGACGCAGTGTTCCGTTAAGCTATTTCATGAATTATTCTTTTTATATAAAGGGTTTCTTTCTAATTAAAATGGTTGAAAAAAGTGTTTCCTCATTGTTTTATTCCTATTGAACGGGAACTTTTTCGGGAGAAAATTCATCGTCAGACTACCATTCCCGAAGCGTTGTTTAACGATCGAATTTGTCGGCGTTTAGTAACAGTGTTTTCGGTTAATATTGGTCATTTCGAACAACACAACGCTTCGGCGTTGTTCGCGGCAATGACCGCGAAGAGCTATGGAAATAGAACAATGGAGAAAAACACAATCTTCAATCATTGTATTTGTTCATCATTTATTTACTTCAGAACGCGAATGCCGTACTCGTTCCCTTCTCTTTATTTACATCCGACATGTCTTCAATAATTGTTTACTGTTCGATTGTGTGCAACCGAAATAGAATTATGACGTTATTAATATATTTCAGAAAATGTTTCAATAAATGATGATGTGGAATAGAACTGATCTGAACTAAAGTTGCTGAAAAATTCATACAATAGCACAGTTAGAATTAATTGAAAGAATTAACTATTGACTTTTTTTTATCGTCGTGGTTTTTATACGTAACAGTCCTTATAATCAGTTTAAAATGTTACCGTTTGTGTAAAATTAACATTGAATGAATGCATATTCCACTTTGTTACGAACGTAAATGAGTAACGTACCATTATTTTGTTACTCATTACTTTTGAAATGTAGTTAATGTTGATTGGTTTAACAGGGATTCATATCAGTGAAACTTCCAATTGTGGATGAAGTGCTTTGCTGAGCCGCAATGATGACCTTCGTTTACTGGAAACTGATGTAAATAAAATCAAGTTGTGGAGTAATTTTAGCTTTTAACCTCTCACCTTTTTTAGAATTTTTTATACTAACAACTGAGTACGTAATTTCTTCTTATCATCTGAAATAACAGGTACATTTTAAAATAAAAATCGATTTAAATCTAATATACTTTTTCTCTTCGCCATAAAACCGATGAATTAATAATATATGTATCGTAAAATTACACAGCTATTGAACAGATGTCGTGTACGCGATTTTTTACGATAACTCGGAAATGTCATGAATTACAGGTTCCGACCGTGGAAGACTTCATTTGAATATCATACTAGTCATGTAACTTCACCGATATGATTCAATATGGCTACTTAACATGACGTACCAACTTCAACGAATTTAAGTAATATCCGAATAAATATTAATAGTAGTCACAAAAGCGACTATTTGTTGTAAAAAATATGTGTTAAAAACTCAACAAACTACAACATAAGGTACTATTCGCTCCATTTGCTCGATGCAGAAGAAATATAATAGCGTTATAAGAGTAAGTAAATTGAATTTATGGTCAATGTTGGCGATAGATTTAAGTGTAAAGAAATCCGAAAGTGATGCCAACATAACACGAGGTACACTTTTCTTTACCCTTTATGGACGATGGGGAAGTAAAAGCGTGGGCTATACTGTTTACAAGCCCAGTAGACTGGCAATAAATAAATACATTAGTAAATAAGTAATTAGTAACAGACGATGAGCATGTTGGGG
Source organism: Laupala kohalensis (assembly GCA_002313205.1). Classification (NCBI taxonomy): domain Eukaryota; kingdom Metazoa; phylum Arthropoda; class Insecta; order Orthoptera; family Trigonidiidae; genus Laupala; species Laupala kohalensis. The sequence continues at coordinate 324,389 of NNCF01129495.1, forward strand.
ACAATAAACTAATTTACTCGCAGGCAACGAGCAAGGCCTATCCAATCAAGGGCAAAAAGACAGAGGTAGATTCAATATTTCCAAAAGAATTTAACAAATATAACAAATCTCTTCGTTATTTCCAAATCAGGTCATAGCATTTGAAATCAGTAATAATTCTAAATAAATAATAACAAATATATTTGTGTTATTCCTGCGTATTGGTTAATTTCGTCTCTACCCGAAGGAAAACCGGAGAAAAAACTCGGTCCTTAATAATTATATTTATAAAATTTATATTATTATCATTATTGTTATTATTATTTCGATGTAGTGGTGTTCACTTCAAAGCTCTGGAGATATTTTAGCAGGTTGAAATTTCTAATCCCGGTTTCCTACCCACTCTGTAAAGGATTAAATGCAGTTTCTTAAAATGTGGACTGTGCAAAAAAGACATATCTCTTGTATTTCCCATGTTTTACCTGGTATGGTATCTAAATGCTTCATTAAATTTACAGATAGCGCACCTTTCCAGATTTACATATAGTACTTCTTTTAATTTACAGATATTGTTATTATTATTATTATTATTATTATTTGGCTTGTTTTCGGAAATACGGATTCAGAGAGTCGATTCATGTTACTCGGTACAGACACGTACCAGGAAGGACGACCAGAATTTTCTGCACTGTCCCTCTCACCCTACCATCCCCTCTCTCATTATTGAGTTGCTTCCTTCCTCTGTAATCTACTCAATGCGAGATACGTATTCTTAGCACGCTTCAATACTTCTCTCCCCACTTTATTTGCACAACCTCACTCATTCGGATCTTCATTCCCGAGGGACTACGTAAGGAGCGGATCAGAGAACAATCTTTATATTAAGTTACTCCGCTCCAACTGGCGAAGCACGAACTCCAGAGCTCTCATCTGATAGCACGTACATAAACACATTATCGTTTTGTCGTATCTTGATGTCAACTCTTCAGTTTCAAAGTATACCTAGAAACTTTGGGAGTCAAAACTTTGGATTATCGGGCTCTATTCAAAACTGATTGGTCTTACCATCTGAACAGGGTTTTCGGCACTTCATTCTTTTAAGTTTGCCTCAAATCCCTTCCATCATCATCACTTATCTTGACACATCTATACTAATAAAAGTGAATTCTATGAAATGTCTGAGGAAAGAATGTCGAAAAAGGTAATCGTTGAATTTGAAATTACAAAGGACTCTTTTTAAGGGTTATTGCAAGTAAAATGCGAAGTAATATTAATATCGCATTACAAGAGTAGATACACTATTAAGATTGGTTGCTAATCAGCAGATATGAATCTTCACTCGCGTGACTATTAACTATGTAGCTTACTAATGTAGCCCTAGAGTTCAATTGCATAACGTGAGGTGGACATTTCACCGAACATAATCTACGTAACCGTATCGCAGAAGCAAAATAAAGGGCGAAAAGCATTGTTTTCAAGTATGTAACCTATAAGTGAAATTAAAATCAAAATCAGAGGTCTTAACTATGCGCTTTGCTTATTTAGCTCTCTGTGTTAAATGTATTTGCCTTCTACCTGGATTTTGGAATAATTCATACATATACAATACTGAAAACTATGTATTTTTTTAGATTTTTTCATGGTATTTAATATTTTAAATTAACAGAAGTGAAAATTTTCTATCGCGAAAATACAGAAACCTAAATAAGCTTAAAAAATCCAGATTTTTCAACACATTTTCTTAAATACCCTCTGCAGCCTAAAATATGTCAATTTGCAATACCATTTTTCTTTGAATGTTGATGTAATTTTTTGTATGTTTATGTAACAGGGGAAAGAAATAATTTATTAAATGTTTTATTTGCGAATTGTTTTAAAATTTGAAATGCACAGTAATGATTGTTTTAAGTTTCTTCAAATCCTAGGTAACGCCGGGTGATACATATGGCCACTTGCTTGCTTCTAATCATTATTGTGCTCTACGTAGTCGTTTGCAGATAGTAGCAGCTTTTCTACTATAATCTTATTTAGCGAGTAATCATCAATTGTATGTTATTTTTCTCGAGAACAACTCAAACGATTTTAATAAAGAGGTGTTTTGGGTTGAAAAATCTATATCTCATGCTCTCATATTCAAGAAAGAATTTTTTAATAATTGTTTAAAATGAGAAAACACGTAGTTCATGGATTTCAAGGAATGGACACCTGCGACAATAGCAGGAGGTCCCGGGTTCGAGTCCTGGTCCGTCGCAATTTTCACGGGAATTCATAACAAGTAACGTCAGGTAATAATTATTGAGACGCATGGTTTTCATAAGACATTAATTTATTCTTTTTCAATACATTGGAACACTGTTTCTCTCTTACACACGTTTTTTTCTCTTCTATGTTAGTCTTCTTCAGACTATTGTTTCTTCTAAATGTATTTATTGTCGCTTTTACAATTAGATTCTGCTGCAACGTACATTAATCAATTCATGTGAAAAATACCGCAAGTATTCAGCTGGTGCATTATAATTGTGCATATAACTTTATAATGCATTTCAATTAATTTGAGTGTCACTACCTCGTTTCAATCCGAAACTGGTCTTTCTGATGGCACGGTGCCCGAGCAAAACGCGAGAGCGTATGTAAAGTGGTGAACAAGGCACATGGCTTGAGATAGAAATGGACGACATTGCAGATGCTAGATGCTCATAAGCATTGCTTCCAAGACGGGACCCAGTGATGACATATTGGCGCCGACGTCTGAACCGCTGCCAAGTGGCGGCGAAGTTTTTTATGACTCGAGAACTAGATGTGAGCGACGAATCCACATGGAAAACATGCCTTATGCGATTTGGAGGAAACAAAAAAGACGTGAAACAAATTGGATGGCGAAAGTGATTGGATAAATGTCTCATTAAAGTATGCCGAAGGGCAAAGGAAAGGGGAAAGCTTACAGCAGAGGATTAGGTAGATACTATCAGATGTTGAATGTGCCACAGATACGGCCATCTTAACAAATATTGTACAGACAAGGAACTAATCTTTGGAAATTGTGGAGATAAATGTCAAGTGTTTCAAGAGTTTTCCAGTGGAATGTTGATAAGACTTATATTGTTTAAGAAAAGAGGAAAACAATTATTTCATACATTTGGGATATATTTTGCACGTAAAATTTGAAATACTACGGGATAGTGATACTACAGATAAAGTATGAATAAACGGCATAAACAGTACACTGAAGTATGGAACACTTGATAATTAAAGAAAATTTGAGAGATATTATAGAATGAAAAGAAAGAATATGTAACAGAGCAACTAAAATGTATGAAGGCGAACGGGTGGTGTAGTGGTTTGCACCACTGCGATCAAAGCAGATCCCGAGTTCGATTCTTGGCTTGTCTCCAATTTCAACTGGTCGATGTTATCACATTTAAGAGTCAATTTGGACCTGTATGGCACTCCTGACGAAAATTTAGTCTCGGAACTATTTGAATATTAATTTTGCGTGGATACGTATGTTTCATCCTCACAGCTCGAATGTTCGGAGACGTCCCCTTGTTCCAGGAAGTCGATAAACCGAGTTCAGTGGAGACTGAAAGAGGGTTTCGTCTTGAGCAGTGGCTCTTTGCTGAGCAAAAGAAAAGTGCTCAAAAAAAATAGAGGCAACACAAGCATCCTTCGCAACGGATCTCACCTCGACAAAGAGAAGCGCATGCGAAGGGAAACACGTTGTTTCGGTTGAGTAAACATTCTGCGCGAGTGTTTAAGGTATTATATTTGTCAGAGCGACTAGGCTTATGTACCCCCTAAAGATATTTCAAATGAAAGTTTGAACCATTCCCTATCCCTTGGCGATGATTTTTTATACCCTTACGGTGCAAAAATTTTGAACTTTTTGGCTTTAAATTACTACGAGCTTATATAGAGATACTTTTGTGGGTATGTTGTTTTATGTATCCTGACACAATTACTTTATTTTTGCACTGTCTGCCAAGTTAATCTACGTCATTGGCATTTCATGTGCATGGCAGACCATACTTCTTATGCACTGAGTCTAGCGAGTTAACACTTTATATTACTTTGTTAATAAATCAGTTTTTGTTAATATTAATTGTTGTTTATAGTTTCTATTATTCATAAAATTAACATACTAAGAAACAAATATAAACAAAGAGTATGTTTAGATTTTTGGATTTTTATGGTCCTCCTCGTGGTCATACGCAGTTTGTAACATCATTTTTTGTGACACTACATGTATTATTTGACTAAAATTACCCGGCGGCAGAACTACATTAATTGTTGGAGTGAGTAATGAATTACATGAAACATTTTGTCGACTTGTTGTTTGCTATAATATCTGAGGACAAATGATCCATTTCTCAGTTCGTTAGGACTGAGTAAGTTGTCTGGCCGGAGGTTTGTGTAATGCAATGTTGGTTCAACACTTGTTAGTTACATTGGCATCCTTCCCAGGTTTTTTCTCGTAAAATTTGAAGGGAAACTAAAGACGTGTGCAAAATCTCTCAAAATTATAAGTGATCTTTTAATTTTCATCTATTTCTTTTCCTTCCTAACAGTCTGAGAGATGTATTAAAAAGACGACCGCTTTTTAGTCAATTTTGTATTGAAATTTTATTCCAATACGATAACTTTCCAGTAAATTTCTTTTCATTCCTTAACATCGACAGTTGTTTTGAACTCCAAGTTTTATTAACTGAAAGTTTATTTCGGTATTTCATTCAAAAGAAAGTTAGATCCAATGAAATAAACGATCATCAATTTACCTTTCCTGATACGAGGTTAATGAAGGTTCTAAAACTATAACAATTGTGTACAGAAGTACCGTCTCAATTTTCATAGTGATTGAGCAAACTTTCATCAAAGATACAAGAGAATTAAATATAGTTTAATAATTTTTTCTCTGGTTTTCTTGCGGGTAGCGGCGGAGTTTTTATATAGACTCGCTAGGCTCTTGCCAAGTGACGGCATCTATTGAAATAATAAATTTCGAATTCAGTGTTATTTAATAGTTACAATTTATTATCAATACTTTGCGAATAATCTATAGTTTGATAATAATACGTACTTGTGAAATTACTTTCTTGTGTTAGGAGCGTGTTGAAATGTTAAATCCGCCACTGTCTTGATCGGAATTGATGGGAATTGGTTGCTTCCGGAGAGTAAATTAATTTATTGTCCTCCACGTGATAATATGAAGTTTGTTACTGTTTTTTTTTGTCGATAAATTTTATGTTAATAAATAATACAGAGACATTCAATAATGATTATAGCAATCAAAGCGAAAAAAATGTATACACATAGACGAATCGTATTTATGTTCTTGTTTCCGTTTACATTTTAACTGTAGGATATCCTTTTAGCCTGAATTGACCTTAGTCTTGCTGTAAAAACTTGTTCCAGCCTTGCTATTAAAAACTGTTTTAGAAGAAAACGTTTTTGGTTCCCTAGTGATATTGGTGAGTCTTGTCGCAGGGTTTATATGTATTTAAAGTACTTTTCGTTGGCTCTTCATGATAAAACCTGATAGTTACTAAATGTAATGATTTTTTGTAGTTAAATATTTTAGTATGTATCCACTTCCTGATTAATAGTAAATAAGCGTATATAAGATAACAACTGAAAACGTTTTGCAGCTCTTATAAAGAGTATTGTAATAACTTACTATTGGATGGGTAATATGATTCGTTCCTTCTATGGAGATAAACTATATCAGCGTAACAATATAGAGTTCGTACTTGAATAAAAGCTGATGCAGAAAACCCACATGGAGTTATGTAAATCAACATAAAGCTTTTTGTGTGTGTGTGTGTGTGTTGACTTGTTGGAATCTCACAAGTATATCATGACTGTCTGACGCGTTATTATCTGAAGAAGACTAATCTAAAATAACATTTATTTTTCTTTCCCGGATTAACTTGTAATTCGCAACTTGCAAATTCATGATTCTCTACATGGCTGAGGAAGGATGGATGCCGAGCCGTCCATTTTGTAAGTGACTTTTTCGTGTTTTCTCTCCAATTTTTCTTTAAAACTTTAACTTTAATTCTTCTGTAGAAAGTATGACGTATTCTGCACATCAGATCTCATGATTCCAATCTGCGATCGGACTGTGTAGATCTCCATTCAGATAATGCTATTTCCAGCCGCTGAGCAAAGAGGAAGTTTGTGTTTGCGGGTTTCTTCCGCGTCCTTTGCGAGTTTCGTCAACGTGATACTTGTGTTGATATTTTCTCCCTACAATAAAACCAATTTGGTACTGCATTCAATAAACGGAATATTCTATATTAATAAAAGAATTATATTGAATGTCCGTGGCACGGAAATCGGAAAAATTATTTGGAATTTCTAATTAATTATTACATTATTATTTACAATAATTAAATTATGTGAAAGGTTTATTCTTACGGTTAATACAATTAAAATGCAATGTATGCTTTAATATTGATGAATTACAAGAGCAGAAGAACAATTTAAATTGGGTACTAATCAGTAGATGTGATTCTTCTGTTGAGTGAAGCTAAGTAATGGGTCCGCTAGAGTTCAATTGCATTACTTGAAGCGGACGTATAACCCCACGTGACCGAATCGTAGAAACAAACTGATATAACGGCTGCGAGGAACATTGTTTTCAACGCCAGTTAGTGCTGCTAGTATTTTATAATCCCGCTCGGCAATGACCGTTAATTTAGGAAATCCCTGATTTTAATTACGTGTTTGAAGAAATTTCTGACCATTATCTCCATTGTTTCTTAAATTGATCTCTATTTTTGTTTTAATGTAAACGATATATCTAATATAAACATAGAGACAAATTTGTATATAATTCTCGTTTATTAATTGTTGAATTAAGTATTCAGAAAAAAACTCGAAATCCGGAAAAAATGTTAATCCGACATGCCTCAGGTATCGAGTGTCCCGGATAAAAGAAGATTGCACTGTACTCAACTCTAGTGTTACCCATTTTTATGTATCTCTATTTACTCTTCATTCGCTACAGGAAACATTCCCTAATTATAATAGATGTTTACAGTTGATTGATTAACATGCTTAAATGGAAATAGAAAGATAAACGACTACTTATACTTTTACTTCTTCTGGTTCAACTTCCTTAGACAATAAACAGAACCACAGAGAAAGCTAGAAACAAAGAAACGAAACGTTTCCTGAGTTAAGTTTGTAATCTTTACTGTTTGCACGAATAACATTATCTTGTCTAACTTGAATGATCTGAAACACCTCCAGAATATGAGCCATGACAAATTCAAACTGTACAAAAATATTCTTTCTAATTTTTATATTCACATCACTTCAAGGAAATTTTGCTCTTCTGGTTTTGAGCGTCTTTCATTGCAAGCTGTCCCTCACAAAAATTGCTCAATATGATGTGTGACGCAAATTAATTTCCGAACGGAACCTTCACACGGAATGAATCTGGGTAAATTTTCCCTATTCTTCTGCTAGGATTCTACAACTAAAGGATACTTTTTATCCCATTTATCTTCAAACTAATGTACGTTTTAGAAATCAATAAAAAACTAACAAGATTAATAAATTTTACAGCGAACGTAAATTAAGTGGGAAACCGGTTCAATATTGATTGGAAATTGGTAGTGGTGAAAGAACGGCACCAATGTATTGTGTTCTGATTTATTAAATTTTATGTTCTACGAGAAAAGAAGTTGAAGTCATATAATTCTTCAATTTGATTTACTATTATGTATTTATTTATGCATCTCTTTTATTATAGCCATTATATGAGCAAAAGAAAAACATACAAAAATAACAATACTTTATCAATACTTACAATACGTATTGTTCCAGAGGGGCCACGAGCGATGGGTGGGAGGATGGGGGGTGAAGTGGGGGAGGGGGGAAGTTGGGGTCGTGCCAGTGACTGCAGATGACGGACCAGCGACGCGTGTCCGAATAGAGAACGAATCCAGCGCCGCCCTTCCAACCTCTTCACTCTCTCACCCTTTTCACATCTCATCCGATTTTCCTTCTTAATTACTTGCTTTGTCGCTCGTGTCCTCTCGTGTTTTTTCCAAACTCGAACACTCAGTTTCATACCATCTCCCTGCCCTTCTCTCCCTGAGGCGACCAATCACTCTTTCATATAACACATCCGGTTTTCCTTCGGATAGTGGCGGATTTTCCTTGGAAAGGAATGTCAGTAATACTTGTGTCATAATTGTTCACACATTTTTACGGCACATAATATATACAATTCATTTTAGAATAATACATAGATAATTACGTATTTATTAAATAATTTCTTTTATAAATATTAAATCCACCGCTGCCCTTAGGCGCTTGATCGGTGTTGATGGGATGGTCTCTTGCTTGTTTCCGGAGAGTGACTTAGTTTATTACTGGTCATACGCAATTTGTAATAAATTGTTTTTGACAATAAAGTTTATATTTGTGTCTGTACTTATATTTATAATGATACGAGATCCATCGCTCACCCTCATGTTTAGCTACTCATTCACTCACACCAACCACTCACGCGTTCTCTCTGGTTCCCACTCGTTCACTCTTTTAGATACTCTGACACTCACATGTCTACACTCACTCATACATCTCAGGTAGTTGACTCCAGTTCCTAAGATGTGGTGTGCTTAGGGGGTATCCTCAGTGACGGTAGATGAATACATTTTTTGATACCTCAATCAATCCATACCCGTATAGAAATGCGAAATGTGAAAGTATATCTGACTGTTTGCTATCTTTTCACGACTAAACCACTGAACCGATCGTGATGAAATTTGGCTAGGAGATAGTTTATTTGTTCAGAAAGAACATACGCAAACCATTATTTTTTAATGTTTGAAAATAATGATCGAGAAAGGTTATTGACGATAAATGTCGAAGAAGTCGGGAAAAATATCCGCTATATTCTATTACGCTGTGTAAACGTTTAGAAATAGGTGAGATTGTTCACCTCAAAGAGTTCTCCAAAAAGTACGCGAAAGCGTATGTCTGTCTTCACAGGTTAACCTATATTATTAAAAATAAAAGTGTTAAAATATTTAAGAGTAATTTAAGAGGGAAATAAAACAATCATAAAATTTAATGAGTTCTTTGTTTTGCGCATTTGACAAAGATAAAAAATCGTCTTTCCATCGTAAAATTTGGACGAATAGTTTATATTTTACTAGCCTTTTAATGAAATGGTGCAGACATGATACCGCCTGTGTCTACATCAAGCGAACCCTAATTTCGGCGTTCGCCACCAGGAGGCGAAAACTAATGCCCCGCCCCTCGGTTCACCACGTGTCAAGTGGCCCAATGACTTTTCCCTTACTACTTCCAATTGCTTTCATTTTAAGTATGCATCAAGTACCAAATAGTTTCCATCTCAAGTCTTTTTTTTGTGTGTGTGTGTGTTTCTTTTTCAATTGATTTTGTTGATTTTAAAGAGTTAAAAATCTAAAAAGTTGTCAACTTTTGCAGAACAATGCTGCACACAAATCTCGATATTTCAACCTAGAATTTGAATATTTAAAACATGCTTTCATATTCGTTACATGAAAAATTTGTTTTAAAATTTTATTTCAAAAATTAATACATGTAAAAAATTTCAAAACAAATATAATGATTTTTCTTTATTTCTACCATCTCCCTGCAAGATGTTAGCTTGGATTCATAGAGAGAGAAATATTTTTGATTTGCATGATACATGTTAATGCAAGGGAAGCAAACTTTACAGGATTAAATATAGAGGCAGCGATTCTCTTTTCAAAAATGTATTACTCCAATAAATTAAATCAGGGTGTTCATGAGCTTTAAAAGTGCCCTGAAATGACACTTAAATTTAAAATCCCTAATTTTGGGTTCAAGGTCCAAGAAAAGCCAGTTTTCCATGCTCAGGCCACAGTTCTTTTCCCCAACATCAACATGCACAAGCCAGAAAGGTTATTCTATTATTATATGTACTTATAACCGGTACACTCTTTAAGTACTAAATCATATTCAGTTGTTTCCTGTTATGCTTTAATGCAAAATGTTATTAGAATTTCATTTGATTAATCATACACCGATCTAATTCTATTATAAGGTTTAAGAGGATATCATGACCCACCTAAGCTTCAGGAATTTTTCCTACCTCCATTTCCCGATCGTTTGAGAATGAAATTATGTGACATGCTAGACTACATATCACAGTGGAAGAAAAAAACTGCTGTTTCTATTCCAATCATTTTTCAGTAAGAGAATATTGATTTTCCAAACCTCTATCTTCCTTTTATTCACGACCAAAATTGATATTTTATTGAGTCATCACCTAGGTCAACGCAATAAGGTAATTGCGTATAAAGTTACAAAAAAATACAATCTACAAATACAAACTATTTCTGATGATACATAAAAAACATATTTCTTTATAACTTAGAGCTAAACTGGACATATATCATCAGTGAAAAATCATATCAATCAAGTTTTGACATACTGTATTTAATAAAAAATTTCACACTTGACCTGTGCTTAGAAGATCATGTTCCATTAACCACTGGAAATATTAAAAGACATTTCCACTATAAAAACTATTTACGTCACTTTATATGACATAACATTATTTTCTTTTATTTAGTGTGTAATTCAGGACAAACAATTCAGACATTTACAAAATCTCATTATAAATATACATGTATTTTAAATGTATTTCCCATAATGTATATATTGTGTATTTAATTGTTACTTACAATTTTGTAACCAGTTAACTATTTTATTTATAACCACATTTGAAAAGTTAAGTTGCATTGTACTTTCTGTTTTATGCAACAATTTTCGAATACCATCAGTACCAGCATTAGAGAATGTTATTTTCAACATATCAATGGTAATAGATGCTCGAGCTAATTTCAATTTTGTGTCCTTACTGACATTTGTTAATGGATACAAAAATGGGAGTAAATTTTTTGCATGCTTGTCTGAAAGTCATTTTTGCGTCTTATCTTTGAAGTTGACTGCATATGATATCAATGTAGCGTAATCAAGTGCACATTTTTTACATAATTTTTGCAGTATAGCTACATCAGCCATCGCATTATGAGCATTTGCACAAGAAACGTTCTGCCATTTTACTAAACCAGACAGAGTGCACTGGCCTTTTCCTTTCCGATTGAGCTCTTTTCTGAACACTTGTAAGGTGTAAAACCTTCAACAATGTTGCAAAACTCATCATTCAACTTGCAGTACAAAATGGCATCAAAATCTAGGTCCATCAAAATTGAGATTGTGCACAGCTATGAAGCATTTCTTTACCTTTGACTTTAACCACTCTAAGAAATTAGAGATAGCAAGTCGCAATGGCACAGAAGGTACAATTTCATTATACAGTAATAACTCTGTTTGTTGCTTTTTCAATCCATGGAGAGCAGTAGCCGCCGAGGAAATTTATTTTGTTGTAGTAATATATACATCAAAAGAGTACTTGAAGCATTTTGCAGCTATTTGAAAGATGTCGTAACTCCTCTGTAAACCTGAGGTTTCAACGTCGACGAATACTATAGGAATTTCGTCGCTTATATCTTCATCGCTCAGGTCGTCATGGGCAGCTGTTTCAGACAGTACTCCTGGTTCAGACAGTAACGTTGAATTGCTTTCATACGTAACACCTTCAGACTTTTCACTCCGATACCGCAAAGCAGACCTACGTTTCTTCAATAGCATTCTTCGGGATTTGAAATAATGCGTTGTAGTAAATTGTCTTCTTCTATTTTTTGTTTTTTCTACACGTGAAACTTGACAAGTTCAATGCTGTCGCCATTTGTTGGGTACAGGTTTCGCCAACACTTTTTTGGGCTACAGCAGCAGCATAGCGAAAATCTGCTGACTGAGTGAGGCTACGACATTTGGCTTTAGGGGCTTTGCTAGCCATACTGGCATTTAGGCTTTCATTAATATTGCTCGAAACACCAACAGAGAATTTCTCGGCGTTCGAAGCCAACTTTTCAAAAACATATCTCAATCCCTCGAACAATTATGGATCTAGAAAGCCACCAGGGACTACGCTGTGATCATAATTCTCTCTGTTTTTTTGATACCCACACCATTCCCCACAGTTATCATTCTTATTAAAGGAATGTTCCGTATAGCTTGAGCCATGAGCTCACTCTTTCCATTATTCTGAGTTATTGTATATGTAAATCACCTATGTACATAGGTAATACCATCTCTAGTTAATTATTTGTGGCTCTTTCCCAGAGAGAACAATTGTTTTTTTTTACATCCTTTGATGTGTGGTTGACGTCAGATAATTTTTCTAATGAGTGAGATGATCCAGCTCGACATGCAGCTATAGCCGAGCTGTCATCGTCACCCACTAGAATGCCAAGCTCAACATTTTGAGATTTTAGTTTTTCACTCTCGTTGACAAACTTATTGGCAACGTAACCTCCCATTGCTTTAGCCGAGCCGCTGAAATTAAGCCTGAAGTCATGATCAAACGGGGTATGACCCATACTACACTTCTTACACATCCGATTATTCGTTGAATAATCTAAAACTTCCTTGCTCAAAACTCCCACAATTGAGCCGAAGCCATTCAAACTATCATTGTCCCTCTGGTAGACCACCCCATATCAGAGGATGTCATGATTCGAACTACTGAGTCAAAAGTAACTTCTTCACCATTATTTGTTCTATCTTCTTCAGGGATGAGACAGGACTTCAAATTATCATACCTGAAAATTTTTGAAATACATTATAAAATTAAAAATTACGTTATTATATCAGTCATTCCATTTTCAATCATCTAGTGAAACATTAAAATAAAACCCATGGCCTTAGAATCTCATGAATTTTTAAAAGCAACAGAAGTAAAATTGTAATTCGTCCGCTCGCCTTCTCTTCCTCGATTTCCATAAATTAGATTGTTCTTTCCGTTTGATGAATTTTTTTTCAGTCACTACTTTTCCTTTCCACATAAACCGAGATGATTTTACAGACATTTTCAAGTAATGAACGTCGGAAGTAACCTCAAATAGACGAGTTTACACGTTGTTTTCAACAAACATGCCCAGTTATGAAGTATAAAGCTATCAACGTAAAAAAAAAATTGGATGAATTTTCATCATTTAGGACCACACACACACTAATTTAAAATGTTTGAACACATTTCTCATGCTATTTTGAAACAAATTTTACTATATGATAAAGTAATCTAATTATAATATTCCGTAATCGTGAATGATTTACATGCAGTCCATTTACTTTTTACAAGATCTTACGTGAAATACTACCTTAATTCCCAGCTCACCCTATCACATGTAAACAATCATCCTGTTCTCCGCACGCGCGCCTCGCACATTTCTATGGGTTATGTTGGCAATCGTGGTGACACGCATCACGTGCGGCAACACAGAGGTCGATACTCGAGCTGCGGGCTGGGAAGGTTGGCTGGAGTGTCGAGGTGATGGTGGCGCGCCCACGCGTCCGCAATGACGGCAGCCGCAGCAGTAGGCCACAGGGTCGACGGCGATGCTCTCTTGCTCTCTTGCTCTCTCGCTCCCTCCCTTTGTGCGCCACGCCCCACAGCACGGCCCCACACTCGCCATTCCCTTCCTGTCGGTGCCCTACGCACTCGATTACCCCTTGCTGGTTCTCATTTTACATAGCTCGCTTAAACGTCAACGAACAGGTCTTCTTTATTACGCCTAGTATAATATGTGAGTTTTATTTTCTTAGATCCATACTTAATCTCAGCAAACTGTGTGGCGCAGTGGTTGCGTCTCAGCGCGCTAAGCTGAAAGTCCTGGGTTCAAATTCCGGTCTTCTTTGATATTTTCATTCCATATAACATTAATTTTTAGAACCGTTGATATTTCTCTAGAACATGTTACTCGTCAACCTCTCAGTATGTGAAGCAATGCTAATTTAACATGTCACACCTTAGGAGAAACTTTGATGCACGTGCAAATTTTGTTTTTAAGACAGACATTTTTAAGTCATTGATATTAGACAGAAATAAATCAAATAATTAAAATGAATCATTTGTACCGTAATGTCAATGTTGGTTCGCCCACTAAACTAGCGTGTGTGCAACTGAAGTCGTAGGACTTACATTATTGTTTCTGCTGGGGCGATTTGTTGTTTGTAAGACTAAGGGAAAAATTTTTATAATTTAAAGACTGTAAAAATAAAAAAAATATTTATCTCACACCAATCCAACGCCTAAACCTTATATATTGGTTTGGCGGTTACAAAAGCGTAGCGACAAAATCCATTCTAGTCCTATTAGGACTTTTTCTAATAGATCTACAAGTGGATGGGTATGGCTTGGGATATCATGTTCGGCAAAACCATGCGGTACATATCGATGAAGTATCACTTGCTTTGACAGAGAAGGGATTTTTTTTTTTTTGGTGGGGCTTTAGGGCTCGCCAACATGAGAGAGAAGGGGTAGTGGAAAACGATCAGGCGCAAACTCTGGGAATCTTGGCAGTTCAGGTGGAATGGAGCCAGTAAAGGGAGAAGATTGTATGGTTTTATACCGATTGTACATTACGTGGTTAAAAATAAAAAATGGTTTACTCCACAAAAAACATTGATAGAAGCATTGACTGGGTATGGAGATAACAATGCGTACTGGTGTAAGAGGTGACTGAGGAGTGATGTATGTGCAGACAAGGGGAAGAAAATATTGCCCACATATTGTTTGATTGCCCGTACTATGGTCAAGAACGTGCGGAATGGTATGGGGAAATGAAGAGAATAGGGCTTTACGTATGGGACGACTTTTCGCGGTTAATAAGTACGCAACCTTTATATGATGCTACAACGGCATACACAGAAAAAATATATGTATTACGACAATGTTTTGCCAGATAGTGGACTTGGTGCCTGCCTCCCCGCGATTAGGGAGGGGAACTAGCCGTGGGATTGAGCTGTGCTCATTCCTATGGCTAGGCTAAATGGTGCCGCCCACACAGAGGCAGGGGCAAAAAAACAAAAACAAACATGAATTGAAGGAGAATATACGACAGGTGGTTATAAACTTATTGATTGATTTACTAACAAGCTGAGGCTAGGGAAGACTTGTTTACCATTTACATATAAGAAGAGGTAAATATTTAAGGACAATAAGATAGCATAATATATTTACGAATGGGCCAAGGAAACAAAGGACAGAAAATAACATAGGTGGATAAAATAATAGTGGAAAATACTACGAGACTTGTAAGTGGTAAGAAATTGAGTGTAAACCTGAATAATGTCTTGTGTAAACCTTGGTAATTACTTCGCAGTAGCGGCACAGGGGGAAAAACACACACAAAAAAGAAAAGAAAATGAAATGAATACCAATAAGGGACAATTTATATACGACAATTTTATACTCTCTGAATTACTTATAAGATAAACGAATTTAGGTTATAGCCATAATCCTTAGTTTATGGCCATTATTCTGTTCAACTATTTGAATTTTGTACATATTTCTTCCGTGTACCCTACACATGGAGAAGATATGTGATAACTTTCGGTCAGGTAAAAACGGCCGGGAATCGAACCCGGGGGTGTTAACCACTTCACCACTCGTTCGCCTTCCACATTCCTCGTACACTATTTCCTTCCATCCAGTTATCACATATCTTCACCACGTGTAGGGTACACGGAAGAAATATGTACAAAATTCAAATAGTTGAACAGAATACCAACCAAGTGATTGTAGCTGGATCAACGTGCAAGTACTAAAAAAAAATAAGAGCATGTAGCAAATATAACCTCGGAAATTTAGTTCAACTAGCTCATTTTCTCTCAAGTGTCATCCCAAATTAACGACTTCCTGAAGAGGAAAGTCTGATTCTTTTATCTAGTTATTCATAAGATTTTGTAATATACTCACTGAATGTTTGAGTTAAATTTTACTACCTATGGGAAAAGATACAAATCAATTCCTCCTCTATTATCTTACCCCTCAGTCAGGTTTTAATGGAATACTAACGAGCCATTCATATCCCCATTTCTGGCATCTTCTCCACTATACTTAATATTTAATAAATAGGCCTACGTTTACAAACATTGTCAATTACGCTTATTACGTGCAAATGTACATTATTAAGTAACGACTAAGGATTATGGCCATAACCTAAATTCGTTTATCTTATAAGTAATTCAGAGAGTATAAAACGGTCGTATATAAATTGTCCCTTATTGGTATTCATTTCATTTTTTTTCTTTTTTGTGTGTGTTTTTTCCCCCTGTGCCGCTACTGCGAAGTAATTACCAAGGTTTACACAAGACATTATTCAGGTTTACACTCAATTTCTTACCACTTACAAGTCTCGTAGTATTTTCCACTATTATTTTATCCACCTACGCTATTTTCTGTCCTTTGTTTCCTTGGCCCATTCGTAAATATATTATGCTATCTTATTGTCCTCTTCTTATATGTTCATGGATTTCCGGGTTCGATTACCTACACGTCGCCGTTTTCACCTAACCGAAAGTTATCACATATTTGAATTTTCTTTCTTGACGCAATGTTTCAGAAGGATTGCCCGTTGCAGTATATCACGAAATGAGGAACTGAACGACTTGTTGGTGAACGATGGAAATATTACGTGTCACATATCAAAATGCCTCGAGCAGGCTGTGTGTGGGAGCGTAGCAGAACGTCCACCCCAATCGGGTCGCTAGGCTACAGCAGTACTCTACTAAAATGGGTCTCACGTACAATTCACTTCAAAAACTCTCAATTTTTCTACGAGATATCAGTAACTTATTATTATTCTAAATCTTTTTTTAAAATAATTTTATCGCTTCTTCAAATTGCACCGTATTTTGGACTCACCAACGGTGGAAAAATGGTGCGCGTAGAACGAAGGAAACAACGGAATTTCATTATAAGCGTATCACGAGGGCTTCGTCAATAAATGCAACTTCTCAATACCTTGTCAAAGTTTCGTTCTATATTTAATACTCTCTACAGGGCTAATAACATAAGCATGTGACTATTACAATTGGAAACAAGTGAAATTAATTCAAAAAATTTAAAAAAAACATAATACTAATACAAAGAAAATAATATACTAGCATATCGCGTTAATGTGTCATAAACACTTCATGGAAAATCTTGTAAGAAACTCCTTCTCACTCTATTCATTCCAACACATCACACCACTGTATACCATCATGATGAAAACTAACAAGGAGAGTAAAATACAGACTCTGCCGGCTTATGTACTTACTGTTATTGTCAACTTACAATTCATAAAATTTTACATATTTTTGCCAACTTATAAATTGTAGCTTTAATACAATACACTATTTTTCACATTATTTTACTACTATAGAATTTCTGTTCCCAATAACCAGACGATGATGACTGAAATAAAAGAGACGTGTTTTATTTTATTGACATAAATTCGAGAATAGATCTATAGTAATAATTTTTAGAATTTCACAAAAAACTTAGATACCTTGAACGTCGTAAGATACATTTACGTAATTTAATATGTTTAATTATCGGATAAGTTTTAAAATAAAGATAAAAAATTTCCTTGAAGATGTTGTTATATTTATTTTTCGTCCATTTTGACATGTATGATTTCATGATTTTGATGTGTGAATTTTTATAGAGTTTGTTGTCATAATAAATAAACTTTGTGTTGTTGAATGAAGATATTTAATTTTCTATTAATAGTTGTATCACCAGAAATATAATTGTATTGTATTTCATAAATGTATGTGATTGCTTAAGCGAAGAGTGGACCTACTTGCATTATATCTAGAAACGGGTCTTTGGATTTTCCGATATTTTCTTTTTTAATGGCTGCAAGGTGTTAGAATGTTTGTATATTATGATTGTTCGTGCTAACGGCGTAGTGTTCTCGCCATATCGCGGGGACTGATTGGGATATTATTTAGAATTTTGTAGGTAAATGTGTTAAATAAGATATCTTAAAACTAATGTTTTGAATTTTCTATACTTTACGAGCTAATTCAAGTTTTTTTTCTGTTTGTATGAATTGTTAAATCGAATATTTAAAAAACAAGAATCCGAAAAGTTCGATTTTTCAATTTTAAAAGGTTGTGAAGGAGTGAATATATTTGGTTTGCTGTGTATGAAACTAATGTATGTAGAACAATCCATTCTTATTGATTCTTAACGAATAACGAATATCTAAATAAGAGAGAGCAGCGCACAGTTCGTAAAATGTGTGGAAACACAGTGTTGAGTTCCTGTCCCCACCATTGTGGCTCAAGCCCCTGCAAAAATGTCTTCGTATTTAACGACTTCTCATTTCCTCCATGATAGCCATCATATTGCTTTTTCTGAGAAATGGTCGTTATGAATTTACAAGGAGTTCGTGGAACTCATTTGAATGTTCCATTCAGTGAATTATTGCCTCGTTTCTTCAATTTTGAATGAGTGCTACCAACTGCCACGACCTTCAACGTTTCTTTTATGTTGTTCCCTATCACCTATGACAGATCTCAATGAAGCAGAGAATTTATTGGTTGTGATGGAACTCCGCATTTCTCCGTTTTTAATATTGTTACGTCTCAGACTCTAAACAGGTTCATTTCTTACATATACCAACAAGTCTTAACTATTCCATATGATTGTACAACATTTTAAAATACGTAATTAACTGAAGTCACATTAATATTTTACCTTTGTACATTAGGTGTATAAACTTGGTTTAAAGTTTTCAAAATGTATTTACATCCTTCTGTTGTAAGTGCGAAAGAAAGTATTGTGTTGTTAATGAATTAAATAAAAAATCGATATAACGCAATCAATCATTTTTGGTGTAGTGCTATACACAAATCAAAAAAAAATTCTTAATTTCTAAATCATTTATTGTGTAAAATTGTTGGACAGATTATACAAGTTTTTTCTTAAATTTTCTATTTTTTATTTTCTAATTTGCAGAAATGTGACCCAGAAAATTAAGTCCTTCTTTATTATTACTTCAAACCTTAATATTACTTTTTATAGTTACTATATAAAACAAAACAATTATTCAGTAAATGAATAAACTATTCGTAATATATTGTAAATCTCAATAAAACTAATTTTTTGTCTTACATCTTATCTTCATTTTCCGTGTTATGGCTCTCTAAGAGAGTAAGACTATCACATAAAGAAAATAAATCAAGAAATTCCGTTTGCGAGTGTTGAGAAGTTTAAAATAGCTCATTATCTTTTCTTACACAGACGTAGTGACTATAAAACTCGGAGTTACCAAAAGACTTTGCTCACCATTGCATGTCCAAGTTTTCTTTGAGAGATTTGCCGGAACACACATAACTTGAATGAGGAAAAACTATACAATGAAAAGTAGGACACACACATTCAAGTTATGTGTGTGTCCTACTTTTCATTGTATAGTTTTTCCTCTTTTTATTATATCGTTGAATCTTTGTATTACATGTTTTATATCTTTGAATATTTTTATATTGTAGTCTTGACAAGGGCTACCCATTCGAGGGACCAGAACGTCGAAAATATTAATAAACTTGATAGGTATGTTCGTGAGAATATTTGTTTTAGATATATCAACCAGTGATACTTGTTTTTATGCATTATTAAAATGTTCACGATAATTAGTATTTAAACAATTCTTTTCTGATTTTTGGAGATTATATTCCAACCGTTTATGGAATGAAATTTTTAAAATTTTATTAGATAGTATTCTTTGTTCATCACGACCTCATATTCTTTCCCAGTCCATTATCTCTGCCGCGCCAGGGTATTTGCGTTCCGATGAAAACGTATAATGAATTCCCCGTAAACGGCGAGCGCTTGTCATATTATTGGGCGCCATTCTAGTTGCACCCTTTTCCGCCGACGGCGCCTCCTCCGCAGTGCTACATCCAGTCGACCCGCCACGTATCGCTTCTCTTCGGAAAGCCTCGCGTTTCGCCGCTCTCCTCGCAATCCTCTTCCGAATTGCTTCTCCGTTTACAAGGACCCTCTGACTTCTCTCGTTCCATTGTTACTTTCTGTAGCCCTCCCCAGCATCTACTCTTTTCCCCACCTTCCGACCCAATCTTATTCTGCTTCTCTCTTCACCTTGTATTTCTCGAGGTGTCTTCCTCCGTCGGATTTAATCTCTGTTTCATTTCACTGTGCGCCTTTTCGTATTCCTCCAGCTCCTTGGTCCACTTTACCCCTCCATCGGTTCCCATCTCCGCTGACCCCCTCCCTCCGGGCCCCGTTGCTTCCACTCCATCCCCTGCAGGCTTCTGTGAAGCGCCTTCAACAGGTTCTTGCTTTGAGTAGGCGCCTGGCGCCCAGCGGAGCGCCCTCTCGTCTTCCCTGGCATCTCTCGTTGAAAAGCGTCGATAAAGGTTCGCGTTCCGTCTACGCCTCGTCAGATGATTTTTTAATGCATTTTGTCATTTAGTCCATTCAGGTGTTAAATAAGGGCAAGCATGTACATCATGTCATTCCTCGGGGTACTTGTCCTCGTTTTGCGCCTGCGGATAGGCAACCTCACAAATAAACTATGTAGAACCTACCTAATAATACAAGCAGCGTCGTCCTGACTGACTCGCTAACTCAATGACTGACTCAATCACTCACTGACTCACTCACTCACTCACTCATACACTCGCTTACCTATTCATTCACTCATTCTCACACCAACTCATTTACTCAGAGATAAAAATGAGAAAGGAACGTGTAAATTTAATGATTTGTTGTTTTGTTTTTGATAACCCAATTTTAAAGGGATGAATTAGGGTGAAATCGCAATTTTTCGTATATTTCAAGAACTAATTTCTGATATCTTCTCGCTTTTGTGTGAATATGTTATTTTTGAAAGTTCAAATTTCTGAAGACGGGAAAACCGTATCATGAAAAGGGTAACGGCTCGTTGGTAATATAAGTTTGAAAAGATAGGTATTTCTGCGATGGTTAGAATGCGAGTGAGAGTACATTTGCTGTATGTAATAACTTAGGTAACAAAATCATTCGCATTTATTGTTTTCATATTTACGATCTGTTTCTGTTTATTGAATAAATAAAGGAATCACTATAAGCATGGTACTTTGTTTTCTGTCACTGTATTTCTACTTGCAAACACGGTGAGTGCCGTTTCATCCCGTACATTTGTGATAAAGCTGAGAATTTTTTTTAGAAAAATCATTTAAGTATTTTTAGGTAGAGATCATTTGTTTCAGTGAGAGATAAATTACATATTATTAATGATGGAAACTTGATTAACCAAGTAATGAAATAATGCGAAGAATACTTCAAACGTAAGAAGTTTAATAGAAAAACAAATTTAAAATTAAATTAAAGCACCCATTCCAAACTGGCTATAATATCGCTTACAGTAGAACCCTTCTTAACCGGTTTGGTTACCCGTTTGATCGGTTAATCCGATGTTCCCGTGAATAATCGATTTTTGTTCACAAAGAACGGAGAGTTTCATCAGGTTATCATGAATAAACAAGGAAATTAGACGTCATTGCTTTTCAATTTATTGTGCTGTATATAGTCATACGCACATACATAAATGAACACGAAATAATTGATTCATACTGAGGCATGTATATATTGATTCATACAAATAGTCTCGGAAGCAAGAGAAGAATCAAACTAGCAAACTCCCTACCCCTCCGGGATCATTCGAGTCCGGTTAAGAGGGGTTCTACTTTACAGGAAAATATTCGCCTCTCAGTGTATTTAATGAAGAATATTGATTTCAATGTTTTAGCAATCTTATAGATAGGTTACATGGATTTTGTCACCAAATATTTTCAGGGTTGCAAATTTCATCTCGCAGGGGCGTGAAACGAGATATGAAATGTAAATATAAGACTAGGTTTTTGATAAATACGATGACACGGTATTGTCATCGAACATTGTATTTCACACTTGAAAGTTAATATACAAATTGGACTACTTCGTAGTAACATAGGTTTGTAATCAAGCGTCATCCTTTTACTTATTGATTCCCGATCTTCCAGCGTGTTTTGTATTCATGACCTCTACTTGTTTATGACGCTTAGAACATGCAACTCACAGCAGCATTTTCACCGTTGATCCCTCATTTACGTACGTCTATTACTCTCCGCACCTCTCTCTCTCTCTCTCTCTCCCTGCCTGGTTGCTCTTCAACAACCCTGTTTTTGCCGCCTCTCTCTGCATCACTCTGTTTTTGCCGCCCTCGCTCCGTGTCCTCACGCCAAATCACTACGAAACTCATCCATGTCCCCCTTCCAGTTAACCCTCACTTAACCGCTGGCGCTCACAAAAACGCTTCCCATAAAGCCACTCAGGCAAGCTACTCCGCGACCAGACATCCAGCAGCGAACAATACCTTTTCCTAGTCACCAATCACCATTAATAACCTTCATCACCAACCACAGGCAGTTGGGGCCTCCCAGCGGATTTGGGGGACCTTGGGTAGATTTTAAATTTGGGTCTTCCTTCATTCCTTGTCCCCCTTCTTGCAACTCATTATATATCTCCCTCAATTAGCAGGATAGCTTAAGTAGTAAATAGAGGTAAAATATTTCAGTGCTGTTAATTTATGTATTTAGAGCACCTGCCATATTTAGTCGCTAGCAAAAAGACACAAAGGTATTTAATGAATAAATTCAAAGATAAAATTTAAAAAAACGCAGTTTTATATAACTTACGAATTAAACTTTCTTCAGTTACTGTAATTTAATAACCACTGACAATAATTTATCTGTGTAGGGTCTTGTACCTGAGTCAAAAACACGACAAATTAGTTCGATTTTCCGGTGATTTATTAATTTAGAGTATTAAAAAATTGTATATTTCCAGCTGATGTCCCCCAACTGCCCCATTTTTGGGTGCCCGTAGCGTTCTGCCCCCCTTCACCCGCCTTGGCGGTGCAGGCACCTATCGCCATTGCCAATTTCGTTCACCAACAGTGAGCACATCCGTTTCCTGTCCCATCTGCAAGTTGACGTAATCGTCAATCATGAACCATTCTCTGCTCACATTCACAATTATATGCATTCATTGAGCATTTTGATGGTGAGACCGCTTATTGCAAGACTGTGTTCCATCACCGTTATCCCCACGTGCTCTATCGGTGGCTTTATAAAACAAAGGTGGCTGCGCGGGTGAATGAGGAAATGTGAATGTTGGAGAAAAACTATCGGAGACCCACTTTATCCACTACTATAATTAGACAATGGTGTTGTATTCGATTTTTAACTTAAATTAGAAACAAAGTTATAGTGAACCGAAAATTTTTGTTTATTTACCAAAACCGGTTATCGACAGCTTATGTTGACATCTTCAGAGGCCTACAATCAAGATACAGGAATATATTTAGCTATTGGTCTTAATAATAATAATGATATACAGCAATAATTACAAAAATATATATTAAAATAGAGAGTACTAGTATATTGTAGTTAATAATAATCAGATAATTTAATTCTAATTGACTTCAGATATTTAAAAGATTATATGATAAATTTTTGTTTACAAAATTTATTACTTGAAAAAATTGAAATTACTTAGTGAATATTTTGCAATAATATTTTGTAATTATTACTATATATCATTATTATTATTAAGACCATTTTTACCATTAGCTAAATATATTCCTGTATCGTGATTGTAGGCCACAGAAGATGTCAACATAAGCTGTCGAAAGCTGCCGGTTTCGGCAAATAAATATTTTTCGATTGACTATAACTTTGTTTCTCATTTAATTGTCTACTACTGCTAATTCTACACACAATTCTACTGGGATCTACCGGGTTTGGAACATAAGTATCAGTCTTTAAGGAGGAGAATACTGCTAAGACCCAAATGATTGTCGCCCATTATTAATTCGTAGCACATTGAAACAAATGTTAACCAATATCCTCAAGAACCAAATAGAGGGTAGAGACGAATTTCACCGAATTTCGCCCTGAAGAAGACCTGCGGAAGTCGAAAGTTATGACATATGACGCGGCAACAACTTGAAAATCAAAGATAACTGGGAGGGAAAATTCACAATCGACAATTTCATACGGTTACTGAAAAAGTATCGATTGTGTTTATACCGATAATTTTACTCATCAACTTATTTTTTACGATTATTTGGTCAGATTTTTTGTATATATTTTTTGAAAGAAGTGTTTTTTCTTTTACGTTTATATCACATGATTAACGTGTGAAAAAATTCAAATTAAGATTTTTCTTAATAACCCTAATTATTAAAAAAAATTAAAATAATTACGAAAGGTTATCGGAATTATGATATTCAAACTAATCTGAAAGCATTGTGTAGAAAACGATTTGTATTAGTCCCAAGAGTGCACTTACCCACTTCACCTTAAGTATACAAAAATGGTAACCTATATTAAATGACAAAATTTTATTTGTCGTTCATAATTAATTCTTTTTAAGTTGTTGGTTTTTATAAGCTCATTTTTATATGTATGTGAATAAATAAATTTATTGTCAAAAAAGCAGTACAGACTGCTTATGACCACGTGGAGGACAATAAACTAATTTACTCTCCGGAAGCAAGCGAGGGACCATCCCATCAATTCCGATCAAGGACCCTAAGGCAGAGGCGGATTCAAATATTTAAACAAAAATTCCTAGAAGATAAAAAGTTAGCTGCGAGTTATAATACCAATAGAATGTCAATATGTTTGTAATTTAACACAAAACATTTATTTTACATGTACAAATTATTATCGAACTATAGATTATTCTGAGAATAGTGTTTAAAAATCTTAAGAATTGAAATAACATCACCTAAAGAACTAAAATCACCATTTATTGTTAAAATAAACACGCCCCTAGACAAAGCCTAGAGAACCTGTATAAGAAATCCGCTTTTACCCGAAGGAAAACCTGAGCAAAACCCGGGCCAGGATGGGGCTACAGAATTAGTGTATACAACCGTACCAAAGTTGAGTACACAAGAAACTAAATTAATACGATATTAATATTATATGATATTAATATATCATAATATATTATATTCAATTAATATGATATTAACTTGCGTTTTATGGGAAAGCTAGAGTTGTAATGTTTTAGGAATATTGAGATAAATACATAAGACACACAGATCATGCAAGAAAATAGTTTTTGAAATTGTTATATGTTATTTTAAAACGACTACAGCAATGGCATGATAAAGTACAAGACGGATTTAACTTTTATTAAAATCAATACATTGTTCATTGTAACAATGTTCATTGAATAATGTTCAAACATTATTTTGTTTCATATTAATATAATTAGTGCTGGTCACAAATTAGTAGTTTTAATGATAAATTAGAATGACGTTGACATAGTAATCGATTACTCTTTTAATTTTCGACGTTTGATTGATGGACAATGCAAATCGGTTAATCGATTTTTTTCATTAATCGCCCACCCCTAATGAAACAGACTACGATGTCGCCCGGGCAACGTGAATTCAGTAGCTCTACATCGATGGCCGTCACCCATACGAATGGCCTTGGGCTCTCAGCGTAGCGCCCTGTGCGCTTTGAAATGCTAATTGGGAGACGGTGGATGCCCAGCCCAGCTCTCCTCTCACACAGGATTTATTAAACACGCGACCAGCTAGATGCCTGGCTCGGCGCCGTCGCCGGGCTAATTTACAGATCGCTCGTGTCGCAATTAGGAATTGAAATCTATCTTTTCAACCTGTGTGTTAGTTTCTCGTGTACATCAATGGAACGAGTTTTTCTTTTACTGTAATGAAGTTTTTCGTTTATGTGTATAACCACATTTTCTTGTTATTTTAACCACTTCTCGCTTTTAAGGACGGATTAATTACATGTTTTTGTAGACTATTGAGTTATTTAAGCTGTGCACACACAATTCTTTCGTCATCAAAGTGTCTGTATACGCCTGGTGGCTCTCTCTGGGTTTGTAACGTAAATACGGGAGGGGAAAATTAAGGGATCAATTTCATCCCCTAACAATACAAAGTTTAAAAAGATTTACTTTTAGAACAAGTAAAAGGTTTATTTCATATCAAATGAAGATATTAGTTAATGACTATGACATCAAATTTATATTTATAAAATAGCTGACACTTAACTTAAACCCATATTTCCACTTTTCATTAGTTTAGATGTGATTAGACGTTACTCACTCTCAAAGATATCTTTATGATAATTTTTAAAAGATAACTCCTTTTTAAATATATCTTTTCCAGTAATTCTTTACTAATGACCAAAAGTATCGTTACAAAGATAATTTTCTGGATATCACGATTCTTCGTAACTATGTATTATTTTCTTTATGGTTCATTTTAATGCAGCAATTGAATTCGTATTGTGTTACGTTTCTAAGGTCTCTCAGGATATGATTTAATGAAGGCCTAGCAGAAAGTAGTTTTAGTTCGTAAGTTGTAATGGATATCCGTTGAATGTACCATTTATGGGTTGGTACGTTCATTTTAGAAATCTTGGTTTCGGGTTCACTACAGTCCACGCAGCGAAAGAAAATTGATGAGGGACAAGTCGTAAGACCACGTGAAAGTCGAAGAGCCAATGTCAGCATAGCGAGATTGCCAACTTTTCCTCTCGCTGTAGACACGTGAGCGTTTTACTCGTGTCAGTAGAATCATAGTGAGTTTATGTTCGGAAACTGCAACTTACATCAGCCAGTTCGTAAAACCGGTAATAATTAATACGCCAACTGTGACGGGTATACGGATTGATCGCTACTTTGACCGTAAGAAGGCTGCTTTTCCATCGGATTTTTGTCTGGGTGTCACGACATGCCGCCTGGAATAGGTGGAGCTATGCTAGCCACCCCCCACCGCAGCAGACATATGACAACATGCACATTCAGTCCATTGGTTACATCTCATTCCTTTTTTTTCGCTGCGAGGACTATAGTACGAATTATTTCACCAAAGTCTAATTCTCCCCCCTTTTTTCGTGAGAATCTTTGTGAGAAGCTCCCCCTCAATCAAGCATTCAACTCTCTCCTACCCTTTCCGTCACAATGCCGAATAATTGAATTTTCTCATCACTTGACCCCAACTCCATCGAGTTAATTCGCAGCCGAGTGGTATGATCGCATCAGCTCTGATCGCCGGTTCCAAACAGTAGCGCCGAGCGATGACGGAGAGCCTTCGAGAGGGGTGGGGCAGCATTCTCCGCCGCAATCACAAACGGCGACTTCCCGACGCCCACGCCGTCGTCGCGACGCCAGCGCCAGTTCCCGACGCTGTCGGTTGGCGTCGCTCAGGTCGCTCGCCCTGCAGGAGCAGGCACTTGTCACGGAGATTGGCCGAGACACAAGACGGCGACGACGACCGTGGCAGTTGAAGATGGCTCTGGAGCAGCGTCGGCGACGGTGACGGAAGAAAGTGGGCTGGAGGTCGACGAAGGTGTCGCTGTCGTCTCCAAGAAGTGCTCCAAGGTGTCGTCGGCGGGGTTCTGAGAGTAGAAACAGAGCTTTCGTCAAATGAGTGTGGG
Organism: Laupala kohalensis; assembly: GCA_002313205.1. NCBI lineage: Eukaryota > Metazoa > Arthropoda > Insecta > Orthoptera > Trigonidiidae > Laupala > Laupala kohalensis. Next base: position 351,773 of record NNCF01129495.1, read on the forward strand.
AGTGGGTGGGAAGGAGGAAGAGCAGGAGAAAGAGACTGGGCAAAGAAGCGGTCAAAACTTTATGCGATAAGGAAGAATTCTGAATTGCGAAATCACATATTTTCTTCGCGTATAGGTACATGGGAGGAATATATACATCTAATACGTAAATTAATTGTATTTTCCTCCTTATATAAGTCACTTATCCCTAGAATCTTTAATAAAAACAGAACTACCAACAATATCCACAACTTTAAATAATACATAAATTTCGGTTCTTCCCACTTATTAATGGAATACAGAGAACGGGAAGGGGACATGACACAATCGCGTGACCAAGTATAGGTGATTCAAACCACTATGAGAAGTAGCGCGAACTATTTTCCAGAATTATGACAAATTTTGCATTATGACATGTATGGGGTAGACAATGATTATATTTATTTCATGTATATATTTACCCTGTGTACCTACATGTAAATAAGACATGATAACTTCGGCCAGATGAAAATGGCGTCGAACCCGCAACCGAGCAGGAACTCTTGTTAGAAGCAGAGTCCCAGGTTCGATTCCCGGCTCATCACCATTTTCGTAAGGTTGATGTTATTTATTTCATGGTATAGGGGACGAGTTTTCCTTTGCCTGGGCAAATGCCCACGACTTATTTCATGATGTGACGAGACAAATGCTATTAGGTCTGCACTTCCTCCCAACCAAGTGATCCGAAGGTGTTGGAAAAGAGAAATGTGGGGTTTGCCAAGAAATGTAAGGTAGCGAACCTATATTGATAGCAAGCTAAGGAAACCCTCGCTGAAAACCTCTCTCCGTGAGAACGAACAAAGGACCGAATAGTCTCGATCGCAGAATGGTATGGTACTGGAAAATGTGATGAAAATTAGAAAAATGAGAAGTTGTGTCTATAAGAGCAATTGAAAACGTTACATGAACCAAAAAGTGCAATACTGAAATTGATTTTCGTGTTTTATAAATTGAAAAATTGTGATCGCTTTAATTTGTGTTCATTATTCTCAAATTCTATGTTCTCTTTCAGTAAATTCGTCAAACATATTTTTAAGTGCATAATATTGATCGACGAAACAATCCTCCAGGAAAATATGTTTCGTAGTTAAAGTCATATTTTTACTTCCTATTTTTTTATTTTTTTGCTTAGATCATTATGTCGATCTCCTAGTATCTAACAGTGTCACTACAAAGCTCTCATTTATTATATTTCCTATAATATTTCCTTACATTTTTTTGTCATTCCTTGGATGCGCCAATTAGCGTTTCCCGACTCCGCCAGCGAAGAAGAGGGAATGAATCTGCTATTTCACTACTTTCGTCTTTAACATTTCTCCATTTATTTATTTATATTATTATTATCCATCCCATAATCTTGAATGTGTTTATATCCTTTTATTTGATGTTACTCTCATTCCATCAGCCACTTTCTTTCGTTATAACTCTTATTACTTCGTCTGCATAATATTTTGTCCCCGGGCTGTAATATACTCCAGACAGCTGGTATCTAATGTACTCTGCGTATTATCTTCCTTTCTTGGGCACACTGACTCATTTACTTCTTTCGGGAGAGTGCGAGGAAAAAACAAATGAAGAAAATGAGTGTGGTATCTGTCGACAGGGAAAAAAGATGTTTCTAAGATGAGCAAAGTGCTGTTCGCCACCTACATTGCAAGGACTGTTAGTAAAAACAAGAAAAAGACTACTGGATACCTAACGTCTTACGTCAGTGTTGACCAACACGCGGCACACAAGCCTCATGTGGCCTATTTAGAATGTGCAATTTTACATTATTCTATTTACGTACATTTATTAAATCTATTATGGTAGGATTTGTTATTTAATAATAATTATATATATATATATATATATATATATATATATATATATATATATATATATANATTGGTAGTTTCTTTTTAAAAACTTTACAAATAAATCCTGTGTGGACTACAAGTGACAGCTCAATCCCTCAAGAATCAGTAGCAAATTCTCGTCAAAAACAACAACAAAACAAATTGCATCCCCATGAATAAGTCTTCTTTCTTCACTTCTGCAAATGATTCGTATAGGACGGAGGGTCCATACAACACTCAACTGAGACCATGAAAAGAGACACATATTTTTGTGATATATTTTTATGTTAACTACGAACACTTCGATACTCAATCCCACAAATTCTCATATTAACACAATTCAATTTTTTTTCTCAGAGCGTTTTATTTTAACCTCTTCGTCCCTAATAGAATATGAAAAAAGAGGAAGATATTGATTGAAGAAGGATAACATTTTTTTCAAATAATCGTACTATTCACGAAGAATAATTACACTTTCACTTCTGATTCACCTTCGTCTATTTCTTTCAACTTGAACGCTTTGGACGACCATGACTGTTGACCTACTACGCGAAGACAATTTTCTAAGCGTTCAACTTACTCGATGCAACAATTTCAAATAAATTTCAAAAAATTTGTCACCTGTCTTTTGGTCCCAGGAGAAGACGTTGAGAGGTGGATAAGGCGTCTTATGGGCATTACTGTCATAAACAAGGAGATTTCGTACACTCTATGTTAAAGTCCGAAACCGTAGATCACCCTAATAAACGAACTTGATGGATAAAGTATGGAGATTTTTTTTATAATTTGCGGGATTTATAGTTGTACACGTGATGTATTCAAGGTGTACACAGCGTTACCACCATATCTATTGTATATTTTTTGCGATACATCAATCAGGTAGCCAAGAAATTCACTTTGTAATTTGCGTTATGCAATTTCCAGCAATTCCTAAAAAAAATCTACTTGTATTTGAAGTTCACTTCCTTTTGTAAATTGCTCTTCACGTCGCTCAGTGACATCTTAGTGCACATATTTCTGTCAATTCCATTTCATCTACTTTAGACATGAAGATTACTTGACAATAACTTCATAAACATCAGCTGATCACAAAAAGAAAAGCGGTCCCCAGAATGGCAGTTTTCTTATGATCTTGATGTGTAAATCGTTCAAGTCGATATCATGCTTTTTACTTGGCCGGGCAGCCATGTTGAATTATGTCTCTCCACTTGTATACGAATATCACTACAACAATATGACTATTACACGATAACAATGACTCACTGTAGCAACTATAATTTTGTAGAACAATGACAAAAGTCGAGAAGAGAGTATGAAGAACAAAAGAAGAATACCATCAAAAGAGGAATAGCGATGCTTTTCGACTGAGTTTTCCCTTCAAGAAAGGATGGGATAGCAACATAGCGTGCGTAACATAAGTGGAAGCAAGGAAAATGCATTAAGCTCATTCCGGGGTTAGAAGCGACCGTCCTGTCATGTGAGTTATCCTCCGAACTCCTGCTCTGGGGAAGAATTCTCTCCCTCGCAGTTCTCATTTGCAAGGGTTATATTCTGGAGATGACTTCACGTATGAGAATCCTCTCTTTACATATTTCTACTGCTCAGTATCTTACCCCGAACAACCGCTATAAAATATTTGGAGTAATTGGAAGAGCCAACCACAAGCAAAAAAAATATACGAGCTAAGTTTCTTTTTAATTTCATTTAAACTTTGTAGGTAACCTTGTATTTCTTCATCATCCCTCAGTGTTATGCAAATGGGAACAAGGAAAAGGATTTTCTGTAAATCTTAATTTTCCTACGTCTCTGTTTGGATTATTTCTCACTTCAATAATTACTATCATAGTCAAGGGGTGCGATGTATTTTGTTGTACAGTTATGTTCTTATTCGCTTTTATAATTGTGCAATTTTTTAATGATTCAAATTTTTTGTGATACGGTATTTATGGACATGTAGTTTTTAAATTTTCGTTTTGAAATCACATTATGTGTAAGTTTACAAAATTATTTTCAATGTCTTCCTTCAGTTTTGTGCTAAGATTTTAGATATCGTTCGATACTTTTGTGAGAACAAACTCTGTCTGACTTAGTAGTGGGATTATGTGCGAGTATACGCATTCATGGTGCATAAATTTCCTTAAAACCCTTTGATTAATATCTTTAGAATTAATTACTGCCCACCCGTAGCTGTATCGCGGATCTGCAATATAAGTCATGCTTGGCGAAAGCGTTCGGGATATTATTTAATACATTGTGCGAGTGATTTAGGTGGCTGTGGGAGCGTGAAGAAAATTGAAGGTGAGGCGCAAGTGAACTCCAGGGAGTCATATATTACAGGGACCTGGAACGATACGCAAGCAAGAAAGTAGGAAGAAAAAGAATTCAGGGAGAGATGGGATATTGTGATGAACCATTGAGCAGAGACAGAATGATTTTAATCTAGTCCATAGAATCTTGCGGTTCCAACAACGGCAGGGGCATAACTACCATTTGGTTTCGAGGATTGGAAGGAATAACACATATTATGTATGTGTATTAATATTCGAGGATACATGTGTGTGTTTGTATATTATGTATATATGTATTTATGTGTATACTCATAGGAGAAAGACAAAAGGAAAATGTTCGGGGGCGGGATTGATGCCCTATATCTCTCCCTCCCCTAGGTGCCCCCCCCCCTACAACAGTGGCTATGTTGATGCTTTAGGTTAATACTACAGAGGGTAAGATTCGTTCTCTCAACTGAGCTGAAAGGAAACTCGCATCACTAGTTATGAATGAGACTAAGCATCAAAATGAACTCTGAATTAAATGATTGCAATCGGATCTTGTAGTTGCTCACCGTTGACGTCAGAGAACTCTTCAAAAGTTGTCGGAAAGTAATGAATACATGGTTTTATCTTTAATTATAATAATTATTCTAATAAAAATAATAATATACCTTATTACTTCAAACCGTTCTTTGCTAAGACAATATCAAGTCTTTTAGAAGGGTCACTAAAGAATATTTATTTGTACTTTTTCGGAGTTTCCTTGTAAATTAATTGTGGTCGAAATATGATCGTTTGGATCGTGAGCTGTCGATGGAGATTGTGATCTGAAGGATTTTGATTTAAGAGGTTCTAAGTAACAAAGAAAAAATATTTTCTTGCGAAACACTTTCTCCTTGACAACGCTAATGCCTGTCTCTTANACTATCGAAGTGCTTCCCGTTGATAGTTCAATTGAGATGATGGTCAGACGAGTGGATGTATACATCGTCGCGAGGCTAAAAAATATTACGCAATAACAATAGAGAAAGTCGTTATTATTTATTTCTTTACTATATTTTCAATAACGTAAGAAAAAAATATAATTATCAAGTGTGTCACATTCTCTGTTTTGGGCATTCTGGGTAGTATTTTGAGTTGTTTTTTTTTAAGTACATGGGGCATTTCGATTATTCTCCATATTTTAATTACGATTGGTACCTTCAAATGTTTCAACAGAACACCTTTCCAAATTTTTATTATTAGGCGCTTACAATGGTTTCAACAAACTACCCTAATTTTTTATAATATTATATTTTTTAAAGCACCATTATTTGCAACGTCAAACTTGTAATCTAAGAGCAATTCTCCATAATTTTATGTAATCAATTATGAAGTTTAATCAGATTTTTGAACCGGTTGTAAAAACTTTTTTTGGCTCTGTGAACGCTATGAATAATAAATATTAAAGGTTTCCCCCACTGTTGTAAAGAACAAAACATCAGACATTATCATTAAGTTTAGTGAAATCTCGAAACTTTTTTTCGGTGATTTCTGTGTATTTCTTTCACAATTGTTGAAAATATTGTAGTGTAATTGAATTTACCATGTACGCCTCTATGTCATTCTCGTTTGTTATAGCTATCTGTAACTTCGTTGTCGCTGCCCATCTTAGAAAACACTGTTTTTTAACCACGTTAAACAAAATAATTTTATGAAATAGTGAATATTTCGCCGTTTACTTCAATCAACAACGAGGAAGGAGGTTAGCAAAATTGAGACATAGTGGTATATTTAAATTGAGACATAGTGGTAAATTGGGGACAATATATAGACAAGGAGACATGATGATTTTCAAGAGTTTGCGACGGATTCAATAGGGAGGAAGGGAGTAGCAAGAAAACTGCAAAGAAGCAATTGGAAAGAGAAAGCAAATAACTATTAAGAGAAGGAAAATACTAATAAGGAATGTAAACCCAGGTAATGTCTGTGTGCTGAGAAACAGGATTAAAGAGATGTCTAAATAAAATGAAAATAAAAATCAACAATGGCGCACAGCTTGCGTTCAGTAGGAAAAAGATGTTTTTAATGGAGTTTTTTTTTCATTCAGAGAGAAACAAATGCATGTACTATAAGCAAGTGAAAGTAAAAAATCGTTTGCTGAAGAAGCAAATAACGATGATTTATGAAGCGATCCAAACCGAGTGCTGTGAGCGTTAATGAAATTATCGCCAAAGCGATCGCTTACAAGTGGGTAAAAGATGAAAATGTATAGAAACAGAGAGAAACGGAATGAATAAGAAAGCCAAGATGGAGTGGGATGCTGATTACAGCGATGCGTCATACAAGTGGAATCAGCTTCAGCCCGTTTCCAGTCCACAATGTTTCTTTCGTAGCAGCTTAAATAATGGTGTGATATATTACCTCGGTTTTTCATTCTCTCTCTTAATGTTCCGTAGACCTCGAATTTCCTGATATGTGAATAATACGATGGAATATACAATGATGGGCAATAAACTAGTAAATGTCTTCAGATAACGTAGGTTTCCATCTGACGTTAATTTTAACTTGTTCGTTCTAGTTTCCTATACCTCTTATGTATCCATGATCACTTTTGGGTACTTACTGAGTTGATAATATATTTATATTACAATTTTTATAGACATTATCCATCGTCTTACCTTGTTTCATCATATTCAACAGGTGTGTGGTATGGGCGCAAACACTGTTTCTTTTGGGATGTCCTTTCTCTACGTCCGTCTCCTGGCATTCGACAGGGGCGTGGTTTGAACCAGGGTATTTGCTTCACGAGGCGACGACGCTACCTTTGAGCTACTACATACTGCAGCATGAGCTTAATTTTCAACCTCTCGTGTTGCGCTATCTTAGTATTGGTACCATGAATAGTAAACTCGTAAAATAGTAATCTTCTCTAAAATCTTGAAAAAGAGATCATAAAGTAATATTGTTTTTATGAACCCAAACATTTCTTTATTTTAAATATACTTGAAATTTATTCTTTTTAGATTGACATAATTGAAAATAACAATATTAAAAATAATAATTAGGTATTGGGCAACATTAACCTACAAGGATTCAAAATATCGCCAGAGTTCAGCTCCTCGACGTCGAAACAACATAATTAATTTTCGGCGTCTCGGCTTCAAATTTTCGGGCAATGCGGCGTCGATTTTCGACTCGATCTTGACGTCGAGAACACGGAGTCAGGACGGTGTCGTTTATTTCGACTCGATCTCGAAACAGGTAGCGAAGATCGTTAAGTCGGCTCAAGGTCGGCGATTTCTGCATCGGTTAGGGAATTAGTAGGATATACAGAGACTGTATTATATTGGACTGTGGTCATATTACTCTGAATCCATCGCTGGGGTGTCAGCGTCTGAGAAGACGTCGGAAAGTACGAAGGCGCGTCGCAGTGCGCCACGAAAGCGATCGATCAAGGTGGGATGCGAACAGCGCAGACCGCTGCCTCCGCAACCCGACGAGCGACGGCCACTTTCTCGCCCGGGAGGCGTTCAGTCGCTGCTGATCCATCCCTCCCACCCACACACCCACCGCCACCAGCGATCGTCAGCCAGGAAATGAGTTCGGCTCTCTTTCCGGGAAACTCTCCTCCCTCCCGCCCAGACCTCAAACGACGGCGCCTATTCTTTGTTATTGTCTTGCTGTCCAAGGATATCTGTGTTACATTACGTAATATCGGGCTGACTGAGCTAATTGTTTGAATGACAATGGTGTAAGGCCAATAAAACTCATAATTTAAAAAAAATGTATTTTAAAAATGTAGATAATTTTTTTGACTTTTTAAAATTTCAATGCATTTTTAAGAAAAATCATTATTTATTAAATTTATTCAAAAATCAAATTTATTGTCAAACAGAAAAGCGGAAAACGATTTCATTTGGTAAATTTTGGTTAATACTTCTCAATAAATAAAACGAAAATTTATTTCGTTCAACATTATTCTCAATTCTGATATATTATACAATTCCCAAAATAATACTTCTTTAGTGTTTGTTTTAAATTAAATATTTTTGATTTCCCAAAAATATTTGGACTGCCAATGAAGAATTAATAACATATAACGTTAGAAGCAAATTTTTTTTAAATTTTGTTTAATTTGATTTAAATAATTTATTTTGTTTAAGAAATAATTTGATTTAAATCATAACAGCCCTACAGTGAAGTGAGTTAAAACTATACCGACTCGTGGTTTTTACTTTTTGTAATTAGGGTATTGCATTGCCAGTATTTACAATATTATTCCCGGGAATTTTTTCATTTCCAGGGTTTCAATATGTCTCCATTTCTTAGGTTTTAGGAGTCTTTGACACCAATGTAAACTATAGGACCCCAAAATACGCGTATTTCCTAATATTAGAAAAGTAGAAAAACGATTCTTTTCGGGAATGAGATCATGTTATAGCGTTTTTCAGTTGCTGCCGTGAGTGTCCACTTGCACCGGACCAATACATTGCTCCTGCGAGTTCCTCACTCCATCGGGAGAGTGTAGCAAGTACATTGACAACTTTTTCCGCACGCGAGATGCACGATTCGGACATGACCATGGTTTGCTGCAAAAGTTAACGAAACTGCAATATAAACAATTACCAATATATCAATAAACAACCTTTTCGTATTCGTGTGTCTATATTGCAATGTAACCAGTTAATCATTATGTAAACGGATTAACGAAAATATATCATGTTGAAAATTACAATTATTTCTCTTTTGGAAAGGACTAATTCGACGTACACCTCTTGCTCTTCCTCTGAAGAGCTTTCAGATGAAGATAATATTTGCAATAAACCCATGGCATCCATCATGGATGCGTCATCCACAGACCTCAACCTCAAGAATGGCCAGTGCAGTCCCTTTCCCGAGAAAATTGTCACAGCAAGTTCGGTTTCTCGGTGCGAGGAGAATGCGCCTCGATAGATAAATGCAACAACCATATCCCCACACTGGTGCCCTACTCTTCCAAATGGAACATCAACATTTTTGTACTCGGGGTGCGCCAGTGCACACTCATAGTCAAAAAGTCAAACTATCCCACAACAGGCCCCGAAGGGTCTATGGGGTTCGCGGAGAGTAGAGTTCCGCAATTATTTGACCTCGGTACTAGAAGGAGGAGGAGATGTGGTCAGCATCTCGCTCCGACCGGTTTCACCCCAGGATAGACCCTGGTACTCATTTTACAGTAGACTGGCACACTCAGAGTAGCAAATGGAAAACGCCATTAGATAGCTTTTTCATTCCAGTATACCTTTGTTCAAATCGTTTGACCCGTTGCCGAGTCGAATTTCAGACACTTGTCTACATGTAAGAATTCATCGGTTAATAGTATACGATTTATCTCCAAATGAGCACAGCTATTTGAAGAAATAAAACAAAGACAAAATAAAGATAAGGATTATGTGGTTTTTATGAAATTAACTACCTGAACCTGTGCGAATAATTTACTCACATAATTAAAGGATGAAGGAGAGGGTGTGTTTTTATAAAACTCTGACTCTGACCACGGATGTAGTACCAAATTTGAACACTCATGCTGGAGCAGTTAGTGTACCCTATTGGTAGCAATGGTCCGAGAACCTTTCTGTACTTTTATGTGCATACTGGTGAGTTTTAAGGCTGTACTAGTTCTAATCTTGGTAGATTTGATCGTTAGAATGCAAATAGTTTATGACAGCATGGACCGTCTCTCCCACGCATTCCCTATCCACCGCACCCTTGACTCTTACTTTGATGGAGACATTACGGTCCTCGCGGCGAGTGAGTTGTAACGTGAAGTAATCATTGGAACGAAAACACGATGTCATCATATGTCTGCTGCGGAGACGGCCTAGCATAACTCCACTCATTTTCGCGCCACCTACACAATGGCTGCTATAACCCGTGGCGCTGCTAACTTCACTCAGTGTCTTTTTGGGCAAAGATTAGAGATCATGCTCTCGTCCAATACAGTTAGCCCATCAATTACTGCTGATTCTACGAATCGGCTGATTAGACGTCAGCATCCGAACTCTGCTGACACGAGTAAAACGGCCACGTGTGTAGAACGAGAGAAAGAGTCGGTTCTCTCACGATTCTCTCTCACATGGGGTCCTCGTCTTTCACGTGGTCCCTCATTACGTTTGTTACGTCGCGTATACTGTAATGTGAATTACACAACACAAAACTTCTTTGAAAATTGTATTTGTACTATTCTTCCGGGATGTGAGGTTGTAGCTAAGTTTTCAATTAATGATGTTTTTATTAAAAAAAATAAATAACTTGCTTCTGAAATGCAGTTCAAAATTGAATCTAACAACGCGGAAGGTGATAAGCTTATTTACTCGACGCAGACATGGAAGTATCATATTAATTGCGAGGGAAGTAGTTATAAAGGAGGCAGGAATATAGCTAGAGGAACAATGTACGCGGCTTTTCCAGTATAAAGAACAATTCAACTAGGGTTTTTTGTTGTTTTTTGTGGGGCTTTAAGGGCTCGTCAACAGCAAGGTCATTAGAGCCCATAGGAGGTATGTACTGAAATTAACAGGTGGAGATTGTCAGAGATAAGTGATTTTAAAGAATTGTGTAGGTATGACCAGTAGCGTTTCTAGGTTGGACCGTAGCGGGTGGTAGTGCACAGCCTCATCCTATAAGGGACCTCAAAATGCGTCACCAAAACAAAAACTCGTAATTTTGAAATAAAATATACTCTAAAACTTTTTATGGCATTGAAAGAAATAAAAGATGAACTTATTATTAAAAACAACTAAAATTTCCTCAAAAAAGAATTATGTAGCCGAAAACGTTCCTGAATTTGAATATGGGGAGTCTCCAAAAAAATTCGCAACCTGGACCTAAGTAGGTATGTATTGTGAATGGAAGTAGGTTCGCTAAATCATGTTATGTGACAAATGATAATTTTAATAGCGAAGTCTGAGAAGTAGATAAACTTTTCCCTTTCTTTCATTCGAATTATACTACTCTGAATTTCCCATCTCGTTTTATGTATACTTTATTTCTATTTTGTTCATTATTATGTCAGATTCAACTACAATTTATGTCCATTATATAATTTAATTGAATAAATAATGAAAAACATAACTTTTTATGGACGAACAATATATATTTTGTGTTTATATTTAATATCATGTTCAATTGTTCTGTTTTTATGTTTCTTGTTATAATTTGTTATTATTTGAATCACCTGACGACGACTTAAAACGGAGTCAAAACGGTGTGAGTTCTTTTAACACAAAATGTATATTGTTCGTCCATAAAAGGTCGTAAGTCTTTCATTATTTATTTAATTAGGTCAGATTGTACATTGATTCCATGTAAAAACTAAATCTAATTTCGGTTTTTTAAAATGTGGAAATGGCGTGGAATCCTTTTGCCTGCCAAGGAACGACTGGAATTCCAGTGAATAAACCAATATAAACATGTCTGTTGCGCGTTCGGCCTGGGGGAAGTCCCCGAGTGAGGGCGTTCAACCACGGTCCCTGTATTATGCAGCACACGAAGACTTCCGGCCGAATGAGCGACTGAACCAGACGAAGAAGGCTCCAGGCGCTGAAGTCAACAGGTGCCGACCCCCGACCGAACGACGATGCACTTCGCTCCGTGACCTCGCTACACAGCCAGATACGGGGGATCCCCGGAAACTGGGGCACACGAACGTCCGTGTAGTTGGTATTTCCCTGTGACATTTAATATAACATATTATTCTTGTAATATATATCATAAAATATTTTCGTAGACAGAAAATTTATTGCCTGAAATATTGTGGGATCCTTTTATTTTATGTCTCAAGTTTCTTTTCCTGGTACAAAATTTCAATTTAAAACATCCAGTTTTTTATATTTTGTTGATAATATTTTTTGTTCGTAATTATTAATTTCTTAAAGTGGGTGTGCTAACTATACAAACGTGGCGCAAGGAGTGTTTCTTGTGACGTCACAGTCAAACGTGGGTTTTATCCGTAGAATTTACACTGAATATTTCTCTTTCGTGATAATGTGTTACACAATATTTTCATAGCCAGAAGATAGCATATATGAATTTTTTAAGAATTTTTCTATTTTTCTCAATAGCTCCTTTTCGTGGATCAAATTTCTAATATGAGCAGTCTTTTTTAATATTTTATGTTGGTTTGTAATTTTTGTTAATAATAATTTCGCTCAAGAAAAATAGTTCTGAATGATAATTTACAAAACAATAATTATCATCAAGTTCTTGCTAGACGGAATTATTGTACTAGTACAAAGGTAACTTGCGGTAATACATACGTCTATCCTGTGAAGACTGGATGAATGAATTTAGACAACAATATACTATATCCTTTGTATACGCACCATTTGAGCGAATGTCCGCCAAAATTTTGCCGCAATTACACCACGTTGTTTATGGTTACTATTTTCAATAAAATCTCCGGACCTAATTAACTGCTGATATATAACAGCTGATATAATGGTGGCAATACGTTTCGAATATTATTTTATTTTAGTTCACTGACTCTGGGAATTCATCGCACACGGATATGATTGCCAAATGTAAGGTACTTGTTTTATACATTTAAATGGTTCCTGATGATTCGGCACTTATCCGGTAGCTCACGTTTCTACGTTTCGTATACATCGTATGCATCCATTGAGACGATGCAACATTTGACGCGTCGTGCTATCTTACCGGTTATAGGGGTTATATAAACCGTTCTCTTATTTTCTAAATTCAATTTTGCCGCTGTTTCATGGGATGGATCCAAACACTTGAGTATTTCATCGTTGCATTTTGTCATCATGTAGGTGTTGGGAATGGCAATGACAAAAAGCTTTCTTACGAGACCTCCCAACTAAAGTAATATCTGGTCTATTACTCTGAAATGGTCCGAGCATAGCACTTGTTTTCTGTTAATGATTCCATAATTTACGTTTTCATCTCGAGATATGTTTATGAAGAAACCAATAAAAAAACTTGACTTCTTTTAGGGTCATTACTACTTTAATGAACAACTTAAGTACCTTTTGTGTCGTACTGAGAATTCTCCTATTCTGGTTGGCAAATTCTTTTTTATTTATTGTTTCTATTTGTCATCCCCAATTTCTGTGTTCCTCCTGCATCATCTCGACTTACATCATCACCCTGGATATCTGCCATCGATTATTAAGCTTTCAGTTTACTAGTTTTCTTCTTCTACTTTTTTCTCTTCCAACTTCTTCTCATCAATTTCTTCTATGTATAAAGCTGGAGACGTCACTCATAAATTATGATATTCCAATTTTCCCACGTTTCTCCTACTTAGAAATAACTGTTTGAACTGTTTAATTGACATAGAGTAGGGTTCCAACATTGCCTTATTAGTTTTCATTCATTTGTTATTCCCAATTGATGTATATTGAATGTATTTTCCGTATTTATTATTATTAAAATTTATTATTATTATTATTCAGTTGTCAAAACAATTGTGAATCAAACCACGCATGATAAACAAAATGAACTTGAACATACAACCAGTCTGGTCAACAATAAATTGATATCTTCTTTAAATACAAGTAATCTAGAAAATATTTCGGTACCAAAATACTTTCTTCAGTGTTTCTTCGATTTACGTTATGTTCGTATGATTCAGGGCGTTGATCTAAATAATTAAATAGCTTTAGGTCGAACAAAGAGAGGGTTAAAACTTAGAATACGGCAGCACAGACGAAATTTAAAATCAGATTAACAAATAGTAGAAACCTCACATTTTATTAATAATGATCACTTCATGGATTAGGATAGCATATTAGTATTAGACGAAGTTAATTATCACAAATGTAGTATATCTGAAATGATATTTATGAAAAATTCAACCCGGAGTTTGAACTTATGATTCAGAGACAGAAAATCTATGAAGTGTTTCCATTGCAATATTGTAACGTTTGTGTAATTTCTGCATTTTGTTTATATTTAAATTTAACATCATATTCAATTGTTCTGTTTCTTGTTCGTTACATCTGAAGGCGACTCAAACCTAGAGTCGAAACGTGTCCTAAAACAAGCACAAAATACATGGTATACGTCCATCATATGATCTTAACTCTAAAATAATTTATTTATCTTGATTATATTATGGACGTTAATAGTAGAATTTACATTTGCCTCTTTGAAAAATTCAATTATCTCTTTTATATAGTGATGAATATTTAATTAGGCGTACATGGCCTTTTCGAGCTTAAACGCAAATTCCCCAAGTCAATGTCCAATGAAACCATACCCTTCCCCATCGCAGATCCCTTTTGATTGCTTTCATGCTATCCTAAAAGCTCATCTCTTTTATTTTGTTTTCATCCTTTTCTCGCCCACATCTTCATTGCTTTCTTCTCCTTCCCATTCCTCACTTTCATTCATCAAATTTTCGTTTCATTCATCCCATTGATCTCTATCGTTGATCGCCTCTCGCTAGGCGCTTTGCTGCCCGAGGCACGTAAATAATAAGGACGTTCTTGGACGTGCCGGCGCTCGGATTGGCTGCTCGTCCTCAGTGCGAAGCGAGGCGAAGACGCCCACGCGCGATTCGAACGTGTTCCTTGTCCAAAGCGGCTTAAGGGATCTTCAATGGAGAACACTCTCAGTATATTGAGCGATTTTCATTGTTGCTGTAGTTAACACGTATTTCCTTGTGTGCTTTACTGAATTACTCGAATCTTCTAGAAATGGATCGTGACTTATAATTAGTCTTTGAACTTTTAGGTCCTAAAATGTGATTTTAGGCACCTAATAGGTCTCTGAAGAGTGATGATATAGGTCATCAATAGGTACTACAAAATTTACTTTAAACATACAAAATATAATGAATAAAATATGATTTAAAAATACTAGAATGCATTAATCTACATTTTAAAAAAATTAAAATACAATTATTATGTACAAATATAATCTTTATTCGATAAGTAGTAAAAAAATGAAAGGATAAAATTGTTCACACATAAAAACAAAATTAATAAAGTATATCTTCAATAACAAACAGAAACATATTCTTTGTTAACTATAAGAAACAACTCGTCGTTCAAGTCTTTTTATGGACCATCTGTTTATTTTATATGTTGAGGCTAAATATGCCTTGCATGACAATCGACACAGTACATATTTAAATTTTACTCTTTTTGGCCATAATTTTGTCCACTGTACAAAACAAGTAACATTTCCAGATGTTGTGGGGTTAGTTCATGTCATTTGGCGATCAGAATTAGCTTAAATGTTGAAAACGATCTTTTGACGTCATCCGTGATGACTGGAACGCATTTGAACAAAGGAGACATGAGGGGATTGAAACCTTGAGGTACCTCAACCTCAAGTCCACTCATAGTATATGCACAAAAAGGCAGAAATAGGTCGTTATGTTGAAACAGGCGCGTATAAGTGCACTAGAACTCCGGTATCTGCTTTACAGATTAGTAATACTTATAATTATCTATGTTTGGCCCAATAGGTTATACAGGAAAACAGTAGGTAAAATACTAAAGATCCGATGTCTACTTATAATTTTGAAAAAAAATGAAGCTGCTGGAAATCAGGAAATGGATTAATTACAAATTATTATTGAAAAAAAAATAACTTCTAAAAAGAAGAGATAATGAAAAATGTGGTATAAATTAATTGATTCAATACGACAAAAGAATGTGGAATGAATTTATTAATTTTTTACATAATCACAAACTTTGAAGTTGTCATCCAAATGTGAAGACGTTTTTCCTTTGATGTTGTCAATTTTAACATTATATTGAAAACAGATATGATCACCTTATCTATGAAAAGAAAACTTCATCAATGATTCATTTCCATTCATGATTGTTCGTTCATTACATACATGTGAAAACTACATTTATAAAGAAATCCTTACAACCAAATCTGTAAATACTAACACGAAGACAAAATACTTTATTTTATTAAAATTAATTTTTGAAAATAAATGCAAGAGTAATGGAAAATTTATCAAAATTGAATAGGTTAAACAGAGACTTTGTAAGAATAATATTAATAATTAAACTTTATTGTACCTTAATTTGAACCATATTTATACATTTTACATACTTCTGAAGATATTTTCTGCAACGAAATTTTCTTATTCTAATGATTCTTATACTTACCAACAATAATTACTATTGTATCTATGCTATTCTGTATAAGGGCTGCTAGCCCATTAAATGAACAAATAAATAATATTAAAACATATTCAGCCTGATTTAAAATGAATAGTGAGTTTATCCTGTGGTCTAAGCAACCCCAGCGCGTTGCTGGCGACATTATCTTCTGGCGAGACCAAGAACTCGTGGAGATCTATTCTCTGCGTATAAAATACATTTTTATTAGGAAGTCTGTGATGGACGAATTCATTGAAGTATAATTTAAAATACTTATGCGATGGAACTAAGATTTCACCTTGTAACGATTTGCAAATAGTAAATAATTACTGTTTCATTTCTCTTCCCTGTATTTCCTGTAATGTATTTTCCTGTTGCGGATATTTCTCCGGTTTTCTTTCAGACAGAAGCGGATTTATATGTAGTTCTATTGGCACAGACGGGCCTTGCGGTAGCAGCATTTGAAGGATGGTAGTGTTGAATATTAAAATTGTAAAGAAATTAATTTATAATAACCAATACAATTTTTCAACACTCGCTGTCGGCGCCGAGGCATTCGTCAGCAAAATGATGAGACGAAAATGCAAGACTTATAATTATTTATGTAAATAAGTAAATATTTTGGGTTAGTGTTAGACTGATATTAAAAATTTAGTTGGTTGTAGGCACCAAATTAATACTTGTAAGTTGGGTTAGCATTTATTTTATTAATCTACTATTTTTTTATTATAGTGTACAATTGTTATGTTGTGTATTATTTTATATGTATGAAAAAATAACCGAGAAGGCTAAATAAATAATCAATCAATTAAATTTAGTATTCCGTTTTTAAATTTACGATATAAACTGAATTGTGTTGTTTCATTTTTCCAGATGTCCAACGCGAGTGAGTCAGGGGAGCAAAGTACCTGGGGCGACCGGCCGGCGACCAACGCCAACAGCGGAGGCAGAGAAAGCGGAGGCGGCGGCGGAGCGCCGGCGGCGGCGGCGAAGCCAGCGCCAACGGGCGCACCACCGTCCCCGGCAGCACCAGCACCGGCAGCACCACCGTCCCCGGCAGCACCAGCACCAGCACCAGCGTCACCTGCGGCACCGGCGACTACAGTTGCCGGAGATCCCGAGTGTCGCACGCGGGGCTGCAGTCCTTCCCCGACCAACAATCCTTCTAACACCACCACGCCACCTCAACACAACAGCTCGGGGCCCGGTGGCGGCGGCGGCGGAGGCGGCGGCGGGCGCGG
>NNCF01129495.1:369315-418895 GCA_002313205.1 Laupala kohalensis
GGCGGCGGCGGTGGCGGTGGCGGCAACGGGTCAAGTGTGGTGGGGAGTGCTGGCGGAGGAACTGGAGGTGCGGGCGGCGGTGGCAACGGCAATGGGCCACCAGCGCAGCAGAGACCCAGTAAACCTTGCTGTTTCTGTTGGTGTTGTTGCTGTTCGTGTTCGTGGTAAGTTTTGCATAAGAATACTTGCATGACTCTACTCATGAGTCCATGATCACTTCGTGTTAACTTGAGGATTTCTTTGAATTGTGTGCATCTCGTAGGGTACTCTCGGGACTGTTTTTACTAATCGACCAATTGGGCTCATGTGGTAGCGTTCTAGCTCATCACCAAATCATCCCAGGTTCATTTCCCAGTGGGGCCAGAAAAAAATTGTAGCTTTTCACATTAATATCCCAGTTCATACAGCTGTGACTATTGAAAAGCGAACCCTCCTTCCTCTATCCATCTCCTCCTAATACCAATAACTCTATTACTAACAACTCCTATGAACCCTTCCACATGGACCAAGTTGTTGGTAAATTCAGCTAACCGACCCACCTACTAATAATAGCCTACCACCCAACTCTTACCTCCTATCGCTCAAGTCGCTTCAATAGCTCGCTACATTTCCCATTGGCAAATACTACAATGAAAAAAAATTGGGCTCTCGCCCAAGGTATTTAGGTTTAGGGGTGGTCAATTTTTTCTGTCTTCTTTTTATTTCCGTTTCCCAAGTCTGAAGACGCATACACGCTTACACCAAGGATTACATTCATTTATAAGTAACACAGGCACGAGTATCTATTTGGTTAGAATACATTTAGTATTTTTTACTAATGAATATACTGCTACCGCGTTCTCTACTTTGCACTCAATTATCGAAATTTAATTAATTGCAACTGATAATTAGACATAACTTTATTAGTGAAACAAATATGCCACAAATAATTACAACCGTTAAGAACAGCGAATGGTCACGTGAGGACAGTAAGCTAATATAGATGATTTAAAAAACCGATATATTTAATATGTTTATTTTAATTATAATCTTCCTTTTTCTCTTTAATTACACCTTTCTACTTCGCTATATCTTGATGTTTTTTAAAGAGGTGACAAAAATGTTAACAGTGATTTTAAAAATATATTTCATGATCAAATGTACCTATTGATTAAAAATTAACAAAAATATTGGATTGGGTGTGTCGTAAAATCCCGATCTTGTGTACAGTAACATCACCAGATCTGTAAGTCATATGAAACCTGTACCACCTGCCGAGTTGGTTCGTCAGGGAAATTCCTTTTGCCCTATGACTTAAGGAATCCTACCCAGGGGTGTAACTAACGGGCTTGAACTGGTCTATAGGAGGTGAGATGAGTTTAGGGGTTCACAAAATTGCAAAGGGAAAAATATTTTCTTAGGATTATTTTAAGTTGCAATTATCATCCCACTAGTACTGCTTTGACAATGAGTGCAAATTATTAGTATATTCAAAGAGCAAAGCTAAGAGTCCTTTCGATGTAATTATTGCCAGAACCAATAACGAGTTTCGATCCATAATTCTGGATTAGGTACAGCAACTGTCAGCACATTTCAAAGATCTGGCTGCAATGTTAATAACGCTGCTATTAACAAGTTCGGTCGAGCGCTCCTTTAGAAAGGTGAATCTTATAAACATGTCTTGGTAACACAATTACACAAATGAGTTTGTTATTCATTTCATAGAATGTGAAGGAAGCAAGAATATAAACTTCGAAGAGTTGACCGATGAGTTCGTCTTCAAAAACTTACTTTGGAAAACTGCCACTATTTTTGAGTTTAGTATTAATAATTGGTTACATAATATGAAAAAAATATTGCATACAAACGACATACAGGAGTTTAAATGGTTACATGTAATTACAATTGTTTGAGGAAACCCGTTGAATTTTTTAATTTTTGGACAGGGTTCATAATTTCTCAGTTTCACCACTGACCCTATGACATAAATAACATTCAAAGAAATCACTTTGTCCCAAACCCGATAGTATTATTCGGAATTTTACTTTTCTTTATGCATGCAATGTTTCTGTTTGGTTTCTGCTTGTTTAATTGTAGACATCCTGTTTCATCTCATTTCTTCTCTACTTAGTACTGCCCTGTTAGTAAACTATATTTTTTGAGGGGGAAAGATGGTTGGGAAATGACTGAAAGGTCTTTTTTACTATATAGAGAAGTACATTTTCTAGTCACCGCATGCTATGGTGTAATTATCATCACCTTCGTCATAATTACTACGTAATCTCTAGCAACAGAATTAATTACTACAGTTCAACTATTCATATTTAATTTACGACTTTTTTCTTTCATTTCTGCCGTTATCGTATCCTAGACTCCACACTTAAAATCGAGACTCGATTCTAAGTATTCTTATTATAATCATCTTGATACCCACTAATCGCTCTTTCTCTGCCCTCACCACATCAACCATACTAATGAAGATATAAAGATACAAATATAATTGATTAGTTTTTATCGTACTTATCGTTCTTTTATATGTAGATTGATATGAAGTGATTGTTTTCGGCATGACTGACTGATTTTTTATTATGAGTAGAACACAGAAAGAGCGTATTTTTCGAATTATTTCGTTCTTTGAAAGGTCGTAAATGGCTTTCGACACAAGAGCGGGGGAAAAAAACTTGGTTTCTTTATAGTAGTTGTGGTGCGAACAAAAGTTCCACGAGCGTCGAATGTTTTCATCACAGATTAGAATTAGATAGTTCCCTAAATAAAAAATATATATTTGTTGTAATATTTGTTCTTTGTTCCAAAAATACCAAATATCGTATCCATTTTAAGAATAATTTTCAAAATCTTCAGATTTTTATTGAAAAAGAGAAATTGTATAAATTTCACACATTCAAGATCACTCGCCACTTTAGTCAGTGTTATGTTCCGTCCCATTAAAGTGAACAAACGTTATTTACAAGCAAGTCGTACTGTTCTAATCCAGGTGAAAACGTTATGTTTGAGATTGTGATGGAGAAAACAAGTTTACTTTGAAGGTCGTTATATTGATTGGTTGATAGACCCGAATAATATTTGGCACTATTTTCTAACACATTTTTAATTAATGATTAGAATTGGACAGAAGTACAATTGCTTCCTGTGATAATTACGACCAGATGAAAAAATATGCCGTTTCGAATACGAGATCGAACACGCATTGATAGATGTAAAATTGGTTCTTTTATGCATCGACATGTGTGCGTCTGGGTTCTGTTGTCTCTTGTGTGGTAAATGTGTCCCAAGGTCATCCGAATTGCAGGCGTCGACGGAAACGGTACAGTAAAGGGTGGGAAAAGGGTGATATAGAGAATAACACATGTGCGTTTAATTCAGACCATTTCAATGGAGGTTGATTTGCTACCATTTCAGAAGCCCGAGAGTGGAATATGTTACCTGAGATCGTCAGATCCTTGTCGAGTCCTAGGAAGTTCAGAGAGACATGTGCCAGATGTGTACTTCTTTCTAATTAATTATCATTTTCAGTGAGATTATACGATTCATTTTCATTTCTACGTTTGTTTTATGTTTTCATTTATTTAAATCTTATTTACGTATTATGTATGTTTATTTTTTGTTGGTTGGGTGAGAGAGACGGCCTATTGGCCTTAACCCTGCCAACCAAAATTAAACATTTATTATTATTATTGTTATTATTATTATTATATAATGTTCTAATGTATGTACCTGAAAAAGTATGGGAGGATATTGTACGAGGGAACTGACATTTTGAAAAATCCCCTCCCCTCCGAAACTGTGGTGCATCATAGCAGTTAATACGGGAGATGACTCGGGTTCAATTCAATGTCCATGGGTATTTTCACTTGACTAAAGAGTTATCAAACAATCGTGTTTTTTAATTGATGGGGTGCTTTATTCATAGAACAAACTATTTTATATTTCAGTAGTAGTAACTTCAAGAGAAATAAATTTTTTATATATTTAGAAAATTTTTGAAGACTTCTATTACTTGATTGACTTGAATTCTTTCCTTAGAATGATCCTGTGATCATAAAAGAGTATTCAGAATCTGTAGTTTAGAGTAATCCTTGATGCTTTCAATGTATCAACTGCATTCATAAGCGCTGAAGGTCCTTTCGGCCACACGACAGTGATCGGAAGTGCAATACAATTACACAAATAAATCTTCATGAATTTCACTTCACATCCTAATAGTTTTTATTGATTTTAATTTAAATTCTGATATTTAGTTATTGACTATATCTCATTCCTGAATAAAATGCTAATCGTGAATGGTTATGTACAAGTTAATTATTTCATGTTTCTTGTTTTTGCTTTTGCATTATTTAAAGATTATCATCTGATTTGGTCTGTTGTATTTCCTTGGATGTGTATTATAGAGTATGCATTCAGATTCCGGAATTTCTTATTTCGTTGGTGGTGATAATAACTGTAGCAATAAGAAAAGCATGACACACACCCGAGTTCTACACTTGTTTTCAAAATAATGTTTATAAATTGTAAAGTTTGCATTAATCCCCAATTTTCCCTTTCTTACTTGCATCTGCTCGTTGACTGGCGCGCATGAATCCTCCTTTTGGATGCATAATTTATTCCATTCTTTATAACGTTGTTGGTTGAAGTTATATGCCATAACTGTGACATGCGAACCTCCATAAATTCATTTAACATTTATCGGGATACCACCCATGTTAACTCGCCTGTAAACGAAATTGCACTGCTTATTACATGAAGATGATAGATAGGAGGATACTGCTTACAGCAAAGAGGGTATGAACGAAAAATGTCCTAAGTTGAAACCATGAACTTCTTGATCATACTATTATCTACCATATTATACAACCTTCCTATATCACTTTTGAACACGTGCAGAGTTCTTGGGATGTCTGTGGCGCTATGGTGAGGTTGGAACTATTATAGTTCAGTACCTCGAAGTTAGTGCAAAGTGGCATCCCTATCCTTTGTATGGCGCTGCCATCAAACTCGACCGCGACGTGTTTCGGTTTTCAACCTGCCTCTCCAGAAAAGATCCGTAGATATCCCCAAATTGGACGCACGATTATCTTACAACTTATTTGCGATATGGTAGGGTCGTAAACAAACGATATTCAGGGCGACTAAAAAATCGAACGTCCATACAGTATACATCAATTCAATAACTCGTCTACAATTTTCACACAAAACATGCGTAACATTTCAATGAAATTTAAAAAATAATGACGCGCATGTACTTTCTCCAAGCATAATATTAATTTTAACACGTGACTTTGCTCTTCATATATGAGAAACTTATTTCTTCAATAAATTGACATGTTAAATTAACTGCAATAATCCCCACCTAGTGATGCTGACGTCACAAAATTGGTTTCAACTGATGATGTATTTTCATTTTTACAAAACCCAACCAAAACTCCGTAAGTGTCATCTTCTGTATACAATCTCTTTAGACAAAGAAATGAAGTGAGGGTAAAGGTTGTATTTTCGAAAATCAAAAGCAATGAAGAGATACCCCATAGAGTATCTATAGTACCCCAACTATTTTCTACGCTGACGAGTGCAACAACCGAGAAATATATTTAAACTAATCTGTTGTAATTAGTAATGATTGCAATGAATATATATTACAGATCACGGACTACATAATATTATTTTTAATTTAGATTCCAGGTAAATTATGTGTGAAACATGACACGGGTGTATTGTATTACTAATTTGGTAGAAATCCGGTTACTCGTAGGGTAATTATGTGGGTTTTATAGTTTCAGGTATACACTTCAATTTCAAAAATGAGAAGTGGATTCCCGGAGTATTCGATCCACAATACAGTTATTCACGCAAGACATACCAGATTATGTAATAAATATAATAGTAGAATTGAATTATGTTCAAAGTTTCTTGGAAGATATTTCGTCAGTTCGCTACGATATTTCTTTGTGTCGCAGGATTTTGTACATACCTTCACTTCTGTAGTTAAACCTCCTATCTGAAGTCTCAGGCAAATTATAATGAGATAGTTCTGTAACCTCTCAAGTCACCCGAACTCGAGACCATAGATAAGATTTTTACAACCTTTGAAAAAGCGTTTTACCACCAAAGGAATAGGTTGCAATCACATGCCTCAGAGCGTCTATATTGATTCTAAGTCTTACTCCTAACCATAATTATGAGACATTTTGTTCACCCCGAGTAAAAAATCGATCTCTGATCGTTCTT
This sequence comes from Laupala kohalensis, assembly GCA_002313205.1. Taxonomy (NCBI): domain Eukaryota; kingdom Metazoa; phylum Arthropoda; class Insecta; order Orthoptera; family Trigonidiidae; genus Laupala; species Laupala kohalensis. The sequence continues at coordinate 375,538 of NNCF01129495.1, forward strand.
TCGGTGTTATTTGACTAAGAGAATCAATGTGTCCGCCTTTGATAAAATTGTAAGTATCTATGGCCCTGCCGAGACTGAATAAAAGACGCCATCTAAAATCTTGGTGCTTTCTTTTGTTTCCTGCTGTTGGGACACGTTTAGGACCAAATGGTGAGTGTCTTTCGGGCGCCGCAGCGCAGAAGTGAACTGTCTCCTCTTTCTTTCTTTCTTTCTTTCTTTCTTTCTTTCTTTCTTTCTTTCTTTCTTTCTGTTTCTATCTCTTTCTCTCTCCCTCTTTTCGCCTCCTCACGACCGCCGCAACAATTCTACTCAAGGATTCATGTAAAAGTGGGAAGCTATTGGCCACCCTAACAAATACAAACTTGATGGATCAAACATGGAGTTTTTTCATCCCTTGCTGAATTTATAGTGGTGTCCACGAATTATTCAATTTGTACACAGTGTCGCCACCATACCTATTGGAAATATGCGATGCACCAATCACGCAGTTCACTATTTAGCTCGCATTGTGTTTCCAATAATTTCGAAAAAAAACTTTTATTTTAATTGTAGTCAAATTTCCTACGTGACTTGCTCATCATTTATGTTTTATTATTGTCCGAACGTTAGGCGAACAACCTTCCACAAGTCATAATTACGCTTTTCAATTCCGAAAATCAGAAATGCGTTTGGAACATGTTCGAGACGGAAGTTTCCCTATAAGTTTCAGGTTTAGTATATCGTTGAAGGTTACAATATACTTCTTAAATCCCGGGGTAGCCATGTTGAATTTGTGTCTCTGCTTTTATACGAATGTGTCTATACAGGTTCGGAGCGCGATTTCGTCGCGTGACGTCAAGAGATCGATTTCTTGTTCAATTAACTTTGACGTGAGGCAGAAATTTAAAATTTATATACATTTGAAATCGAGAGTATGACGGATGAAAATGGAGACCATGTAATGTGATGCCAAAAAGTATAAATCGTATTTAAATTAAATATAATTTTTCATCAATTATTAACATACTTTCCGAGGAATATTTCTGATAGAACTTTTTCAAGTCAATATTTTGTTTCAAAACATCACACGAATACTACTTCTTCTGGGCTTTCCTTAAGTATATTTTTTCAGTCAAATGCTAGATTTCAAATGGTGGTTGCATTTTTAATATATTCCGGAACGTAAATATAAGTAAACGTCAGGTCGAAGACTTACGTGGCTAAACAGCGCTCTAGGCCCATAGAGCAGCGGTCGTGACACCCACGTCTGGCCGCGACCAACACCTTCCAACTGTATGTAAATCTTAGATAGAAATACTTTCACGATGAATTTTATTTTAGTCTAAAAGGGATCTGTCTTTTCTAGAGTCAGTGGAACGCAGTTTGTGGTACAGAGTAGAAGCAAGGGTTCTTGTCAGGTTGTGGGATGAGGGGTGTAAGATCTAGACCTATTAGAGGGGAAAGTTGATACATCACTGCCCTGTAATAAGTTCCATGAAACTTGTCACAAACCCCTATCAAAGATTTTAGATCTCGAGGAGTTCGCCTCAACCGGTGCAAAATGGGTTGCAGACAGTAATTTGACAAAATTACTGTAGCGGCGATATCGTCAGACACACTTTATTTCTTAAATAGGCATTTCAAATTAATAAAATTAAGTTAGATCGACAAGAGGACTTATTGAAGAGTCGTGTGATGTACACGAGGAAAATGTGAATGGTTTACGTGGCTGTTTTTTTAATATTCGTTGTGTGTTTTTGAGTATTCAGTGGGGAGTACCCTCCCTATCACTTCTGTTTACGCCTATAAATAGGAAATCACTTAACAGTACAAAACATAGTTTGATGTTTGTAATATAGAACCCTAGTTGATAGCTTAGCGGAATTACCCTGCCCTCTCATTGATCTTTTTGCAATCGAAGAATTTGAATGTTACGAATCAGGATACTCAGATTTTGAATTGCTTGTACGGCTTAATAGCGACTTCAGGAGGAAGTATATACAGGTAAATATCAATAAAGGGGACAGACTGATGACTTATCAGGAGAAGGTGATTCATCTTCGTCGGAGATTACATTCTACGAGCAAAAGCCAGCTGGATGATTTGCGTCGAGCACGTGAACTGAATAAATGGCCATTGGGTACCGCCAAAGATGAAATCACGCAATTTGCAACACAGTGAATAAAGTTGTTCATCAGTGCCATCTACGTTGGATATACATTAATTAAATAACACAACGTTTTAATAAATTTATACGAAGTAATGCAGTCCTTTCCAACCTTTTAATATATGAGGGCACATCTGACTCATAAATGTGTGTGCGTGGGCGCCATGTGGCGTATAGTGAAGTTAATAATAATAATAATAATAATAATATTAATAATAATAATGCGCCGCTCAAACTCCAAGTTCGAAAATGAAACTACCCGTGTGCGGACGGTATTAGGGCTACTTCTCACACCGCACCCTTCTTGGTGGTTACTGAGCTGCGTGAAACTCGGTTTGTCAATTTTTGAAATATTTTGAAGTAATAGTAAAAAATCTTTAAATTAAAAAAAAAATATTTTGTAGTACAATGCCAAAAATTATCCGCATTAAAAAAATTTTTAAATAGTTTTAGTTCGCACTTTTTTTTTTAATTTATTGAATTGGTTTAAATTTGTATTCGTGTAGGGAGGCTCAAAACAAAGTAGGTCAGAAGTGTCATGGCGCTCGCGGGCGCAGTGTTGGACAGTATTGATGTATTGTGTAATATAATGTACTTGTATTAATTACATAGTAATCGGCTGTGTTTTTATGAATTTCTTTGTTCCTTTTCCTGTCAGGCATCACCTCCTGAAGTTTTAGTAATATTCGTTCTATATATCGTGTCAGGAACGTTTTATTTACTATTGGTGGGCTGTAGATTAAGTGTTATGACCAGGTGCTGGGCTCCTATTGAGTATGACACTGCTGAACACGAATAATATATCAGTGATTTGGAAATGAATCTCCATCAAACTCTTCGTTCTACAACAAAAAAAAAAAATCTTAAGTAAAAAGGTTGTTTGTAAGCTGCTCTATGAAATTGTTTTCTCCCAAACAAAATAATTCTGAATCTTAAAGAACCCATTGTTTTATATCAATAAATTTCGTTTTCACAAGAAAATAAGGTACCAATTTCATTTTTATGCACAAATATTTTATGAAGTTGTTACCGCTGACTAATTTTTTTACATGAACTATTATCAGACCCGTCGTATTAATATATTAAATTTTGTTCTAATAAAAATTTACTAATAGTGTCACAAGTATATCCATATACTTTCGAGGCCAAGAATTTAGGAAGGTGAAATAAACTTAATATACATAAAATCTCGCAATATACATAAAATCCACAAAAGTGAGAAAAAAATGTCTATTTATCTAAATCATCAGGAAAACTACTAAAAATGTACAATGAAATAAATTAATTTTGTTATAATAAGTTTTATTTAATCGAAAATTATGAGAAGACATATCTGAAATACTCGAAGGAAAATATTTACTTTAACCGGCAAATTTTACTTCGTCTAGTTATAAACTTTTCGGTTAGAATTGTATTTGCTTCGACAAGAATTATTAATGTAATATTCTTGATTCTTGACCACTGTATACATACAGGATTAATCTTGAGAGTAATTCTTTAGATTTTTAAGTTTCGTTTTATGTAATTATTAAATTTTGATTTTATATTCTGCATACCTGACCACGCGATACATGGTGTTAAATATGTAGTTATTTTGAATTTTTTTAATGGAGTCTTTAGATGAAAGTAACAACATATTTTTTCTGTTATAATTTTCAAATCTTAAATTGTAAATTTCACCCCTTTCCTGAAATTTTACCCCGTATCGTGTGCTCGAAGTAAATGCGACCCGTCTCACTAGGATTCTCACGTCTAATATATTCGCTAATTCAATGTTTTATGCGAACGATTTAGAATCGAGGGATCGTATTATATTAATGGCGACGTCCTTTATGAGAACCAGACGCCGACGAAAGACTCGAATGCTTCAAACGGAATAAGCCTCGAGGCGACGACGAGCGCTGAGTGAACGATAGATCGATCGATGAAACTCTCGAACGAGCTATGGTGGAAGGGAGGGGGCAGGGAGTCGTTTCGTGCCGTCGCCGGGGAACCCCTGCAGGTGGCATCACGCTAGTCTTTTGTTAGTCTGGTGTTAGATGTGCGGATGAATGGACAAGTGGACGCGTTACGTGGGATGGTGGCGCAGGTGTGTGTGTGAGTGAGTGACGAAGGCTTCGTTTGCTTCACTCTGCATTCAATGTTAATGGTGCTTATCAGTTTTCTTAATCTTAATTATTCTGCGGTTGGCAGCATGTTCATCGCTTTACATCTTACTATTCGTTTGCTAGAATGTTATAGGCTTCAAGGATCGTCATTCATTTGAAGTGAACGAAAGTTTTTTTTGTCGACGTCCCGGGTTTTGTCATACTGCGGCAAACGTAGATTCTATTATTTCTCTTAGATATTTAAGAATAGTTAAGTATATCATACGATATTATTTGGACCGTTCACTATAATGCATTGTTTCTCCTTGTAAGTCGCAGCCAGACCTAACCGATGACGTCGGCGAAAAATTTATAATAAACATTTTGGTTGAAAAAGACCATACCGTTCTTTTAATTAAGTAGTCTGATGGATTTATGAACGTAATTTAAGTGTGAACAGAGTTCTTTCGGTAATATGATCTCAATTACAATTGTGATAGTCAAATTACTTTTACTTGAAATCTTTCCGGGCGCTGACATTCCTTGATTTAATGTTCGCAAATGATTGTATCTCAGACGGAAGTACTAGAAATATGGATTCATATGCAAGTTGTAGTTCAGCTGCAATCCTTACGAGTCGAAACACCGCGCCTTTGGTATTGATTGGAGACATATGTGTTCCCGCAGATGTCACTTTAGAATATTGGATAAGTTATAACATCAAATCTAACGGACATATGCGTTACGATTCCAGAAATCATTTTAAAATATAGATTGCGTATTTATTGATTTTCGGAATCATTAGTGAAACCGGTAGACTGATAATAAATTGGTGAAGGGGGAGAAGAGAAATCTAGAAGAAAGTGAATCAAGAAAGTGATGATCCGTCCCAAAATGGATTTTCTGTGTATTTTCACTTGCTTATCTTATGTTTACTTTATTACTATATAGGATCTAGAGGCACATCATTGCACTCACCTAGTATAGTCCGGGTGGTTATTGCCAACATAGGAAACATTTCATGAAATTTTCACCCTCCCCAACTCACTCGTATGTTTACTTTAGAGGTAGATAGGCGGTTGAAATATGCACCCTCGTAAGACTTACTGTACTTGTTGAGTATGTACTTAGTTGAATCCATAATTTATTGGTTCCTGTTTGTCATTCTTCCTTAATAACAAGAAATCAATGTTAAGTAAATTCACACATCATAAAAAAAAACAACAACAAAAAACGGTTAGTGTCAATACCTTTGGGAAACTGAAATGAGACATAGTAATTGAATCTCCTGACACTTACAAAAAGGGAAAAGTAGAAAACTACTCCTTCAGTCAGGGAAGGGAAATTTATTATAGAGATTCTAATAAAGATAAAACGAAGTATGTAAGGTAGTATACAATGTTCTTCCTTACAAAAAAAATATCATATCCCCCAAAACTATTCTCCCAGAAAAATGTCAAGTCCGAGTAATAAGCATTGACTTTAAAGGAAAAGTCGCCGAGGGAAAATTAACTAAAGAAGTATTGTTTCCGAACAAAATAAACAGCACAACTCCTTATATTCTGTAAACTTCATGATTTCAAATCGGTTCATATTTTGTAATGTCACTATATATATCCTTTGATAACTTGAGTAGCTTATTTATGAATTTCGTAGTATGAAACAATATTTGTTTTCTTGATTTTTATCCGGTGATATTTATTTTTTTAACACGTTATATATTCCATACGAAATAAATAATACAATTATCACATAGGGGTTGTAATTTTTTAATGATTATTTGTTCTACTTATTCTTTATTATGTTCTTCAGGATATCCTACAACTGATCAATATGGTACATTTCCTTATACAAGTATTCTACAATCGACCTCTTAAAATAATCAAAGAAGTTTTACAACCGAACAGTTAAGTCCTATAAAGAAAAAAACTATATAATTATATTTTTACATCACATAAATTAGTGCAAAATGTAACCTATAATAGGTTAGGAATAGTTTGATAGAGTAAAATTTGTCCTGGATTTGTTACATGTTTATGCACTGCCCCTCAGCGGACGCTGGTGCGGACTTCGATCCAAGAAAATTTGAATTGTAGTAAGTTTATTTTACTAGACTATTTTCAAATGAAAGTAGCATTCAGAAGCTTAGGACACTTCCCGAAACTCTGCCAGTTCCTTCACCCCTAAGTTATTTATTTATTTAATGCCTTCTGGCGAGGTTCAGGGAATGAGACCTGCTCTTCCAAATAACCGTGGGGCCTGGGTAAGGTGATCGGGAAGGAGTGGTGTTGGGTTGCCGGGGAACATGGTACCGAAACGACATTTGTCTGGAGTAGTTGAGGGAAACCCCAGCTGAAAACCTCACCTAGTTCGGCCGAGCAGGGTTTGAACCCACGCTCTACCGTTCAGCCAATGGGATCGCGGAAGCGAAGAAGCTACCTCTAAACCATCCCTAATGAGCACTCCGTTCGGCCTCTCTGGGGTTCAGCTCTTAGTCACCTACTGGACCGAAAAAATTGAAATTACTTTTTTTATTTAATGTTTTATGACCATAATAATGTAATATTTTTATTCTATATTAAATTGCGAATAAAGTGAGTCTAAATACGATATATTTAAATAGGGTAGGATCAAGCGTAAATATTAGAAAGAACCCGACCTAAACCTTTAATTTTTTCGTAAAGTTTTTAGAAGTGTCTATTTTCTTTGTTATTGTAAGTACATTGTAAAAGAAAATGGCAATAAAACAAATAAAAATAGTAGCATAATTAGTCATATTTAGGTCCAGTAGGTGACTAAGAGCGTAAATTCCGGAGAGGCCGAACGGCGTGCTCACTAGAAGTGAAGGGACTGGCAGAGTTCGGGGAAGTATCCAAAGCTCTTAAACGCCATTTACGTTTGAAAATATATTTTATTTCTGTAATGCCTTTATCTCAGATGACACTACTAAAGACTAGATGAACATTGATGAAATTCTCGTATTTCGTTAATTTACCGTTAAATTGGGATACCGAAGAACAGACCGTCGTATACGCAATTTACTGTTTTCACGATACAGATTGGCAGTCTTGTGCATATATGAAATGCTATTAACACCTCCAGTTACATGGGTGTTGTTTATGATCAGAAAATAATGTAGATTACATTACATTGTAGAAGGATATAATAGTATTTGGTTATATTTTACAAAATTTCGTAGAGATGACCGCACTGTATTGAAAGTTAGACCGAAATCACGTGATGTATTGGGGAGAAGCAGAACGCCAGAGCTCTGTATCGACTTCTTCTTCACCTCACGAACACCAAGCCTTTCCTAACAGCCAAGAGCTTATCGCAAGATTTACATGCAACATTCGGCAGAGTGAATATCACATCACGCACACTGAATAATGAATGTTTAACCACAAAATCATTAGCTAAATTAAGCGATAAGCTCCATACAATTGTCTCGTTTCTAAACTCAGTATTTTAATTTCGAATTTATCGAAATAATTAACCAGCAAAGGAACTTATTAAAATCCTTGAATACGAAATAAATCAAAATTCTTATCCAAAATATTTTTGTCCCAAAATGATCAATTTTAGTTCAAAACTGTGTTCCATTGCACTGCAAATAAGGTTAATGTATTAATTCTCAACAAAATGTAAAATGCATTAATACGCTTCAGATTTGGCATTTACTTCAGAATAATATTTTCCTCAGCCCATGTATCAGATCCCTTGTCTCACATTTAACTTCCTTTTGATCCCAAATCGTCCAGATTTTCATGTCAGGACTTAGGTTGTCAAACTTGAGAGAAAAGTACAAATTATTCAAAAAGCAAATATTTATTTGATAAAACGAGTATGAATTAGGAAAAAAGAAACATGCTATTTAAAAACTCAACTTCTTGTTTTAACTTCTTCATCAGTGAACTATTAAACAACAGACTGAACTATTAGGGACCATAGAAGGTTTGCAAAAAAGTATTTTTAAATGAAATTTAATCACATGCGATATTAAATGTATTATTTTGTAGGTTAACATAATTTTTTCGTACATGAAATGTGTTCAATTGTTATTGAACTAATAAATTCCTCTGGTCAAAGATAATTCATATGAGTTCGTATTTTGGTGTTATTTTATTCACACGAAGCCGGCAACGTGCGATTAGGTAAGCGCAATGAAACGATACCCAGTGTTGAAAAGATCGTAGGTGATGTGAAGCCAGTTTGTATTTCCTGTCAACTGTCCTAGTCAACTGCAATTGAAAGAATGGTCGTGGACGAAAGCTTAAACACGTAATTTGACAACGGTAATAAACATTTTTAACATTGATTATAATTTTGCTGTTAATTTGATATAATAATGTGAAAAGTCCAGTGGAACGAATAATCTGCATTTGTGAAAGAATCCAGTTTCGCACGCGCACTTATTCCATCTCCCAGAGCCCCGGTCAGGATGGTAGACCAAGTACCAGTGATGTTCGAGACCGCTGAGCGTGTTGATTTCTCATACAGCTCAAATGTTATCATGGTATTATTTGATTTACTGAAATCGTAAAGGATCTCGAAAGTATTTTTTTATATTTATTTTCTTGAACTCCTAAAACTATGTTCCTTGATATTACCAGGGGTTCTTGGCCATTGACTGTTACTGATTCAAAGCTCTTCTTCTTTTGATTGCATGAAACCACTCTTATCCATATGTTATTGCCCCTCGTAATGTTCCTACTATTGTTAAGCATTTTTCGAAATCTTCATTCCTCTCCTTTGATGCAATCCATCTTTGTCTATCTTGGAAAATTTGTAAGTCCGTGATGCTTCATCCTTTTCACATATTCACATCGTTCATGTCCATAAATAACATAATCAATCAAAATGCGATCCGGGGATTCGATTACTTTACCACAGACACCACACTCATTATCTTCTCTCTTGCCTATTATTTTCAAATACTCATTGAAGTTACTATGGCCAGCGATAAATTCTAAGACATACTTATTCGGTGTAAACCATCTCTTGTTGTTATGGACAAACTCAACACATTTAATATATTGGTATATTCTACCTTCCTTCGCTCTATTTCATCTTATTGACCAACATTGATGCAGTGTTCTTGTTGATCTAGTTTTCTATCCTCTGTCGTTCCTACTGAATTTCATACCGTCTGTCTCTATAATACCCCCTTTCTGAATTCTATAGGGTAGGCTTCTTATTTATAACACGATATATATGTGTAACATGCCTAAAATTGTTTGTAATGTCTTTTTCGAAAGGGTCCTATAAAATCTGCACCAATCTATTAATACTAGGCGTCGTACTCTTTCCAATTTCTTTTCCATGTATTTCGTCTTCAACCGCGTCCCTAAGACGCGAGCTCAGTATGTCATTATGCTTTCAGTAGCTACCGTATATAATTTTCTTACCTCATTATGTGCTAAAGAATACTTTATTATGCCGACCTGTATCAATTTATAAAATACCTTGTTCACCTTTTTCTCTATGTACCCCAAAAGGTCTTGAAAGTTACCTGCAAATTATGATAAAAAGTTAGAGTAGGATATCCAGTGATCTTCAGTTTCAGTTTGCGGAATCAGCAAATGACGCCATTAAGTACTTCAAATAAGAATTGATTTAATAAAAATAATGCGACGTACTTACGTATTGCGTATAATAGAAATATTTTATATGATCTCAATCTTGACGCGATTTTATGCATATTCTCTGTATCCTCATCCCGACCTGTGTTTTCTTTGGTTTTCCTTTGAATACTTTTGTCAGGATAATGGGATGGTCCTTCGTTTGCTTCCGGAGAGCAAGTAGGTTATTGTCTTCCGCGTGGTTGTATACTGTTTCAACAGATTTTTAGCTCTTTTCTTGCTCGTTTTCTTATTTAGTGGCAGAGCCACAATTACCAAGTATTTAACATGAGGAAAAACAACATAACTGTATTATGATAACACTAGTTTAACGCGTGCAAATAAAGCACAGGGAGAATTGAATCTGACCTATAACTGCATGAACATATGAATGTTTACTTTTAAGTCTTTCAGTCGTTGAGTTAATGAGATGGTTGCATTTTTCTTTTATTTAAACGTTTCTCAATACTCGAACCTTTATGTGAAAAAGCAAATTGATCTCAAATGATAAAAGTCTATTCCTGTCTTAGCCTTTCAGCGCGACCATAGACGAAAAAATACTTTCAGGGAGATGGCGAACGAGGAAAACACACATTTTAATAATTCGTAATATCTGGTTGAAAATAAAATATGAGGTGATATCTCTGCTACTTCAGCATTTTGCCAAATTGCCTTTTTGCAATTCACGAGTTGAGGGATATCTGGCGAACTCCACGAGATTTTCAGTGAACTTATTACAGAGATGAAACTTATTTACTTTTCTCCCTGATATCAGAAGACCCTCACCTCCTACATAAAAATCTAACGACGTTCTTCTTCCGGTATTATAACCCGATAATAGTAATTCTTGCTGTTTCTCTTTTATTTTTGGTTTTTGGGGTTGCGAAATAATCATGTTTTGTTTTTTTACTTTCTCGTATGTGTAGTATATAGAATGTTTTGTAATCGTGAAAAAATTCGAAAGCGAGATTTCGATGGAAATATCCGTTTTGGTTATCCCTGATTCAGAAAAAAGTTGATTTTAGAATAACGTCCGTCCATCTGTGCGTAGGGATTCTAAGTAAATTGATGAATATATTTAATTCATATTTCGTATTTACGGTAGAATTTACTTGTCGTCGATGCACGCGTGTCTATTTTTTTTACTTTACAACAAAGGGTACTTCACATGAAGGTCAAAGTACTCTAAATGTTTTTCCAAAAATGGCTCCAAGGATTTTGCTCAAATTTTGTGTACGTTAGGTACAATTAGTATGCATTACATCCGCATAAGCGGTATTTCGCTTGAAAGTTTGGTATAGACGCAGTAAAATAATTTCTGTCTGCTACATTTACACATTAGTTCACTGTTTCAAGAAGCCTGAATAATATTCAGCAGTGTAAATGGACCAAGTAGACGTAGAATACATTTTCCGTAAACTGAAATGGAAGATATGATAATGATAAAATATATAGGACGGCAGCAAACCCGCTGCATATACGAAAAAACATCAATTTCTGTCTGCAACGAAATAACATTTACATAACACTTTTACGAAACTTTTTGTTACTCTATGCTGCGGATGGAGAAACGTATATCAGAAAGTATGTGGAATGGTTTTGCACCACTAGTTTGTTTTTTCAAGTTTGGGGGGTCGTTTGAGAATCACTGGATAATACTCTTATTTTTGATAAAGGCTCAAAAACCTGATGATCAATACGTGCATTACATATTTCTGGTGCAACTATACGTGTCTTCGATTAAAGAAAAATCGAGGGTCGCTCGTAGATACAGTTCATGGAAGCGATCACCTGAGGCGAATGCAACAAGCCGAGCACCCAGGTACTTTTGGTTGCATGTGTATGTACCAGTTTGATCAGAAAAAAATGCTCTCATCTCTATGTACAGAACTGAAGTTCCTTGCCACGTATGTCCACGATTATCTCTGGAAACGATTTTTATTTCATTGACGTCTCATGAAGGATGGTTAGTGTGTCTCTAATTTGGGAATAGGTTTTTTTAATAAACCCATCTATTGCGATAAATATTGATGAAATCGTGATGTTTTTTCCTCATTCTTGGACAATGTCTTCATACGCGCTACGTCCATAGTTCGCTTCTATCCCGGTTCTGTATCTCAATACATTTCCTCCTCTCTGTGCCGAGACCCAGGGATTGTGGAGCTTTACGGGGACCGTCCAAGTCCCTATCCATTTTCTGCCTTGTAATGGATGATGCACTCTGCGCATCCGCTGTACGTATATTCCTAAGGTGCAAACATCGTCCTCTGCTGACACGCTCAACTTGTCAACTTTCTCCCTTAGCTGACCTTCTCCAGAAGTTACAGAGCGATTCCCGTGCTATTAGGAAATGGGTCAGATATCTATTTCATTGTTATCGGGTGCGAGTTCTGTGCATTGCTTCAGTGCGAAACATTCACTTACTGCATCATGATCTGTAGGTGAGCGCCCAGCGGAAATACCGCTGACAGAAGGCTCCACGACGTGTGAATGCATCTTTGCAAGCTAATAATTTCTCTTTGTGTGTATATCTTTGCAAGCCAATAATTTCTCATACTTCATAGCGGCGGATGTTCTTGGTTGAACGCATACCACTCATTGATCTGCCATTTCCGGAGGAACTTTCTTGTAGGACGATATCTAAAACCCCAATGAATTCATAGTCATACCGGACAGTTTGACCTTTCAACCTTGGATGCCAATTTGAAGTGCGTGGGTTCATAAGTGAATTGAGTCCCTGGCAACGCCGTGTTTCCCTACTTGTTATTCATGGTTTCGCGGGGCTGAAATAAAAGTACAACAACTCCAAGCCCCGTTTCGCTGGAGTGGTACGATCAATAATCACATTTTCGCGTGGACCCTTCAAAACGAGGAAACTAGCTTCCTTTAGAGGTTGTGAAGAGCTGAGGAGACTTAAGGGCTCTTGGTGCATCCCTTTATTGCAACTATGAAGGGTTTTCTACATTAACGGTGGATTTCAGTGCTGTGGGAGTTAGGGGGCATTTTATCTCCAAGCACGCCGTAAGAAGTGAGGAAAGCTGTTTCTTAGGTGTGTCTGAATGCGTAAATAGCATTTGTCTAAAGACGTTGAAGGTAGAAACTTGAAGAACTCACATCAAAATTATACAAGGAACTTATGTTCTCTTTTAATATTTTCAATGAAAGCATATCAGGAAGAACATTTTTATTTAATATCTTATCACAACAAATTTGAGAATTAAAACTAAAACTGATCAATTTTAAGAATAATTAATTCATATATTTTAAGACGCAACATGAATTTTCTAAATGAAAAATTTGCCACCCTTTAATTCACCTTTCTGTCAGCGTTTTCGTAGAATCATTTTTATCAGCATATAGTATTCCCACATTGTGTACCAAGGAGTACTCCCACTCTAGACCCCTGGGTACAAATCAGCTGCTTTCTTTCATTCTGATCAATTGTTTGACAGAAATGCTAGAGACGTGCAAACAGTTGCTGAAGAGTTTCAATGTTTTCAATTTCGTGAGAAAATTTCTAATTAGTTTTTCTAAAAGTTCTAATTAGTCAAAGTTTTTCCAAAGGAACGTAATCGGATGAAAACCCGAGGACTGAGCAGGCACTCTAGAACTAGTATGTTATGATCTTTGAATCTGTCTGAGATGGTTCGGGTAGTATGTTGTCTATAGTCCATTTATTAGGTGTTCCTACCCGAAACATTTTGGAGAAGTAATGATTTTTTGCTTCTGAATGGGTTTGAGATGTTGATCACTAAATTCTGTTCCGTCACCTCAAAAGAATTCGAAAAAAACAAATAAAAGACCCAATGCTTATTACTTCATTCTTGCTATACACTATTTTTATGTTAAATATTGCTCTAGTATAATTATACAATGTTTATATTGTCAGATAAGCGTCTCATTTTGATATAATCATGGAAAGTTCTAAGTGATGCAGTGCTATTGATGTAATATTCCGTAACGAATTCCACAAAAATATTATCTGCTTGTATGCGGTGAAATAATGAATAATGAACCTGTGTTACATACGATTTTAAATAAGATGTAAAATATGCACCTCTACTAGCTCAATTAAGAGAGCTTCAAGAGCAATTCAGTTTTCTGCAGAGCCGTTTTGGGGTGTTTTGTTTAAACTTTACATTATTGTAACTTCCAAACGGGTTCAAATTTTACAACGATACTTGGTACTTTTCTTGATCTATATGATGGCTACCTGCCTACAAAATTTTATCAAAATTTGAGATAGTGAGGTTTAGACCCCGTGTTGATTTGACATTGAATGACCCATAATCCAAATTCCGGTCTCACGTTCATCAGCAAAAATTGTTAAATCATAAAAAATAAAAACTATTAATAATAATAATAATATAGTTATTATTATTATAAATCTGCAGTGTGCTTAGTTAGAGTCTTCGCCACTAATTGGTTCAGAACACTATTAAGTCGCGTGACCACGAGTCATCCAGCTCTCGCTACAAGGCGAAGTGTATTGTCCATTTGAAATCAACTGTTCGGCGGAGAAAAATAGAGTTCGTGAAAAGCTTGCGTAAACTGTACAATACGTTGAAATGAAATTTAACATTGAACCCTTTATAAATATATTTTTCGAATATCTACGATAATAATATGTATTTGCGTGAGGTTTTAAGAAATTTTAGAAGATAGTTTGTTGGTTATCAATAGATAACAAGAGAAGGTCTGTGTGTTTACGAGAGACTAAGAAATATGTAGAGGGAAAAAACTTGTACTGACTCTTTGAGGCAGGGACAGGAAGTAAATATTAAATAAATTAATTAAGGACCACATTTCTAGCCACTAAATTGAAAAACAAATTGATATGTGCCAGAAAAAAAATTATGAGAAATGCTTACTTCACATAGCTTCTCAAGAATTCCATTTTTTCTGTCAAACCTTATACCAAGTCAGGCTAATCTATTTGTACTTCTATATTATTATACGGAAGCGAAATTTGAATATTTGTATGCGGTAAACATAAAAGTTATAGTACCCGGAAAATTATTGTATTATGATTATTAATCAATTTTTTTAAAATTTGGGCCTCTGTTAATATTAAATAATGAAGTACGTTATTTACGTGAATAATATATGTACACACACCGCACTCTATACATCAATGAGAACCAATACTTCTAAGGTTACTAAACATGACTGAGCTTGAAAATACATTTTAACATGAAATTTATTTCATTTCAATGAATGAAATATTTTCACAGTAATAACTTTCGACCAAGTGAAAATGGCGACGAGCCGGGAATCGAACCCGGGACCTCTGCTTTGATCGCATGGGTGTTAACCACGCCTTGTATATGCCCGTTCGTCTTCCACAGCTGTACACCATTTGGTTACACAACTGAACACACTGTACGTCTGGGTGTACAGTTGGGGAAGGCGGACGGGTGGCGCAGTGTTTAACACCCTTGCGATCAATACAGTTGATCCCGGGTTCGATTCTCGACGCCATTTTTGCTTGATCGAAAGTTATCACATATCTTCTCCACGTGTAGGGTGAACGGAAGGAATATATGCATTTTTTACATTCATTGTTTACTTAATTCTACGTATCTTGATGAATAAGGAAGTAAAAAAATAAAATCATTATTAAGAGTAGGTATTGTTACGAAATTAAAATGTGATAATTTATAAAAATAGATGTGATTTGAAGAAATCGGTGTTCAGAATATAGATCTCAATCGATCTTGAATACACGAAAAAGCTGAGGATAACCTTCATCGAAATCCACACGCACCCACACCGTTTTACGAAGTTTCCGCTCTTCCTTTTCTACTCGAGCGCAGGATCTAGCAATTACTCGCCCGCAATCGGCCTGCGTAACTCATTTCGTCTTTGAGTCGAGAACACGCTCTTCTCCCCATCCCCCTTCCTCCAGTGAGGCGCGTGGGTTTGGAGGGGACGCCCGAAGCAGCGGGGGCGGCACACAGTGATCGGAAACAGGCTAAAAAGCGGACATAAAACATAAAACATAGAAAACGATGTCGTTGAAATTGTGATAAAATACATTTACCGTTCATATACATTAATACCATATACATTAATACCTGAAAATTATTGTTCCTTTCTGCGTAACCAAACTGAGTAAATCACACAAATGTCGTTTAGTACTTTAGAGAATGAGAAGATGTAACAGCGATTTCCTATTTTTCCATCTTTCACCTTTTCTTTTCTGAAAAAACTGCACTAAATTAAAAGAAAAGAAGCTACTTGACTCATTTATTTGAAGAGGTTATTTACTTGACTACTCGAGTCCTCATAATTGACAATTCTGACGCATCTGATATATTATGTTCGTAAATTAAATAGTCTTGCTGCATAAAAGTATTACCGTATAGAATGTTAGCTACATTCAACAATTTCCTGTAACATTAAATCTCACGGGTTTAGCTAGTATTAACCGTATCTTCCCTCATACTCGTAAGACCCACCCTGTCTTAGTATATTTCTTTTGTGCGTTTACTAATGATGATTGACTCCTCAACTAACCCTGCAAGAAAGAATGTAGTCCTATATTTGAATCCCGATCTGCAAATTTTATTTTTGAATTTATTTTTGTTAACATTGTGATGCACTTGGCAATATATTTGTCTCATTTCTCATCCAAATATTTCTCATCCAAATATTTCTTTACTATTTGGATTTACTACTTTCTTACTATTAGATAATTACCGTGTTCATGTAATAAAAATGTATATTTTTTTAATTTCTATAATTATTTTATCGTGTTTTTTCAATTGTAACAAAATGTTTGCGTGAGTAAATAGTTTCTTAACAAGAACGCAACATAATATATTTAATCTCTCTGGATAATTCTCATACTTCAACTGTGCATGTGATTTATTTGCACAGTTTCAGCCAGTTTCGTATAATTTTGGGTACAAAATATGAGCGGATCTAACAGAGTTGTTGTATATTTTAATTACTTACGTTTCATGCTTTTCCTCCTTTTATGTCTTACGTCCTTGTGTCCGGTGTATTAGATTGGACAAGCACTATCTAGTAATGGCTCAGAAAGGATTTGTGTACACTGCTAAATTCTAAGTGATCCAGTATACAAAATTTTATAACATAAATTGTTCTCCAACAACTGAAAAAACGATCTGAAGCAGGATACAGGAACAGGAAACGTTATAGAAACCCCAACATGAATGTCATGATGAAGAAAACGTGAGCTCAATGACAGTGAAATTCTGTTGTTGTTTTTCGGTGCCCTAAGTTCAGACGCTTCTCAAACTTGGGTTACGACACATTAGTGCTATACGGTTCATTCATTCTTTGACCCCGATCGAATGCTGCTATTATTATTATTATTATTATCATCATCATTTGCGTTATAACTTATGTTTTAAAAGAAAAAGAAAAGACACCGAATTATTTACTTTACCATATCCTCTTTCCCAATGTGACACCTAGTTATCCGTATTTTCTGTATATAAAGATGGTTTTTCACTATTTAAAAAATGAAGGATGGTGGAGCAATTCTGATCCCGGATTCGGATTTAGCTCGCCAAAATACATAAGGATACACAGGTCTAGTCTTTGGCACTGACCAATTTTGTGTGTGTGTGTGTCTATCAACAGTACAATTACTATGTCCTGCTGATGTGCTTCCGCACACTGTACAGAACGGCGGTGGGGTGCTATCGACGTATCGGAACCCGAGTGGCGATGGTGGCGGAGACACGCGAGAGATGTGCGCGGGTGGCGTCGGCGACGGGGAAAGGGGGAGGGAGGAGGAGAAAAGGCTGCTGCCTGCTCATACGTATACCCGAGAGGGAAACCACTAGCAGGGGAGGAGGGAGGGGTTTTGGGTGCGGAGAAACGAGAATCTGTCTAGTTTCGTCCCACGCGCCTTCGTTGACGTCATGTGCACCCAGCGTTTGCGGGGGTGGAAGCTACTGTTAAGCCACTGCCTTAGTACTAAACTGAGGGAGAATTCGCTTCCTAGTTTACTACAACAGCTCTTAATTTATTGGCTTCTCACTAAGTACCGACGTGAATTTTGGGATTTTCGTTCTAATATTCTTTTGTAAATCCTTATAGACAATCAAGGAAACCATTATTTATTATCAGGACTCAAATCGATATGCATTAAAAATGTCGGAAAATATTCACTAATAATTTCAATATATACGATTAAAATATGCGATGAAAAGGGAAGAATGTAATAAAAATACAATTGGGCACACTAAAAAAACAGTTTACGTATGTATCTACTTATTACTAATAAAGTGAAAATATAAATTGGGTTAGTTGACCAATATCACTGAGCTCGTTCACACAGTGAAAGCAATATTTCAATATTGGACATGTAGATTGCGATTGGTTACAATAATTTATTATAAATTTACAAAATTCAAACAAAAATCTTCAGATATGTGCATTAATATGCAAACAAACATCTGAAAAAATATACATTATGAGCACTACTAAATTCAAATGATTTCACGAGGTTAAAAATGCTAGAAATTGCTTCCTCAAAGTCATAGAAAGTCAGGAAAAAAATATGTAAACCATGTCAAATCCGAGTCCTGTTTATTATTGTTGGTTTCTTAGTGTAGGTGTGTAATGTCTATTTCTATTATTCTCTAATGAGAAAATAATTAATTTTCGTGTTATTGGTTTGTAATATTCATGAGTACCCGTACATATTTTCTACCGATATGTTAAAGGGGAAAGTGTTTTGTTTTTAATGTACTATTTGAAGAAAATCATTATGAGATATAAAATATTTTCTTTTCTTACACCTAGAGATGTTGTTGATCTCATGGTTGAAATTTTCTGATGAGTTTCATAAGTTTTAGACCCAAAATACACGGAATTCTCTTCTCGTTTCTAAAAGCCTCCTAATATAATATATTTGGACCATACCCCGTAGAACTTTCCAGCCACAAAAAAGAAAAGAAAATCCTGTATTATTTTCTATTTTTTGTGAAGTTGCAAACAGATGTTTCTAGGAAGTTTTACCTAAATTTTTATTTTGATAAAATCTGAAGTTTTATCAAAATAAACCAACTCCCAACTTTCCAACTATACCTCTCAATAAAAACAGCAATGTAGTAAATAATTATTAATATGTTTAATATGTATAAATTTCACAAAAATAAATAGTCAAACATCGTCTTGGATGTATAAACACGAAATTATCCGGAAACACTGCGACGTGCGACAATGTGTTTTGACATTCCCCACTTTGGCATAAGTATTTCCATTTTTATCAAAATGTTTCATTTTAAAACACTGGAAGGATTTGATATTGTAATTAGTTTCCAAAAATGATTTGAAATAAAACCAAATTCGAGTCTCGTTACTTCTGATAGTTTGAAGCTACAAAATTGACCACGTGGAGGACAATACACTAATTTGCTCTCCGGAAGAGAGCAAGGGACCATCCCATCAATTCTGACCTAGGGCTCTAAAGTAGAGGCGAATTGAAAATTTCTGCACACTCCTTAGATAAGAATAAAAATAGATCGGTACATGTTATAAAAGTAATAAAATACCAACAAATTTGTTTTTAATAAAATTCAAAAATGTTATTTAACCAGTAGGTATTATTATAAACTATAAATTACTCTGAAAATATTGTTCATAAATCGAAATCATTAAAATAATTCTAAATTTGAGATTTATTATTTCAACTCACGTCGTCCCTAGGCAAGAGCCTACAGAGTCTGTATAAAAAATCCGCCTCTCCCCGAAGGAAAACCGGAAAGAAACCCTGGCCAGGATGGGTTAATGATTTTTAATGTAAGTGTTTGAGAAAATGTGAGAACTTTCTTGTCGTGATGATCCCAAAGTTTAACCCTTTCTTAACTAATTTTACTTTTTTCTCGTTTATTAATATAATTTACTGGTTACATATCTCGGAAATTTGAATTAAAAATTATGACGGTAATATGAGTCCTGTAATTCAGACACGTGTGGACATTTCTCATAAGTTTTTTTTTTTTTTTGCTTTAAAATGTTGTTTCATCAAGCGTGATAAATATCGTATGTAATACGGCGTGATAAATATCTCTTGACAGAGAAGAGAGGATTGACATCTGTAATAAAAAAACCTTGCATTGTGATGAGTAAAAATTGAAAAGAACTTAAGAATCACACAGAAAATATGATGCTGTCGCATATGAAAGAAAGTATTGATTTACCGCAATAGTTGAGATTTCTACTTGTTTTCTTTTAGTGATGACGGTGATAATGCAATAAATTCACGTGTTTTTACAGCAACATTAAGACTTAAAATATTAGGGTGATACAATAATGCAATAAAGTACGGACAGTGAGGTTAAGGATTTTTTTTTAATGTTTGAGGATATAATCTAGCAGAGCAAAACCATTGAATATTCTTTATCGTCTGTCTTTCGAAGTCTTTCGATTAATTTTTAATACATAACAGTGATTATTCTGTATACTTAAAGATATAAATGTGAATCAATATCGTAAAATATGTATTAGGGATGCAATTTTGTACCGAACATCAGTGTTCGGTTCTTCTGTTTCACCGTTCTTTTATCTTTGGTTTCAGTCTTCCAAACCTTTCTGACCATGCTACGTGCATTCACAATGATTCCACTTTCAAAACACGCACAAAAAGAAAAATTGTCTCCATGAAAAATTATATTTTTATTTCGGTATTCTTCAGATCAAAGTAGTAGAAATTCTGAAGCATGTGAATCTACAAATTGCAAATGATAACCAAAGTACGAAAAACAAAAAAAATATGTAAAGTAAAAATAAACATGTAAATACTTTAACAGTGACCCCAGGTATCTCATGGTGTCGATATCGAAAACGGTATATTTACTATCAGTTCCAAAAAGCAATAGACTCAAATTTGAACCTCTCGTTAATTTTTTCTACCAATTAAAATACAACAAATTATACAACAGTTTTTAGCTTATTATTTTCTGCGTTATAATGTATGTTTTAATAAATTACTTTTCTCTAGAGTACTTTTGTATCCTTTGGAAGTAAAAAAACGCGATTTTCTAGCGCTTTCAAAGGATGGGCCAACTTTCAAAATGTGTATTACTAAAACTATTAATCCTAGAACATCGAAATTTTTACATAGTGATGCTGGGATAGTTGTTTATAAGATGTGTTAGTTTGATAATTTTATCTTTGCTAAAAAAAATCCTGTAATTTTTATTAAATCTTGCAATCTTATAATCAGCTAATCTTACAATCTTCCTTCAGGTGTTAAAATAATCGTATTTAAAATGGGATAAGAATAAAAAATTAGCTTATTAATAATGGTGCAGAATGATTTTATGTTACTTGATGAATCATGGAGTATCAATGTGCGACGGGGCCTGAGTAATGCCGAGTGAAGGAGCGTGAGTAACGCGTGACTAAAATTTCAATGTTCCAGTCTTAACAGTTGTGTTAATATACATTTTCAAAGTTGACCCTTCCCTTGAATTGCGAGAAAATCGTATGCTTTTACCTTCCAAATGAAAATACTCACAGACAAGTAATAGTTTTTAAACTCATACCTTATAAAGCAGAATTAAATAAGCAAGAATTTAATGTGTCATTTTTTTATATAAATAGAAAAAGTAAACTAAAGGTTCAAACTCAAGTCTATTTCTTTTTGATACTCGTATAGTAGATCACTGTTGCACGTGACGAAATTGTCCTCGTGCTGCGTCTCAGTATAGGAAACTACCAAAGTTTCGGTCATTCTGCTGTGACCTGTCCAGGGCAAGGTCTCACTCTAACAGATCTTAATAGTTGATAGTATGATTTTTCTGTTAAAGTTGGATTAACAAATTTTAATGTGGAAAAACATTTGATACAGTTGTATAAAAGTATAATTGTACCCATTGTAATGTATGGATGTGAGACTTGGGAAAAGGTATTGCGAAATGTTCATTTGCGTAACCGATTGGAAAGGATCCAGCGATTATGTCTTTTGCGATTGAGCGGGGCCTATTGTACAGAATCAAACGATGCCTTGAATGTACTGTTGGGAGTGATGCCTGTCGACTTGAGCACACAAAAGTGAGTGTTAGGAATAGCAATGAGGCGAAACAAAGAATTGCTGTTAGAGAAAGAGACTGTTGAAATACAGGATAAAGACTAGAGAAAAAAGCCACAAGATATTACTGGAGGTATGACAAATTCGTGGGAGAGGTCCGAGAAAGGGAGAACGACGTTCAATTTCATACCCAATGTAATGTTTGCAACTCAGCGAAGAAAGTGAGTTCAACCAGGTTACAGAATCGCAGAAATTCTCACAGGGCACGGAGATTTTAAAAATTATTTAAAACGGTTCGAAGAGGTAACTGATGAGACCTGTGGGTGTGGCAGTGTTCCCGAAACGGTCGAGCGTGTTTTATGGGAATGTAAATGTTATGGTGAGGACAGGGTATATCACATTCTAGTATAGATAATAAAGAAAGATACCAGATATTTCGCTTCTTTATAGATGGGATATAAGGCATATAAGAAGCACTGAAAATGTGGTGGAGTATCTACACGGGACTATTGAGTAGACTCAATGACATTAGGTGGCAGAAAACCAACACAGGATTTACGAGACGACAGTCATGTAATGTCTCTTATGATGTAAACATGACTACATGAAAAAATGTCTGACAGATCTAAGTCGCCGCGTATTTCGCGTAGTATTCGTTCTCTCTGACTACGAAGTCGAGATGTGTCTCGGCCACATGTCATAATATTGACTCACACATGGAGACTACATATACAAAATACTTGTCCCTTATTTCGGGTTTTGCTATCTGCGTTTTTGTCCCCGTGTTATAATGTATTCCCAAGGACATTAAATTACATCTGTCGGCGGAACTGTTACCGAGAGTGCACGTTGCCTAAGTTGAGGTAAATCCGCATCCTTACTAATATATAACGTGAAAGTGCTTTTACCTGTTTGTGGACTTTTCCGTCTAAATTAATGAACTAATCTTTATGGTATTGGGTAGAGAGGTAGTGGGAAACCCGGAGTTAATCAAAGGACAAACCGAGTCGCCGTAAATTAAAAATTTCGCAATATGCACATTTTTTCTTAATTAAAACTGTTTTGGACATTATCTTAACCTGTTCTACAGGTGAATATCATAAGTAACGTTTCGGACGTTCTCCTTCAACGTTCGTCTTTAGGCATTCATCAGTGCTGGGTTTTCGAACCGGGGTACTTCGATTCTTCAAGGTAAGAACCCCCTAAAGTTGAGATTCAGGTTTCATTTGTAAACAATGTTCTTTCAAGTACCTAAAACATATTTTTGGGTTTTAAATATTTATTTGTTATGTTATACTAAAAATTTAGACTTTTTGGCGTTTACGCAAACATTTTTACTCGTACCTATTCCATATTTTTTCATATTAGTGAGCCTCCGTGCACTCCTAAGATTATGAACGGAACCCACATGTCTCATTTCCATATACTTGCACAGTTTTCAATATTAGTTTTACGTATTGTTAATAGATTTCAAATAACATATAATTTGATATTTTGCACTGTAAAATATCAGTGTACAGAATAAGTCAAATATTTTAGCTGTATAATGAATGGTAAATACTCGCAGTAATAGCTTGCGAAAGATTCCAATTTAATTTAATAGTGACATATTTTATGTTTTGTAATGTACTTTATGTATTGTACTTTGATGGGGCAGAGAAGTGAAGTCTATGTAATTTGTGGAAAGATATCAGTGGATATTTGAGGAGATGTATTTGAACCAAAATACCACACAACGCGACCAATGCTTCGAGTATTCGGCTAGCGATTTATAATATATTAATAAAATTTAATTCAACGAAGTCTCTGTAATATAAAAATTAAGATAAGTACTCTAATTCTGTTGTTCTACTTTTGGAATTTTAAAGGGCTCTTCTTTGGGACTTTCAGTGCTTTTAAAAATAAAAATGGAACCTAAGGGTGAAAAAGAAGGCGTTTACTTTCCAGTAGATGTGAAAATTTACGCGCATAATTTGTGACTATAATGTTTACTGATATATTCACTAGAGATCTGTACTGACGCGTGAGTGACAATCAAATGAACAAATAATTGACTTAACATAACTATGGAATTGTGATTCAACAAAAGCTATTACAGAACACAGACATACATTTCTAAGTGACGAACTTTGATTTCATCTATATAACATTAAAAGTGAATTGAAAACCAAAAATATAGGTCTGAACTGAGTGCTTTGTTTATTGAGCTTTCTGTATAAAGTGTATTTTCCTCCGGCAAGGATTTTGAAATTATTCATACTTATTTAAATTATGTGAGTTACATGTATCTTCGTGAATTGTTTTCTAGTTTGAAAATTAACGAAAGAACATAAGGAATATTACAAAGTACAGAAATAAAAAAAAACATAAAAATGTTTATATTCATGTTTTCAAATTTTTCAAATTTTTCGAATTTTAGGAAACCGAAAGTGGGGCACAGACTGTAAATGAAGCCGGAATGAGCTGTCCAGAAGTAGACTTCTGTTCCCAATGCATTCATAGTAAATTCTCAAGTTTGGTTTCGATGCATCAATTTGTTCGTGAGTTATCGGGGGAACGATATTATTAACATACATTCATACACATATACGGCATTGGATATCATCCCCAAAATTTGAAAATCCACTGTCCTGGCGGCAATTCGTAAAGATCCGAAGAGAAACCAAAAGTTTTTACAACCGATTGCAATACGTTCTGTATAATTGGAAATTAAAAAACATGTTTTAGGTAGTAATTTAAAAACACCCGGAATCACCGGAAAAAATAAGCTAGAGCAATAAATTCTCCTTGATTTATTCAAGAGCGCGACAGCTCTGTCCTTCATCTGGGTGAGAGAGGGCTGAATCAGAGAATGATGCATTACTTGGAAGAAATGGCTTAGAGACGTAGAACGCTTTCCGGCACAGAAAAACCAAAACAAAGACATGTTTCTTTCGTATGACACGTGACAGAGCTATCTTTCTGTCACGTGTTTGGCCAAAAATTTTGATGGAAACATTATTTTCTTCAGAGCGCGTAAAGTGTGTGTTAGAAAATATTTTGGTAGAGAACTGAAATGGATCTTTGTTTTTGAAAATACTTGCATACCAAATTTATATCTCTAAACTTCGTTTAAAACACTCTCTCTTGCATCGAGAAAACGTTGGTGATTTCAGTTCCGGGATACTAATTGTTGGAGTAAATTTGAATTTTCGAATTTCTATAACCAGTGAAATAAGAAAGTAAGATACCGTAAACGCAATACAAAATAATTTTTATCTTGAAAATATCATGAAAGAGTTTATGGAGGATCTATTTGAAATGTTTATGGAGGAAAATAAACAATAACCCGGATTGCTTTCTCTCGTACTTCGATGGTTTTGATACGTACCAAAATGTTTCATACACTGGTCTACATAATTTGTTGCTTAAGACAGCCTGGATTTCAAAAATAAAAACCTATGTTTTATTTTTCTTATTCGTTCTTAGTAAATTCAACTATTCCTGCGTTTCAAATGTTTCTTTCTCCCTTACGAAATACGACAGCGGTGGTCGGGTGGTAGTGTCTTCGCTTCCTCGATCCCATTGGCTGAGCGGTAGAGCGTGGGTTCAAACCCTGCTCGGCCGAGCGAGGTGAGGTTTTTAGCTGGGGTTTCCCTCACCTACTCGAGACAAATGTCGGTTTCGTACCATAATTCTCTGGCGATCTAACATCCTTCCCAAGTCATGGTTAGGTGGAAGAACGAGACGAATGGCCCGAACCTCACCATAAGACATGACATAAGTAAATAAAATATCAAATGAATGTAGTGACATTTTGAATTACATCGATAAAGTGTTTGATACTCTAATCAAATATAACTCACAGTTTGTTTACGAAGTCTATTCACTTAATAAATCAAAGAACAATAGTTCCATTTTACTTCCCGACTATGTAAGTTTTGTGCTGGGTCAGTAGAATATCCATCTCCAATATAGGTTTGAGAGGTCACTAGATCGTAACGAATTACGTCTAGGGGAACCTGTGCTCTATATTTAGCGATGATATCCTGTGCTGCAAATACGTTTGACCGATTTTCTTCCCTCTATAACTCGCGAGCAAAACGATAGAACAGACCCATTTTGTGATCCACATTTGGTTTCATTTGGAATAGACAGCTTATTGCGAAATTGACATTTTCCGGACAGCTTATTGCGAAATCAATTAGTTTTTGTTATGATGTAGAATTGAAAATTTGAGTGTGACATACTCAATATTTTTCTCTGCTTTATTTTTCCTTACATATACACCTATGCATAAGACTAGAACATTTGTAATCTTACAACGAAAAATATTTTATGTCATGCTGCACACTCCGGATTAAATAAAAGCATATGACTGTCTCTCAACCTAAAGTTTTCAAATTCGAAAGTATTTAAGATTGACCCTTGCGGTACCTCACAAAAGTATTGGATCTAGAGCACATATGCAGGAACACTTGAGTGCTATCCGATATTCCACTACCTTGAGTGACAGCGGGACACCGGAATAGCCGGTAACTTAATGAGAGCGCTGTGTAGCTCAGAGACCACGTTAAATATTGAATGGCCATCTAGCAAGCCACCGGCTTCATCATGTGCCGTCCCCAACCTCTCTATGGGAGAGATCTCTCTCAGAGGTACGAAAATTCATCCGAACTCGGAATAAACGCACTCTATTTTTCAAAATCGTTGATAGTACATTCACGTTTCGGACAACAAACGTACCGGATTAAATCGATTTTGCCGGATAATCAAACGTCCATAGTTTCAATAGACAACAACAAAAATAACTTTCTGGATAAATATGTAAATAATTAAAACATTTATTTTATGAATTTACGCACATCCTGAATATATCTTTTCTTTGGTATTAAAGAAAATCAATTTACCCGGCTACTTTTATAAAAACATATTTTTAAATTTGCATTACGCAAAAATTTCCGAACGAATTGAAACAAAATATTCACGAACTTAGGATATCTCGTGTGTATCCAAATAGAGAAAAGATTTATATGCTATATAATGTGCTTTGTACTTATATGTATTAATTTTGTACCATGTGTCACCCTCTGAAAATACGTGGATAATTCTGCTCTAGTTGTCGACCTTCTGATATCTTAATAATCCAATTCGTGAGAAAAATACCCTAATTATGGAGATAAAAGAATATTTTTTGTTATTGTTAGATCAACGGGCTGCCCTTGAAAAAATCAAATGTTATCCTTTACATACGCGATACAGAAAACTATATAACACAAATAATAAAATCAAAATGGTTCAGGAATAAATACAAGCAATATGAATAAATGAGATAAGTCATTGTTCATGTTCTACCGTAATAGATCTCATCACACGCTTATATTAATCCAATCTCGCGCATATCTCTCAAGTTTAGAGATAGTGAATTACAAGACGTTTTTAATATTTTGCTTAACGCATTAAAACAGTTATTTTTAGTAGTACAATACTCGAAGAGATATCGGGGATTTCAGAAGTTATAATCTGGAGTACAAATGAAGTCTCTGAGTTCATCATATTCTATGTCTCTATATAATATTGCTAAGTTTATATGACGCATATCTAAATAACTTACGCTGTACAGACTCAAACTTATAAATTATAATGATTAATACAAATAATACATATTAAAGTTAATGTAACCTCTAATAGCGGCAACACTTCGTGTTACTATTAATCTGATTTTCGACCATTTTCAATAACAATAATTACTTCATTACTCCCCAAGTTGAATCTTGCTGTCTTCCTCATGAACCGCACACTTCTTTGTCGCATGCCATCACCCTAGTCATCCATCCCATGCATGCGACAAGGAAGTGTGCGGCTCATGAGGAAGACAGCAAGATTCAACTGGGTGAGTGTTTGTCACATTGTCTTATTTGTAAAATAAGAGTTTTACATCGTAAAATATCTGTATGTTGAAAAACCCCACAATTGTGTTGTAGCCTTGATGAAGGCTAAAATAAGGAAGGCCGAAACGTTGGCATGTTGTTTACAGTCAATCAAACGAGTGACCAAGTCTACTGATTCATCGATCTCTCTTTTTGCTTCACTTCCCTCATAGCCTGCTTATCAAGCAACTTTTCTTATTTAGAAGACACTGAATATTACGACAAAGCTAACACCGGTTCCAAAAATTACGCTGAAACCTGTCTGTTTGGTTCTAAAAGTCAAGCTCTGGTGCACTGACGCATTTTACCCTGTGCAGCTTTATTACTTGCTTTGACAATGAAAATAATAACAAATAATTTGTTGGTTGAATGATTAGTAAATAGGTGGAATGCTTAATAGAGAACTTCGGATTGCATGAAGGTTCGCATTCTCTGACATCACACGAATGACAACTTGCTCATCTTGTGAGACCAAGGACGAGCACTAAAGTTGACCCTCGTCAAAATGTCCTTTATACAGACAAGCTAGACTCTTGCCTAGGGACGGTATCTACTGAAATAATAAATCTGGAATTTATTTATAATTATAATAGTTACGATTTATAAACATTACTTTCCGAATAATCTGTAGTTTGATAATAGTACGTACTTCTGAAATGTGTGTGTGTGTGTGTATATATATATATATAT
This sequence comes from Laupala kohalensis, assembly GCA_002313205.1. NCBI lineage: Eukaryota > Metazoa > Arthropoda > Insecta > Orthoptera > Trigonidiidae > Laupala > Laupala kohalensis. The sequence goes on from NNCF01129495.1 coordinate 404,007, forward strand.
ATATATATATATTTTTTATTCATTACAAATTTGTTGGTATTATGTTAATTTTATATTACGTGGCAAACTAATTTTATTCTTATCTTCAGAGTGTGCCTCTGCCTTAGGGCCCTTGATTGGAATTGATGGGACAGTCCCTTGCTTGCTTCCGGAGAGATGCTTTATTGTCATCAACGTGGTTGTAACTGCTTTTTTTACAATAAATTATTATTATTAAGTAACAGCCAGCGAGTAACCCATTCCACTGTTAGCGATTCTGCGAGACGAATGAGGCATTACACGTGAGTAATTGTTAAACTGATGCAATGAAATGTTCTTCTTATATGAGGTAAAACATTTTGTTAGTAATATTATTTATCTGTTCTGAAACTGGACCCAATTATGAATGCTGTCACTATAGCCCCCCATCGGGTACTAGACTTTCCTCCTCTTGTCCTTCTGGGCTCTAGATGGGACGATACCTTGCTTCTTTCTTGAGTATAAAGTTAATTATTGTCCTCCACTTAGTCGTACGCAGTTTTTAAATGTTTATAGTTAATTAATTATTTATACATTTAACTGCCAATACTCGTCCAGAATCGCGTGCCATATATAAGCATGAGGTAATTGAATGAAACAATACCAGCTCAAGTAGCGAAAACGAGAAGAAACAGTTGAGAGCGAGGTCTTGATTATATTTCAAATAATATTTCAATTGCCGTCGGCAGGACTCGGTTTATTAAGAGCTGTTTCCATTTGGAAGTTTGTTTTCCTCTTAAGAATGTTTTGTTATATTCTTGTTTCGCTAGAATTTATAACTTTTAAGAAGTTCAGTAAATTTGTGAGAGGCATCTCTTAATGTTTCGTTGTAATTGAAACAAAAGGCAAATTAAGTGCCTCGTACTGTTTGACAGAATACAAGAACTAAAAACTATTGGTAACTTCTTAAATACGTTCTTCTAATTAGTTTATTCGTCTGAGAAAGCTAAATGTCATATTCATCCACCCACTTTACGTGACCTGTGTGAGATAAAAAATTAGAAAGAAAAACGAAAGAGCAACAGTGTAGTGATGTACTTAACCTAGTTTGTTTATTGTACCTATCTTATATATTCATCGGAGTGTAATTTAATAATAATATTATAATGTATTTTGAACTACATATTTATAAAAAATAAAAGAATCAATCAAAAACGTATTGGCATGCCCGCTGTTTATTGAATAGTTATTCCCCCTCGTCAACTACATTTCATTCGGTAGAACTTCTGAAGAACAAATAAATAACCTCGAAAACTAAAGTTCAAAAAACATGAAAATATAGTTTTCAGAATATGAACATTTTTAATACTTCATTTTCATAACTCGGGATATATTTTCTCTGACCATGAATTAGTGACAAATTTAAATGCTTTCTCAATTTATCGCGTTGACGACCTCTTACCCAAATTCACACAAAGAGAAATGTCCAAATTATACTTGTATGTTCAATATGAGAGATATCTGGAATATATCATAAAGAAATTTTTGTCGATTATAATTATTACAGAAATTACTAGTAAGTTAATTGATAAACGGGGAATATCCCGGATTATTTTGATATATTTTTCAATTGATTTATTAACGAACGATGATAAGAAACTCTGTTATAATAAACTTCGCATGTTTATTCGTGTCAATACGGCATAATAGAAATTCCTAGAATGAGGTAAACACAAAAATAAGCAATTTATTGCCAAAACACATATCAACCGACAACCGACGGTGGTCCAGTGTCTTCGCTTCCACGATCCCGCTGAACGGTAGAGCGTGTGTTCAAACCCTGCTCGACGGAGCGAGGTGAGGTTTTCAGCTGGGATTTCCCTCACCCCTTCCAGACAAATTTCAGTTCGGTACCTTGACTTCCCCGGCAACCTTACATCTCTCCTTTCCAATACCCTCTCCCAAGTTCAACGGTTATGTGGAAGAACAGGCAGACCTCGTGCACTGAACCTCGCCCAAAGACAATAAAAATAAATAAATAAATAAATTTTGTATACCACTTGGAGGACAAAAACCTGATTTATTCTCCGGAAGCGAGACAACGGCAATCCTATCAAATCTGATTCATGTACCCAAAGGAAAGTCGGAGAAACTCCTTTGTCGCGATGTGGCTTCTGAGATTACGTACAGAATCGTTCCAAAATGGAGTATTCAGTTTGAACACTCGCCACTGTTTCAAAGGATTAAATTAAATATCACGCACGTAGTTTTTTAATTATTTATTTATAATTTAATTTCAAGATTTCTTGAAAATAAAGCGACACTACTGTCTTCTATAAATTAAAAAGTTTTACAGTTAATGAAACAGTTAAACATAAAAATCACTTACGAAACACTATCGGATTCCGGCCTTCCTCAGTCACGTAGAAAATGAACCGATTCTTCTCTCTTCGGTTTACATCGACCAACCGTTAGATGAAAGTAGAAGTGAAATTTCAATTTGAATTTTGAAGAATTTAGTTTATTTCTACCGGGATAGGTAGAAGCTTGAAGCTAATTCACATGATTGTAACTGATCGCTCGTTGCCGAGATTTATATAAATTCTCTCTATCAATTGTTTCTTCGAGACAATCTTCTTATACAGATATCTGTTAAGTGGATCAACACAATCTCGATGATATACAGTGGCAGATTCTTTGCGCACTACATTCTATTGAGTTTGAGAATACGCGTTCGATTTCCACTTGAACTTGCTGAAATTTTCTACTTGGTTTACCCTCATCTATTCGAAGCCAATGTCGTTACGATACCTTACTCTCTCGGAAATTCCAATACCTCTTCTTACCAATTCCTGCAAATATTCTTCTTCTTCTTTAATAGCGTGTAGCTAACCATTACCATTTCTTTTTTCATTCTATGTACATTTAATAGTATTGACAATTTTACCTTTTTTGAATCGTTTTCTTAAGAGTGATATTTTTTTCTTGCAGTAATCTTGTCAAATGACATATTTATAAATTAAAAAAATTATAATAACATCGAGTAACGAATGATCACTTTGAAATTCCCTGTTATTTATAAAAAATGCGAAGAATGCGTTGTTTGACACACTATAATGTTTCAGCCTGGCAGTGAAGAATGGAGATGACCGACCTAAAGCAACGGAGCTGCCCGGCAATGGAGAACCATTGTAAGTAGGGATCTATGTACTTGTATAGACACCAACGGGTCTTGGAAGAACATATAGCGATTCAATGTTAAAGACATCAAAGACGGGAGGACGTGTCAGATTGGGGAGGAAATTGCCTAGAGCAACGCTGTGTCACTTATCTTAACACGCGGGTCATTTTCTATACTCTTTCGATCGATCTGCACGGGATGAAGTTTGGGAAAATAATGCCAGATGAATACAACTAGGGGGTCATATTTATTTATTTGTGACGTCATATTTTGATCCTTATCAACAAATTGATGTCATTTCAATTCGAAAAAAATAAGTAATATATTTCTTCATTTGAAAAGTATTTTTAATATTAAGTATTATAAGGAAATGTTTTTCATATTGTATGACGAGGTAATTCCGAACACAATTTTCCATTTTCTCTCGCCGGACATGTGAGGTTAAATATTAATTCCGACAGCATACACGTTTAACACTAATTTGTAGCCCCGAACGTATGATGAAAAATTTGATGTTAAAAGTACTAGAACTCGCTGGCCGTAAGAGGAGGTTCGCTAGTTGGACAGCGCTGGCCTAGAGGATGGGTTGAGAAATCATTCTGAGTCGGTGTGATTATCATTTTAAAGAATTCTTATTATTGTTTCTTATAAATTATATAAATAATACTTCTGATCTTTCTATTTCGAAGCAGCAACTTAGGAGCATCACCCCGATCCGGGTTTTCTCTTTTTCCTTTGCATACTATAAATAATTATTATTTACATTAACTTACTTCGTGCCTTGTCTGCGTCTTCCGACATTCCACGACAATTTCCACGTTAGTCTATTCTTGTCTTCTCATTCTCAGTCTTGTCTAGTTTTGTTCACTATTCCTCTTTCGCCATTTCCGTTTTGTCCTTCCTCGAGACTACGGCTCTTTACCACCCGTAGGATTCCATCTCTATCTACAGAGAGAAGGACAGTATTCTACCGTCCAGTAAAAATTTGCATCCTTTATTTCTTTAGTACTGTTTATATACCTTTTCAATTTCTGGTATTTTATCTCTATATAGGTAATTTCTTTCCCTAATTCTCTCACAATGCGTTCGGTCGTTATTTATCGTAGGTTCCTTCTGGTACTTTGATTGGAAATAATTGGAGAGTATTTGATCTGCTCCCGAAGATTGATTGTTCCCGATGTGTTCATAAATTTTAACCGATTTTCGGCCATTATAAAAGAAATTATTTATTTAAAAACTGACTAGTAGACGTGAAAGGTTTCCTGTCTTTTAAACACTTCTTCGTTCTCATGAATTTCTTTTAAAGCTAAGACTTCTCAGGAATTCTGAATTCAATCTCTATTATTTATAGACCATTTTCAGACGTTTATTTGGATTATAATACATTTGTAATAACATGTTCGATATTTGAGAATATATTTATATATAATAGATGTAGTAACTATTTAATTTTGAATTCACTTGGAATGACATTTTGAAAATCTTTATGATATTCATATTTGAAAAGAACACTCGTTTTATGGATTATCAAAAAATCTTTTAGTAATATTTTTATTTAGACACAATTTTAAAATGAAAATTCGAAAATGTTGCAGACCTACGTTGGATGAGATTCGCAGTTGGGGCAAGTCTTTCGACAAGTTGATGAGAAGCGCAGGTGAGTCTTACTATCGCAATTAATTTTAAAAAAAAGTAATCAATTAAAAATATTTTTGTCTTTATTCTGGTAATTAATTTGAAAAGTAGGAATATGATTCGTATTTACCTATGATAGTCCAATTATGCAGAGATCTCTTAAATTGCGGTGAACATCATCGCCAGGTAACAGATTAGTTATGTTATGTTGATAGAAAATGGGAGACATATCATTATTAATATGTTACCTGACGGTGAGGTTCACCGCAATTTAAGAGATTTCTGTATGTTTGTGAACTCCAGAAATGGAAAATACCGATCCACAATCTAGTACTTTCGAAGGGATTCGCATCATATGAGGATTTTAGTCTTTATGACACCACCTCAGAGGTCTGTGGGTCTCGCAATTTGAATGTCAATGGTAGACTATGTCGAGAGTAGAACGGGGTGGCGCAGTTAATAAACTGGAAGCCCCGAGTTCGAATCTCGGTCCCGTCTCCCATTTTCATCAGCATAACATAATTGATAGTTGAAATTTTCGGAGATAAATTTCCTTCAAACTTGAATTTTGACGTAGAAGGGAATTACTCTTTCAAATAAGAATTGCCGTATGGATTCCAGTGCATATGTCATTAAGAAGTGAAAAGGTAACGAATTAACTACGATATTTATCAACCAGAACATGCAAAGAATGACCTATTTATGATCAATTGAATTATCTACAGAATGACTCACGGACTATTTTCATTGAGATTGGGTCAGTGCTGTCAACCTAAGGATTGATCGAAGAAAAAAAACGATTTACCTAAGCTAACTTTTGTTACAAATTGATTTGTCGTTTCTACTTATGATTAATAAAATTAACATACAAAGTAATTTGAATAAAATAAAAATGATAATGTACTTTTTAATAACATAACATAAATTTTTCACTTACATAACACGATCGATTTACCTTTACTCATCAAATGTTCGGCAGTAGTAAAGTGACAGCGCAGACTAATCCAACACGCACGAAGTCAAACAGTTACCCAAGAGATACTCCAAGAACACATCAGTAACAAGATTTGGCGCCTGCAAATGTTACATAACGCTATGGAACTCATACACATATCAAAACGAATGAAGCAAACATACGAAGCACAACATGTCCTTCAACTCACATCACATTCTTCCCAATTACGAAACGTTGTGTACCAGAGCAGTTGGAGGGGAAAGTTGAGTTAGTTAATCTCCATTATCCACATTATATTCAAAATGAAAAACTGTTGATAAAAGCAATTTACCTTTTAGGCCTCCACTTTTATAATACACTCGTTTCATTATTTATATTCTGAATTTACACACAAACCCTTTATATTACGATTCATTAAAGTAATATGAAATCACTCGTTAGTTACAAGCCGATATCCTTGGTAGATTAGTTGTCGTACATGAGTATTTCTTCCTGTATGAAACAAGATAACTTTAACGGTAAGAATGAAAATATATTAAATGAAAGTGTACGGGGCAAACTTATGTAGCATAAGAGGAATTTGGTTTTATTATATAGAATTAGATTTCTCGTAAAAAATGTAGACGTTCTGTGTTTTGATTTATTTACATTCATATATTTAGTTTAAATTTCTTTGACTTGGTTCTAGTTCGTGTTCATTACTCGTATGTTATGCGTGCTATTACTAAGGAGAAAAATGATTAAGTAAAATGTTATCCATTAATATTGTCAGTTTGATAGTATTCTCGTGTATTAAGACGTAATTATCAGCTCAGCGATGCCAAAAACTTTGGACTCCTCACGCATGTAATTTTCACGTGGCATGTATAGAAATTGCTTTTGTTGAAAAATAACTATCGCAAGTTCTAATAATGAAACGAAAGTTAGTCAATGCCCACTGTTATGATGTAATATAAATATGAATAATGACATGACTCATTGTACACAGTACAAATAAGAACAAAAAACAAAACAATGAATAAAAATCACAAACATAAACACATTATGCTTCCAGATTCACAAATCAAACAGCTAACCTATATGCCGATTTTAGAGGTGTAAATATTTAAAGACTAATCATTTTTTCCGTATCACGCATCATTTACGTTTATTTTCGCTTTTATGAAACCTACACTTACATATTCGTTACCACGATTGAATCTTCTTCTTCATCAGACCAGAAATACTGGGAAATACTCTTCGTCGGAGTGACCTTCAAGGAAATGGAAAAGAGGATGTACTCGTATTTCTAGGTGAAAACTGAATTTAAGAACTGTACTGTTGTGTGATGAGTCCTGGGTTGGCAGAAGTGTTTAGAGACCAGATATTACCCTCTTCTCTTGTTATTTTGTCCGTGAATTGGCAATATGTATATGTCAAGTTTATAAACAAAATCCTTGACAAAATCTCTATTACGTTCTTTTTTGGGGGAAGGGACTGTGGATGAAGCAAAGTTTTATTTCATGAAACTCTTTTTACACTGTTTCTTGAAACGAGTGGTATTTTTTTTATATAAAAACTTGGACAGAGTATGCGCATTAAAAGAGAAATGCAGTTTTGTAATGGGTTTTTCTAACTCAAGAGTTCTTTTGGGAGTATTTGGTGACTGGACCGGTGAAAATGACGTGAATGAGTTTGTGATGGGTAGGCGCTGCCAGAAGGCGAATGCCAGAAGGCTGGGATTTTTGTTTTTAATTAGTAGTTTTTGGGAAAAGGTTCTTAAAGACAAAGCGAAAGATGTTTTTTCGTTGTTCAAAGAGAATGAGGAGCTTTTGTAGGTGAAGCAATTATTCGATACAAATTATTGGCATTTGACAATCAAATAAAAATGTATTTTTATTACTATTATTGTTCTTCTTGTTAAAATGTATCATTAGATTTTGCTCACCGTGTGACCAATGCGGTAATTTTTAATAAATTTAAATTTTAAAACATCTGATCAGTTCATATATTCTTTTAAGAAGTTATGTTTAATAATGTACGCTTTCTAATATATGTTCCTTTGTTTTCAGCTGGGAGAAATGTGTTCCGAGATTTCCTCAAGTGCGAGTACAGTGAAGAAAACATTCTCTTTTGGCTCGCATGTGAAGAACTGAAGAAAGAGTCCAATCCCGACGTCGTAGAAGAAAAAGCGAGATTTATTTATGAAGATTATATCTCTATACTCTCTCCCCAGGAGGTATGAAACTATTCTATTAAAACGGATTTCGCTAAGTTAATGGTATTGTGGAACCTGGCAATTTTGAGATAATTGTTATAAATGAAAGAAAAAGTCTAACAATTGTTCCAAATTTTTAAGAAAAACATTTGAATGTTGCATGTTTTCTTATGGAGAAAGTCTATGAAAATGTTATATTGTTTTAAGTCTGAGATCCCAATATGTGGCAGGAACCACACAAATAACTATAACGCCTGTCATAAACGAAATCGTTCACGAAAACCAGCCGTAGAGTTTATTAGTCTTAATGATCAATTTATGCAGTTATTGAAAGAGAAGAAAACGAAGTGAAAATGGAACGTGGCATCCTATTCAGCAACCAATAGTCACTATTGAACTGTAGTCGTGCAAAAACAATATTCCATGTAGAGTGTCTCAATTTTTAAAATTATAGTGATGCAGTTTTTAATGCCCAATTATGAAAAAATCCTGCAATGCAAGCTAAAATTGAAGCCTTAAAAATAACTCCTGTAAAATGTGACATAATTGTAATATAATTCACCAGGGCCTGACACGTTTGCAGTATCTCAACCAAGAACAAACAACGATGTGACGAGTGTTTAATTTTATACACAGTAAAATATTTAAAAACAATAACTTGATTCCCCCGCACCCCTTCACTTCGCCTCTTTCGTATACGGCGACGTCATCATTTTCTTTTGCCCGTCTAATTTAGCGTCACGACCCACAGTGTTGTCAATAATGTTTTTTTTTCGCGTCAAAATGAGAATTCTAACTAAACACTAATTAATGACAAAACATTTACCTTTTTATAAAATATGAATGCATGCATTGGATTACATTACACGAAATACCAATTTCGTAATATTTACAATAGCAACTTGGAGTTTCGTGTTATAAATTTATACGGGTTTCAATAACGTTTTTTTCATATGACAAAGTTAGTAGTTGACAGTACTTGTTCAACTTCATCATCATATTACAACATCCAAAAATATAACGAAATAAATAACAAAATTACGTTGGTAGACTTAATTGCCAAAAAAGAAGTTGCAACCCAGTGGGATAATAAACTAAGTTACTCTCCGAAAACAAGAAAGGGGATTCTTCCTCCATCAATTCCGATCGAGGGCGCAAGGGCAGAGGTGAATTTAATATTTGTAAAAGAAATTATTAAATCAATACGTATTGTTTCCTTGTATTATTCCGAAATGAACAGTAAATATTATACGTCGTACAAAATCGAAATTACTAATAAAGTATTAATGACATTCCCGCCTATGGAAAATCCGACAATACCCGGAGGAAAACCCATACCGGAATTGGATAATGTGCGTCCCGTGATAATGTACGTCATTTGAATATCCTGACCTTTCCAATAATACCCAAAGTGAAACCCCTTTCCAATAATACCCCGTTGAAATTGCCGTTACTAAACTATATATAACTGTTTACCAACCTTGGTTGAATCGTTTGATGTGATCAATGCCTACAGTTTCTGCTTACGTAGAATTTTCTGTTTGTTATCCTCATTATGCGTTGTAATACTTGCTAATTTTCGCATCATTGGTTTCTCCATTTAAATTGTTATAGTTTGGAAAAGAAAAAAAAAATCAATCTGTTACCTCACTGTGTCGTTATCGCTATTTAAGACATAATCGTGTTTGAAAAAATGTATTGATTTTATCCGGATCCCTACTGAGTTATTTCGGAATCCTGACCCCTCGAAACTAAAAAATATAAAAAGCTTACACCTAAGATTCATGTAACTTTAAATAATCATTATTCAAATTTGGGACCAACAATTGTCAGATTTTAGGAGACGAGCGTTTTTTTCTCACATTGTAAAAAAAAGTAAGACATTTTACCTATGTCGTCCAAGCAACCATTCTACCTTAAATTATATTTCTGTTGATATTATTGACTTATGTGGATGATCAGAATAATATGCAAAATCATAATTATGACTGAGTTTGCATTAAGCATGTGATATGTACAATTATGTGTATGAGACACAGGTATGAGTACGTAACTAATTGATTGTGGCGTTATTTATTCTGCATGATCACCGTTGTGTTTAGAGAATACTGTGTGTTTTAATTGGCTTCACATATGCCTCAAGCACGTACTTCATATGCACTTAATTTCAATTTAATCTTGCCTTGCACGTTATACTCGGTCTTAAAATCTATACGTCTTTCTTTAATGAATATTATGCTTATAGTTTTACAGTGGCTTAAGGTGCGGCATAATGCACAAGTGGAAAGTTTGTTGTTACTATGTGGTGTTTATTTTATGATTTTATTTATTCTGTGCCACTCGGCAATTACGATGTTCATGAAAAGACTCTTCCCCATTATTTAGAAGAAATTATTTTATTATTAAGCATGCAAGACCAGATAAGGATTAATATGAGATATATTAATTACTCATAAAATTATTACTTTTTAAACCAATTTGTTCAATTTTTTTAAAGTAATCAATCTGCATTTAAATTCATATGATTTCAAAATGAAATGATGGAAATATGACCTGTTCAAATAATAACCACATTCCTTAAATGATTATTATTTCAACATTTTTAAAAATTTTGTGTATATTTTTTAATGGTGATTATATTTTTTCTATACTGTTGTTCTAATATAAACGTTCATTATATAATACAAATAAATATGTGGTGGACGAATACCACATATTTTCTGCAATTAAATACACAATGTTTCAACGTGTTTATATGTTTTTTGTAAACATATTTTGTGTTTATATTTACGTTAAATACCATGTCCAATATTTCTTGCTATAATTTGGTATACCTGACGACGACTTCAACCTAAAGCCGAAACGTTGTGTATTTAGTTGCAGAAAATATATGATATTCGTCCATCATAAGGTCGTGTGTCTTGATGCATCGTGTTTACTGGATACTTCAACGTAAACGGGACGTGGTCGGAAAAATACTTTCCCCTACTGCATGGGATTTGGAAACTATGGTGCATATAAAAGCGAAGTAGAGATGATGCGGCGAAGGGAATTACTGTGTTTGGCCCGTTTCACGTTATCCGTGCTTCCTCGCGCTATTACTCCTGTCATTCATTTTGGTGGTGACGAAACCACACCATGACAGTCGGTCGAAGGACGTTCGTGGGGGTGTGCACATGCTCTAGTGAATAGGAACTTTGCATTATCCTTCTATTTCGATTCTTTTTCGTGAAAATTACATGTCATACCAACGAGGGTTGTTGAACAAACGTCAATACGGCAACACACCTGCGGCCGAAGAAGAATGTTCCGTGTTCGAGTCCCAGCCCTTCGCAATTTTCATCTGGCTGTAGACGATACAAACTTCCCTCATCGAGTAGGTACTTTGAGTTTGAGTTCAAAAGTCAATGCATTCCCCTATTTTGAAAACAATCCGGAAGGTTTTTTATAAATGTCATTAATATGTGGTCTATTGTCACTGTTGACATTTCCGTTCGCTATTTTCTGCCGTGTTCTTAGTTCTGTGAAAGTTTCAGAAAAAAATATTGATAAACTTTATAAACATTGTGGAAAGTTAGGATACATATTTAGCATTGTTACATGTTATGGGACAATGTTAGATGCATCTTGGTTACATATTCTGAAAAAAATATACCTAAGAAAAGTGTTGAAAAGCCATTGGGTTTTGAGCAAGGTTTTTCAAGATGTAGTAGATGATAAGTCAATGTGAACACGCTACGTAACTAATATTACATTTTTGCGTTAGTTTTTGTTAGTCCATAGGAATATCTATCACGAGTTTTCTAGCTACAGTTAATGGCAATTATTATGAAATTTATTGCAGGTTTCAATCATTTACGCTGTGAGAGTTTACCATAATACTGAAAATCTTTATCTTACGACCTTTGATATTGTCTTAAGTTTTTCCAGCACAACGTTTTTTAGCCATCATCTTCATCATGAATCTTTACATGAACTGTGTAAAAATTAGTCATGAAGTCATGATTGATGATTACATAAGAAACGGTGGCAACATTATGTTGGAAAAAGTTAATACAAAACATCTACATCAAAGATCGTAACAAAAATTGTGAGAGTTTACAACTAAGGGTTTTTAGGGTGACTGACCATGTGCCATGAACGTAATGTATACACAAAATTATATCATAGACAAGTTAGGGATTCGGCACTTTATCATAAAGATCCATGTGCTGAGTTTTTTTATATTTTGATTTCATTTTTGTCGACATGATTGAATTCCTCCGGTTATCTTGTAAATATTTCGTATGTCTATATTTTACCAATCCCTTCCATCCTGACCCATATTGTTTTGTAAAGTATTTCACTTATCATCTCTCGGTGTAAGAATCAAATACCCCAACCAACGTTTTTTAGTCTTTTCAGATTCTATTGTACAAATCTATTGTACGAATCGTCCATCCAATTTTATACACAATCATCAAAATAAAAAGAACTATTTCTTTTACTTTGTATACACCAATCATATTTAATCGAGATAATTTGATGACCTCTTCGTATCGTACTTCAAAGAATTAACTTTAGTCATCTCTATCATACGACGCGACGGTAGAGTCAATGCCACCTAAACTATATAAGGCCTTGCAAAAGCGAAAATCAAGTGAGGGTCGTTTATCAAGAGTGGCATAGCTGACTATTATTTCCAAGCCATGCTGTACAACTTGGCAATACTGGGAATAGCTGAACAAGTCGTCCTATGAGGACCAGTGACGGCTGTACTATCATCGACTAGACGAATGAATTCTAAGTAACTCCGAACAGCTGCAGTGTTGCCAAGTACACACTGCACGGCTTGGAACGTTAGTCGACTATGTCAGTAAGCATTATAGTTTGACGTATCGTAGTATTGTGGCCAACTTAGGGGGAATTTATGTGCGAGAATTATGAAGTTTTCGTGCTGTTTTCTGGACATGTGATGAAATATGATTCGTTTTCCTTAGCAGAGATTAGTGATCATATATAAGATGATTTTTTGTATTAGAAGCATCTCGAGGGTGTGGCACCAGATGGTGCTCATCGTGGATGGGCTGCACGGCTTAAATTGTTACAAGTCCCACTGAAACATAGAATGCGATTGCCATGTCCGCCGGAAACCGGCGACTTAGGCACTCATTAGCGGGGAAAAGTGGAAGTGAAGGTAGAAATGAGGTAATGATAAAACGATAAAATGGTGGGAGTTATGGCGGGTTTATTGATAGAAAGATGATCGAGGTGAAAGGAAGAAATTGGAAAAGAGATAGTTAAGAGTAGAATGAGGGAATGGGGAGTTGAAGTATGTCGGAAGGGTACCGACGGTGAGCACGGGGATTGACTCTGCGGAACAGATGCCGAGAGTACTTATGGAAGATGTTGTTGGGGATGAGATCGTGGAAGGCCTTCCGGATATGTTTCCGGGCGCGAAGGAAGATGAATTTAGTGATGGGTTCCAATTTGGAAATTCGACGAAGATAAGAACTGGGGGTGCCCATGGGCGGTTTAACAGCCATCCGCAGGAACCGGGTTTCGAGAATGTGAAGGCGACGATGAATTTTATTGGGAAGGGTAGCCCAAGTTTCACAGGCATAGAGTGCCAGGCTCCGGACATTTCTTCAAGTTTAATTTTTATCCGGGTCCTGCGATTACAGAAAATAGGAGAGAGGCGGGCGAGAAAGAGTGCTGTTCATTTTCTGAAAGAGAGACTTTCCCTGATCTTCCCAGCGAAGCTTCCTGTCCATCGTGATCCCAAGGTACTTGACGCTTGTGGACCAGTCCACTGTGGTGTGCTTGACTTTGAGCGGCGGCAGGTTTTGGAAGGGCTTGCTGGAGAGGTAGCGGAAAGTGAAGATAATTGCCTGGCACTTGGAGGGGTTCAAGGTGAGCCCATTAGAAGAGCTCCAAGTGTCCAGGCGAGAGGTAGCTGTTTGAAGATTAGTGATAGCAGAAGGAAGATTGTAGGCACGTGCCGCATAAGCAATGTCATCGGCATAAAGAAATTCAGAACATGTCCAGATGCCGGAAGTATTAGAAGTAGGCCACGTAGATGTTGTGTTACCCGCTGTCGAGGTACCAACCTAACCTCTTCAAAATAATAAGTTTTTTTTCTCTCTCCAAGGAAGAGATGTTACTGCAAAAATGTGGAAGAAGGGATATCAACAAAACCCCGAAGATAAGTAATTAATTATCTTATTTGGTGAAAGTATGAAAATTCGATAAAAATGGAGCAATATAATCCAATATGTGAAATAAATATTCCTTAACTATATATCGCTCGGCTATGTTTCATAAATTTACCCTTTTCTGTTGTGTTGTGCAAATTTGAGTTAAACTTTAATTGTTTCTAAAATAATATACAGGGAGGTTGTGTCATATTGAGCTAAAAAAATGTAGACATTGTTGTATATGAACACATTTTTCAGTATCATTATTAAAGCTAATACATTATGAATATGGTACATAATTAAAAATTCCCTAATTCATTTATTTACGGTATCCTAACATTTCTTACAAACTACTGTGAATGATAAGTCCTGATATTATCAGAAAAGCTGCGAGACATATGAAACTATTTTCAATTTTATGTCTCTATTTGTTTCGGTAGTTTTTAAGTTTATGTAACTACATATAGTTAAAATCTGCGAAACTAAATAAGTTTGGTCTTTTTAAACCAAACGTTTTCAGTTTGGTCTTTTTAAAGATAGGAGCTGGGATTCTCAATACCCTCGACTTACAAAAACGGGAGAATATTAAATTACGAAAAATAATTGTACAATGTAAGTGGATTGATATTAAGATCCCCCCAGGGGACTTACATGTAGTAAGTACGTGTTTGGCGAACACGGGGCCCCGAGCTGAGTCTGGCATTACTTCCACTTACTTGTGCCATGCTCCTTCCTTTCTCTTTTCTGACCTCCCTTGGTCACCTCTTGTTCTTTTCGATCCCGACGC